>CM038218.1:14414763-14843068 GCA_021442155.1 Cymbidium sinense
TCAAAAAATTAATAAAACATAAATTATTTGATTTATGTCAAATTTGCATGTGTTGATTTAAATTAATATATGTGTGGCTATTATCATAATTAAATCCAAAACTATTTTCCAAATCTTATAAACAAGTGATTACATATATAAAATGCTAGTTATGAATACATAGGAAATACATATGACTATAGCCTAAATGAATGAAGTAAAGTTCTTTTCTTTCATTCACATATATTGATTTATGCAAGTAAGAATATTAATAGGTATTTAGTTTGGACATCCCAGAAATATGAGGCTTTAAGTAGCCCCAAGGAGGTCATTTGATTGCCTCACTCGGTTAACAATGGCATGATTTGATTTCATTCTTACACATTTCAATATTAGAATTTAAATAAGACTTTACTCCATATACATAAATCTTTTCAATCAAATAAAATATCACTTTTGCATGGTTTGCTCTCCTTTATTTGTACGTACATTCATATGTATTTGATAAAAGCAAATAGTTAGCCTAGACACCCCGAAAATACGAAGCTTTAAGTAGCCCTAAAGAGGTCATTTGATTATCTCACTTTCCTGGTTAACAATGGCATATACTAGCTCATGTATCTTATACATGTGTTCATGTACTTAATTATGGATTCAAAACTCCTCTTTCTTTTACCAAAATACATGCATTTGTAATTATTTAAGTGATAGAATTAATTAATCATGTGATTAAAAGCTCGCATTGTTACATTTATGTATGCAAACTTACATGTGTTTGAATACAAATGGTATTTAGTCTGGACATCCCAAGAATATGCGGCTTTAGCTAGCCCCAAGGAGGTCATTTGATTACCTCACTTCTTTGGTTAATAATGACATGTACTTGTTTAACTTCATTCCTATGTACTTTTGTATAAGAATTTATATAGAGGTTTAAATTAATATGATAAAATAATTCAATAAAAAGCAAAATATAAACTTTAAATGACATATTCATCATTTTAAGTGTGCCAACACATAATGCATGTATATGTTTAGGACTTAATCATATGCATGTTACATATGATGGGAAGAAATGAAGAAACATACATGTGTTATAGTAATTCTAATTAATCTTAAGATGTCTTTCTTATTGAATAAGTCTATTTAAAATGAACCTAAGCTTATGATTAATTTTAAATATGTAATAAACCATTCACTAAAGAGAATTGATTAATAAATATGCTTTAGATGAGGCTTAAGGTAGTGATAAGGGAGAGTGGTCATCTCTTTTCTTCTCTTTATAACATTTCGTTATTAAGAGTAAATCAAGTGGAACAAAAGAAAACATTAGTAAAAAAATTCTTAAATGAACTAAATCATTTAAAGTGAAACCATCCTTTATAATTAAATCCTTTCATACTTAGAAAATTACAACAAAGCTTTAAGGCATACCACACACACTTTAGAATTAAGTCACCCCTTTTAGTTTTATGTTGTTGTAGTGTTTGTTTTAGATATATGGGGACACCACATAGTGAGTGTACTTATTGAGGTGATCATATATGACATCAAGGAATAGTGCACTATCTCAAAAGATAGAGATCACTATCCTATAATGGACCTAATCACCTAATAAGAACTCTTAAGGCATGATGGGTCTTCAAATATACTAGAGATTTTTTTCCTACTTTACATGGATGAATAAAGCATGATTTATTTAAACTAGGTTCTAAAGTTCCCTGTGAGGGAAATCCCCAATAGTTAATTACATCTTAAGGAAGATGTGCTCCTTAGGAATACTCTTGATTAAAGTAGGAAATTGTTGTCTCTAAAGATTTCAAAGATAAGACTATCAATAAATTTGCTATGTTTAGAAAATCAAGTGGGATAGATCAAAAGGAGAGACATATTTTATCGAAGCCAAAGGAGATGAGAAGGGGATGCTCATGATACTAGAAAACCTAATGAGAATTCCAATCTATCATATGGTTGTCTTTTATATATTTAAAATTTAAGAGAATTATTTATTTGAATTGAAATTTATTAAAAAACTATGACTTATAATTCCACAATACAAGATTGTGAAAATACCTAAGATGTGAGAATTTATGCTTGTAGCTCAAGGGAAAACAACAATCTCAGATCTTAAATCTAGGGAGCTTTAGCAAGGTCTAAAGCATGTCCTTAATCTAAGGCAAAAATGGGTATATTATTTATCTCCAGAAGAGAGAGTAAACCACCTGACTGCTGGACTTATAACTACTAGTGGCGCTAGCTAACTCCTCCTACATTCTTTAAAATTATGTGATCAAGTCATATGTTTTGCAAGATGGTTAGGTTATTATCATTTAGAAAGAAACTAAAGTCCTTAAGCCCACTCCCTAAGAGACTAGAGCATGAGTGGTATGAATAATGACTTAGTATAATGCAAATTTTATCAATTTTTATTTGATTTTGGACTCTTCATTTTTGGCAAAGGCCATAGAATTTTTACATGTCTAAATGCATGATGAAATGAGATTATTGGCTAAATCATAGAAAAAGATGTGTTTTTCACCATAAAGGAGACACTCAAAGGTTAAGTCTTCCTTTATCATGCAAAGATGGAAACCTTCTCTTAGCAAAAGTGAAGCAAGATACATGCATGATATTAAGCATACAACATCCAGCTAAGGGGTTGCTAAATATTTTAATTATCTTGATTTAATACCTAGGCTTTAAATGAGATTATGAGTTATTTAAAAAATTAGTTATGAGTTGTAGTTGGGGCAGAAAATTTATTTTTTCTCTAAGAGCCTAACTGAATCCATACCACACATTAAATCACCACATATGAAGAAACTGGGAAAATACATGCCATTTCTATTACACAATTATAAACAAAGCATCAAATAATTTATAAACCCAATGTAAAATAATAATAGGTCAGTGCGGTCAGGTACCACCGTACAACCCAAAAAGAGAAATGGGTAGTCGAGCTCTACCCTTATATAACCCAGAATATGAAAGAATAATTATAATTTTACAAGTGAATAAATGTTATGGGAGGTTTTCATATCTTCTTTCTTCATGTCTCCTTCATTCCTCCTTTGGATTTGCTTGCTTCAAAGGGCTTCATGGAGGCCTCCCAAGACAAAGCCTTCTAGTCTCCGCTCATCCTAATCCCCCATAACACTAATCATAATTCCTAATGCACAATTACATCAAAGATGAGAAAAAGTAAATCTAACTACACCTGCAAGACAAGTATTAGCGAAGCACACCATACAATCCAATCAATTATATGTATAATTTGAACTTAGCACCCTGAAAATGGGTAACCAAGTCCACCTGTGCTTAAGGGTTAAGCAACCTGCAAAAAAGAGCATTTATATTTAATTTAAGCACCCCTTAAACACAATCTCCTACATAAGATATGATTAGGCTAATCATGGCCTACCATCTAGTCTACGAAGCATACACCCTAACATCCAGTCTACAATAATACACTATAAAACCAAACATACATCATACCATGCACCGCCCTATCATAAGGGTAAAAGTAGTGACTTAATATAAGATGTGTGTATTAATGCTTGTGTTGTATGCCTTAACTAGGCTTTGTTATAATTTTCTGAGTATGAATGACATTTAATTTGAAGGATGGTTTCACTTTAAATGACTTAATTGATTTGTAAATTTTGCTTAGTATTTTCTTTTATTTCATTTGATTTACACTTAACAACTAAGTATTATAAAGAGAAGAAAAGAGAGTGTCACTCTCTCTTATCCCTACTTTAAGCCACATCTAAAGTTGATTAATTAATCAATTATTTCTAGTGAATGGCTTATTACATGTTTTAAATTAATCTTAAGTTTAAGTTCACTATAAATAATCTAATTCAATAAGAAAGGCATCTTAAACTTAATTAGAATGAACTACTATTACATAACACATATCCATTCATTTCTTTCCATCATATATAACATGCATATTATTAAGCCCTAAACATATCTATACATGCAACATGTTTTTGGCACACTTAAATGTAAGATGCATAAAAATGAGTTTTATAGAAAAGGGGATTTTCATTCATTAGCTAAATACACATTCAAATGTATGAAAGTTTTAAGCAAGTAGTTCGTCAATGTTTTGCACCAAGGGAGTGAGGTAGGAACCTCCTTGGGGCTACTTAAAGTCATGCGTCCCCATAATATCCAGACTAATATACCCACTATTCTTAAATACATATGGATGTATAAGTAACTATAAGAATAGAAAATCCATGCCAAAGTAGAATTTGATTTATTTGATTTATTTGTGTGAATGAATTAAAGCTCTATCCCAATTTTAATGTCAAGATGCATAATAATGAAATCAAATGGGTACATTGCCATTGTTCTGCACCATAAGAGTGAGGTAGGAACCTCCTTGAGGCTACTTAAAGTCGTGTGTCCCCGGAATGCCCAGACTAATATACCCATTAACATTCATACTTATGTAAATCAACATATTAAGATAAGAAAGAAACTTCACTTCATACACTAAGCTTATGTTCACATGCACTTCCTATGTATATATATAATTAATGTCACAACATGTATTACTATTCATTAATAAGCTTTTGAAAATACATTTGAGATTTAATAGTGATAATAGCCACACATATTTCTAATTAAGTCAACACATGCAAATTTGACATAAAGAAAATCATTTATTTTTAATTGATTTTTGAAGAAATGAATGCATGAATCAAGTGGCATACAACACTTTAATATGATTGGAAAGAATTAAAGAAACACAAGAATGTAATTTCATTCAATCCAACTAATTCCTAAGGACAATCACATCAAATAAGCTTATTTAAGATGAACCAAAGTTTCTTAAAGTCACTTTTGATTTATGTTTTGGTTTTGATTTATGAAATTGAGACTTAGTTTGCTGATCTTAACCCATCCCCAATTATGTCAATTAATTGGGTTTAATGACGAGTGATTAAGTTGAATTTTTATGGATAGATTAAATTAAGATAGGAATAATTAAATCAATTGAACCTTTACCTACATCACCTTAAGTTAATTAACTAAATAATGATGAACCAACATGATATGCAACCACATAGAAAAGTAAACTAGCAATGCTCCTTAGAAATGGAGGGGGCCTAATGCAATTGGCTCATAATTAATTAAATTAAGCGGGATTATTTAATTACTTTTATGATTTTTTATACATGTAAATAAATCATAATTTCACTTCTCTTAGATTATTAAACATCTAAAGATCTACTCAAAGTTTAATTAATCCAATTAAAGATGATTTAAAATTAGAGTTAGATTAATTAAACCATAAATCAATTAATTAAGCCTTAACCATCCTTGATTAGTGAGATAAAATTGGCTTAAGGAAAGAGACCAAGAAAGAGGCCTCAATCCCTATCCCCAAGCCCCTTACTTAATAAATTAAATTCTATAGCAATCTAAATTTTAATTAAGTTAATTAAGTGATTAATGAATTCTTGATTAACTCTTTAAGGAAAATGATTAAGGAAAGAAAGAAAGGTCTAATCCATTTCCTTAAGTCCCTTCATTATTAATAGAGGTCATTTTAATTAATTTTACTATTCATTTGATTAATTATCCTTAATTAAGCTAAATGGGTAATTAAGGCTTAATTAATTCCTCAATAATCGCTTAATAAATTCCAAGAAAAATGGGGGAGACAGAGGTTATCCCCCTAAACATCTCTAAAAAGTTTGAAATTAATCAAATGATTAATTAAAGAGTAATTAGGTTAAATAAATTTTTAATTAAACCTTGATTAAGTAAAAATTACTATTCCATTTTAATTAATGATAATTTTATTAGATTCTCCTTTGAAATACCTTCAAAAGGAGCCCTCATTTGTATTTTTTAGATTTTTTTATAAGTAGATATGAATTTTGGAAGCTCTAGCATTAATTAAGCCTAATCCCGCCGACACCATATGGTGCACTTTTCACGTGGTGCAGCGGGATTGGTTCTTTAAATTGTCATATAACCACGCCTTGTGTGATGGTATTGATCCCATCCAATCTTGGATCGGACGATCAAACCGAGGCTTACGAGGAAATATCACGCTAATGATCTAATCGGTCATCCATTGTGACCATGCAGAATGGATGGCTCATGATCCTTCCTCTACACGGGAGGCGGAAGATAAAACTGGTTTGTTGTCTGCTCCAAATTAAGCCCACACCTTCGTACGAAGGATCCAAAGGGATCCAACGGCTATGATCAACTCTCATTCATGTTCACTTCATAAAAGACCAACCATAAATGAGCTAAGAATCAATTTTAATGGCCATACCTCACTAGAATTAAGACCGATGGTTCGAGCGATTAACGAAGCTTCATCTAGTAGAGATGAAGCCCTACTGAGCAACAATTTCTTTGGATTGAGGTGGATTGCTCTATAGACCAAGATCCTCCCTTTGAGCATTCAATTTTGGTCAAACTCCTATCTCTGGTAGCTTTAGATCTTGGGAAATGGCTTCAATGGCTTCAACAACATGTGTTTAATTGATGTTTGGTTGAGAGATGGATGAGTTTGAATCAAGGGAGGCCCCCTATTTTGGTTTGATGTAAAGAGAAGGGAGAAAATGGGGAGCTCGGGAGCTTTGGAAAAAGGCTGACAAATTTTGTTTCAGTCTCTAGGGCTCATATGAAAATGAATGCTTCAATTCCTGTTTGAATTGAGGGGGAATATCCTCTCAATTGTTGGGGTGGACAGACGGGATTCAATCCTATTTTCTCACCGACCAGCTACCGTCAAACCATTGGACTTGTCTCCATCAGGTCCATGTGGCACCTCCTGAGTAAGAGAATTCTTGGGAGGAGTCTCCAAGGCTGATATGGGCAAGTGATGGTTGATTTCTCCCTCCTTTTGTCCATAGGGTTTAGCTTGGAGTAAAGGGGATGAGGTTGGGTTTCCCTTGGTCCATGCCTGGTCCTAGTGTGCTTAGAGTGGGCTAGGAAGGCTAAGTATACTGCATTTGGCAATTGGATGGCTGCCCATGTGATGGGAGAGTGGACTTTATCAAATGGGGGAAAAATCTTATGTGATGAAGTTTTTCCAATGGCTAATTCCCTTGGGTGGGGCCCACTTTGCTTTTCACCAGACTTTGGGCTGACCAATTTGGGTTAGGTTTAGTCAGCTACAAAGGTCACATGGGTTGGTTTTGGGTGCTTTGGCTTCATTTGGTCAAATGAGTTCATATGGGTTCATGTTAGGTTGGGTTGACCAATTGGTCAAATTGAGTCAAACCAAGGCTTGGATTAGGTTCAAATGATGATTTAGAGAGTTTTAGTTCAAGTGGTTTCAATCAATTTGGCTTAGGTTTGATTTTGGCTCATTTGGATTCAAATAGGTCAAATGGGCTAAGTTGATCAATTTGACCAATCTGACCAATTTGACCAAATTGAGTTGGGTTAGGTGTTGGTTCATGTTCAATTGGTTAATTAAAAATGATTGTAGGCTTTAGTTTCATATGATTTGGGTTTAATTTTGATTTTGACCAATTTGAACTTTTAGATAGATTTGGCCTAGGTTGAGTCAAGTTGACCAATTGGTCAAATTGGACTCAATTATGGCTTCGGTCAAGTTCAATAAATGATTTGGAATGAACTTGAGCCATTGGTTGCAATCAATTTGGGTTAAATCATGATTTGACCTATTTTAGCTTTTTAGGCCAATTTGGGTCAACTTAGGTCAAATGGTCAATTGGACTTGGTTTGGCTCAATTGAGGATTTGATCAATCATTGATTATGAATTGGTTTCAATCAATTTAGTATATGATGGGTTTTGGCTAGTTTAGGTTTCATTTGTGCTAAAGGTTGACTTAGTCAAAGGACTAAGTTGACTTGGTTTGATCTAATTCAAGGTAGTTGGTCACCCTAGGATGATTGTTGATCATGATATGAGATTTGGATGGGCTTAGTTCAATCTAATTTGGGTTGGATTAGAATTTAGCTCAAAAAGGGTTCTTTGTGGATCTAAATGAGTCAATTAGTTTGGTTTTGGTTCGATTCAAACTTAGTTGAACTCATATATGGGCCTGGGATTGAAATATAAATCCAATTGCAATCAATTTAGAGCTTAATGGATCTTGGCTCATATGAAGTTTTCAAGTCAAAAAGGTTAACTTGGGCTTAACGTGGGTTGAGTTGAGTTTGATTTGATAATTATAGTTTATGTTTATATTTGACTAAATGATTGAAGGAATGATTGATTCGAGGGAAAATCCATTAGTTTTGGCTCAATTTAGATAAGATTTAGCCAAGTTCAAGAAATTGGCTAGAAAGGCTTAAATTGGGTTTGGGTTTAATTTTAGATTTGGTTTTAGCTATTTGGATTAATATTTCATTTATATTTAGGGATATAAATGAAGATATAAAAGAGTCATGAGAAAATCACTAGCGTTTGGAGTGATTTCGAAGCAAGTTTGACCAAGCTTAAGGATATATGTCAAAAGGGCTTAAGTAGTTAATTTATTTATTTTGGTTTATTTTTGGTCATTGGAGTATGGTTTTCATTTATATTTATGAATATAAATGAATAAATAATTAATTTATAAAGAAACCAATTATTTTTAGGTTAATTTGGTTTAATATTTGATTAAGCCTATGGAGGTAGGTTCATAGGGCTTAAGAAGGGATTTTAACTTGGTTTGAATTTAGTTTGATTTAGTTTTGGATATTTGAGTTTATATCTCATTTATGTTTGTGGGTATAAATGAAGATATAAATGATTCATAAAGAGATCAATCAAATTTGGGTTGAATTGGGTGGAGATTTGGCTAAGTTTATGGAATTCAACCATAAGGCCTGAAAGAGATTTTGATTTTGGATTTGATTATGGGTTCTAATCATTTAGTTTGGAATTTGGAATTAGATTTGGTAAATGATTGAGGTATTGAATTGTACTTGGAAAAATTTAATTGAATTTGGATTCATTTGAATTTGGTTAAGGCTGAGTCCATAAGATGAAATCAAAAGGCTTCATGAGGGTTTTTGATTTTGGATTTGATTTTGGGTTTTAATCATTTGGTTTGGAATTTAAATTTAGATTTGGTATTTGAGTTGAATTTGAGTTTTGGTTTGAGAAAAGTATGGATTGGGTTTAGGCTATAGGATGAGCAAGTCTTCTAAGTCCTGACAACCTATTCATTAACTCTTCAAAGTCTCTAAGCTTGGGTTAAAGTGTTCACTTAATCACTAGAAGTGTCTTAAGATTAAGGAGCTCTTAGTGTCTATAGGAGTTCTACATTTATGATAGGGAAGTTAAGAACTCACTCCAAAAGTAAGGTCAGCAGGTGCATGGAGTGATGTATGTTTGGTTTTATGATGTATTATTATAGACTAGATGTTAGGGTGTATGCTTCATAGACTGGATGTTAGGCCGTGATTAGCCTAATCATATTTTCTATAGAGATTGTGCTTAAGGGGTGCTTAACATAAATATGAATGCTCTCTTTTGTAGGTTGTTTAACCCCTAAGCATAATCTAAGTTAGGACAGGTGGACTTGGTTGCCCATGTGCAGGGTGCTAAGTCCAAATTATTCATATAACTACTTGGGTTGTATGGTGTGTTTAGTTAACATTTATTTTGCAAGTGTAGTTAAATTTACTTTTCCTACTTTTAATATAATTTTGCATTAGGAATTTGGATTAGTATTATAAGGGATTAGGATGAGTAGTGGCTAGAAGGCCCTGTCCTGAAAGGCCCTATGATGCCTTTAAAGCAAGTTAACCAAATGAAGAAATGAAGGAGATATGAAGAATGAAGACCCCCCATAGCATTTATTTATTTGTAATTGTAATTATTCTTTCATATACCAGTTGTATAAGAGTAGACCTTACTTATTTCTCTTTTCAGTTATCGGCAGGCCCGACCTTTTATTCTTTTACGCTGGATTTATAAATTGTTTGATATTTTGTTTATAATTGTGTAATAGAAATAGCATGCCTCTTCTTAGTTTCTTATTTATATGGTGATTTAATGTGTGGCCTGTATCCGGTTAAGCTCTTAGAAAAAAATAAATTTTCTACCCTAACTACAACTCATAAATAAATTTTCTAAATAACTCATAACCTCACTTAAAGCCTAGGCAGTAAATAAAGATAACTAAAAAATGTACCAACCTCTTAGCTGAATATTGTATGTCTAATATCATGCATCCATATTACTTCACTCTTGCTAAAAGAGGGTTTCCATCCTTGCATGATAGGGGAAGACTTGACCTTTGAGGGTCTCCTCTGTGGTGAAAAATATCTCTTTCTTTCTGATTTAGCCAATAATCTTATTTCATCATGCATTTAGACATATAAAAATTCTATGGCCTTTGTCAAAATAAAGAGTCAAAAATTAAATAAAAATTGATAAGATTTGCATTAAACAAAGTCATTGTTTATACCACTCAAGCTCTAGTCTCTTAAAGAGTTTATTTAAAGACTTTAGTCTCTTTCTAAATAACAACAACCCAACCATCTTACAAAATCATATGACTTGACCACATGATTTTAAAGTGTAGGAAGAGTTAGCTAGCTGCCACTCCAGGCGGTTATAAGTCCAGCAATCGGGTAGTTCAGTCTCTCTTATGAAAGTAAACCATATACCCATCTTTGGTCAGATTTAGGATGTGCTTTGGCCCTTGCTAAAGCTCTCTAGATTTAAGATCTAAGGTTGTTGTTCTTCGGACTACAAGTATAAATACTCACCTCTTAAGCATTTCCATAACCTTGTGTTGTGAGATTATAAGTGCTAGCTTTTTAATAAATTTCAATTCAAACATATAATTCCCCTCAACTTCAAACATATAATGTCCAACCATAGGATAGGTCGGAATGCTCACTAGGTTTTCTAGTATCATGAGCATTCCCTACTCATCTCCCTTAGCTTCAACAATAGGTTTCTCTCCTTTTTATCTCATTTGACTTTCCAATATAATCAATTTGTTGATAGTCCTATCTTTGAAATTTTTAGAGATAATAATTATCTACTTTAATTGAGAATGAATTCAACTTCCTTAGGATGTAATTAACTATGGGGGATTACCCCCATAGGAAACTTTAGAACTCGGTTTAAATAAACTCTCTTTTATTCATCCATGTAAAGTAGAGGAAAAATCTCTGGTATATTCGATGACCCATCATGCCTTAGAAGTTTTTATTAGGTGATTAGGTCCATTGTATGGTAGTGATTTCTATCTTTCGAGGTAGTACACTATTTCTTAATATTGTACCTGATCACTTCAATAAGTATACCCTTAGATCTGCGTGGTATCCCTCTCATATACACACAAAAATAAACACCAGTCTCCCTCCATGGTAAGCAGATCTAAGCTCCACTTTAATTTCCACTTGTTCTTCACGCAAGCAAAGAGCCATAAAAGGCCTTTTGCCAATGGCATGACCCACAAGCAAAATTTGCCACTCCTTCTCGTGAGTGTTGTGTTCATCCTCTGAGAAACATACTTTACTTTCATCTAAGGGGATATAAGAAAGAGAAAGAGATTTGCTTTTATCATTTTTAGAAGTAAGGTCTTTCTAGTTTTGTAGATGGGGGCTATTTGGGGATATATTAACTATTTTATTTGGGGGCGAGTCCATAATGAAATTAGAGTCAGAGGAAGGAGAACAACGAAGAAAAATTGTGTTATTTTATAGGTTTATCTCTTTCAGAGAAGCCAGGGAAGTTGAGTAAAAAATGAAGGGGTCGGATCTCCGACCTATAGCCGGAGGCCGAAATAAGTGGAGAAACTAGGATTAAGGAAGAAAAAAACTTTACCTTTACAGTCGAAAAGAGAAGAAAAGAAACCACCTTTGACACACATTTTTTTATTTTTTATTTTTTTAATAAGGGAGTTTTCGAGACCATCATGTTGGTGAAATGCACGACAAAAAAAGAACATGTTATACACGGGTGATGTTGAGTAAAAGATAATCATTTATAAATAAATGGGAGAAGGAAAATTGTCTTAGAAGATGTTTTTGTCTGATTCGCAACTACATTGTGACTTAAGTCAAATATTAGATATTGCAAATTTTATCATATATTTAAAAATACATTATTTGTATCGACAATCAAATGTGGCGAAGCATCTATTGTCTATAGTAGAATGAAGATATTTTCTTGTAAGGATTATTGCATTTTAGCTGTCATTTTTAAAGCACATGTGAAAATTTTTAATTTATATATTTCTCCATTAGCATCTTTCTAGTGATCATGACTAATAAGAGAAAGAGAAATTATTATATACAAAATCTAAATGTAACTATATATCTAGACGTCAATAATATTACATCACTTGGCATGTATATTATATGTATATTGTGTATATAATCTAAATTATATATACATACGATGTATAATATATACCTATTATATGCACCGCAAAATGGTGCAACACTGTTAAAGTCCGGACGTAGAGCTACGTCCAGACTCCGCGCATAATAATTTCTCTGACAGAAGAGGCATCCATATATGCATGATTGGGAACCAAACCATCTATCTGCATCCACATATGCTCAAATTGCATATCATCTTTAGAAATAAATGACCTACCTAATTAAAATAGTTAATCCAATAAAAAAATAATTTTGTACGACTTTTTATTGAAGTGTAATAATATTGTTATTTTGGCATGTAATTAAAATCTCAACATAGCTGGTAGGAATGACATAATGCTGTATTGATAGAAATGTCTTTGAGTTTTTCATGACAATTAATAGCAATAGGGGAAATGACCAAATTGATCGGTTTCTAAAACAATGTTTGAAAACCAATTAATTGATGAATGTAAAGCTTGTAAGATGGATTATTAGCTAAAGAAAAAAATATTATAAATAGGTTGCAAATATGCCACGTAGGGTCTGGGATGAGCTTAGTCTTGTGGGAAAGGCAATAAATCTTATGGACACCAAAAACAACAAATAACCAAATTAAGCAAAAAATATTATGAGCGGAGAGGGAAGATGGAAATCCTGCAAGACATTTCTTTTAGAAAGTTCCACAGGGAAGGACCCATCAAGTAGCATGCAACTCATGCGTACAGAATTTATATATTTAAGAAAGTAAGCTATAATTTCAAGAAAAAAAAGTTGATCTTTAATGAACAAAGTTGAAGTAATCTTCTACTTGCAGGTTTTTTTGATGCGGTGGCTAGGGTTTCTCTTAGGTAAGTTCCCCTTCTTCTTGCTTGCTCCATCTCGATCTAGTTTCTACCCTCCCATTCTTTCTATCCCAAATCTTTCTCCTTTATTTCTTCTCCTCTGACCTCTGGCTTTTTTCCGGAGGTCAACTCTTCATCTTCTTCCTTTGGAATTTCTTTGAGTATGGCCTCGAATGGGGACATGTTCAATAGCTCCTTCCCCCTATCTTCCTCTCCATCCTCATCATCCCTCTTGGATAAATGTCCAGGAGATCCAATCAATCAGTGTAATTGGAAAGAGTTACTACTTGTCCAAAATGACAACATCAAAACTATCTCTCTCTCATACATCTCCCCCGATTCTTCTGAAGTGTACTTCACTGAGGAGGATCTTTTTGAAGGCCAAAAGGAATGGGACCTTTCTCTTGTTGGTCATGCAATCGATAAGCGGCCGTATTACGGGTCATTATTGGCAGCCGTGAGGAAGAGGTGGAAATTTAAGGGTAATATGGAACTCCTTACACTGGAAGGGGATTTTTTTCTCTTCAAGTTTACTTGCAATGAAGATTATAATTTAGTATGGGATAACGGGCCATGTTTTATCATCGGTCGATCATTTATTTTCCAACAGTGGACATGGAATTTTAGACCTACCAAGGAGCAAATTACAAAGCTTCCTCTCTGGATAAAACTACCAAATTTTCCTTTTTGTTGCTGGAATGAAAATGGGTTTTCAAAGGTGGCGATTCAGATAGGGGTTCCCCTGGTGGTGGACAACTTAACGGCTTCAAAAGCCCGTATTACTTTTGCACGCATATGTGTGCAGATCAATTCCAATTCTATACTTCCGAATTCGATCCCTATCAATCTAAATGGGATGAGGTTCGAACAGGAAATTGTGTACGAGTGGAAGCCATCAGCATGTTCTAAATGCCATACCTTCTCTCATGAAGAGAATACGTGCCCACTGAACCCACTTGCTCCTTTTAATTCCCGAGGACGTAGTAATGTGAGTCCTTCATCTTTTGGTAAACAACAAATACACAATCAAATAAGGAAAAAGATATTTCTACTCAGAATCATCTCCCCATTATAGCAGCTGAAGATCCCGTGCTGCATGTAGGCTCTGAAGCTGTTCTATTATCTCATAATCCTCTCACGGTAGATCTTAATCAGCCACCTATCCCCTCTCCCCTTCCAGAAGAGAATTTGGAGCAAGAAATAAATACCATAGGTACTGATGAGCCTAGAGAAAACAATATTAGTTCAGAACCTAACAGTGAATACATGGTATCTGGTGTGTTGACAAGATCAGCAACTCATTCTCCTACCCATAATGATTATCTGAAGTTGAAAGGGAAACTTCCTAATACTCTATGGAAATCTACTTCTGAGGAGGAGATCCCAAAGCAAAACACAAATATGAACCCCTCAAATAACAAAGGAAAACAAAAAAAGGGCAAGAAGCCCTTCATCACTTCATCCCAATGATCTTTCCAGTCATGGGCAGCTGGAATGTTTGCGGGCTGTCTGCTGAGGGCAGAACCCGAGACTATTTGAGGCTTATTAAGGAGTTCCATATGGACTTCTTATGTCTTCTCGAGACAAAAATCAGTTCTGATTTAATTCCAAATAGCTTTTCTCTTAAGAAATTTACTTATTTCCCATCTGTGTCCAATTGCTCTAACTTTGACAACGCTGTTGGTGATCGAATATGGCTTAAATGGCATTCTGATCAACTAGTATTCAATCCTCTAGTCAGGATGCCTCAATTAATCCATGGCTATATTTCATTGATATGTGGACATAAATTTCTTCTTACTTGTGTCTATGTTGAGAATAATGCACAAGCTCGTGTTGCACTTTGGAACTCATTGAGAACTCTAGCTGCTGAAGTTTCTGACCAATGGATCTTAATGAGTGACTTTAATTATTGTCTTACTAGTAAGGAGAAATCTAGAGGTAATCCCATATCTCTTAACAATTCCTTGGATTTCAAAAAATTATGTCAATGATTGCGAGCTGTTGGAACTTCCTAGTGCAGGCCTTTTTTATGCATGGTCTAATCAGCAGTTGAATAAGCCCATTTATCCTAAGTTGGACAGGGTTTAATGCAATATCCTATGGCTTGATTTATTTCCCAGCTCATTTTACAATATCCCCCCACCTCTCTCTTCGGATCATTCACCTATTGTCACTATTCTTCAGCACACCCAACCAATCACTCATAGATTCATGTTCAGAAATCATTGGTCCCTTTCCTCTGACTTTCATCATATCACAAAAGAAGCATGGCTTGATTATGTGCCTGGGGACCCCCTATTTTTTCTTTCAAAGAAAATGGCTCTTAAGTCAAGAAAGCTTTTAAGGAATGGAAATGGGATCCTTGCTCTTTGCAAGCTCCAATATGCCAGGCTAAGAGGGATCAATTGGAGATTTTATCTAAAGCTGAGCAAAACCCAAGAAATCTGTCAATCATTCAGGAGGTAAATGATATTAAAGAAAGATATACAAAGTTAGTTCAAATGGAAAGTTTGTGGGTTAAGCAATAGGCAAAGGCACATTGGTTGACTCATTCTGATGATGACCTGAAACTCCTTTATTGTTCTATCAAAGAAAGGAAAAATGCCAACTTAATTGGGAAATTCATACTGATAAGGGGCTGATTTCTGATAGGGATTCGATGGTATTGAAGATATGTAGGTATTACTCCTCCCTTTTCAATTGTAGCGATGTGGATTCTATGCATCTTGTGGATCTCCCTCTGGGAGAAAGTTTACCTTTTTGGCAGGCAGAAGATCTGAAGACTAATATTTGTGATACGGAGATCCTATCAGCTCTTAAAAGCATCAATGAAAATAAGGCTCCAGGTCCTGATGGGTTTAATTCCAAATTCTTTTTGTCTACATCAGAGCTAACTGGGAAACAATTCCTAAGGGCGGCTCATCATTTTTTCAATACATCAAAAGTACCTCGATGCTTTAAGCACACTCTTTTTTTTATACCCAAAGTTAAACATTAAAGCAAAATATTTGATTATAGACCCATCTCTCTATGTAATGCTTTCTATAAAGTGATTGCAAAGGTCCTGACAAATAGACTAAAGAAAACTCTTCCTTTTCTTATTAATCAAGCCCAAGCTGCATACATAAAAGGAATGGATATAGCTGATAATTTAGCCTTGGCTAATGATATTTCAAATGAATTCTCATGATCAATAAGCAAGGTAAGTTTCTAGCTAAGCTCGATCTTAGGAAAGCATTTGACTCTATTAACAAAAAATCTCTAATCCATAGACTATTAGCTAAAGGTTTTCCTTTGAGGTTTGTGAAATGGGTTGAGGCTTGCATTATGGACACTCCATTTTCTGTTATACTTAATGGTGAAATCAAGGGCTAGTTTACATCTTCGACTGGTCTGAGGCAAGGTTTCCCACTCTCCCCTCTTCTATTTACCATAGTAATTGATACCTTCTCGTGTCACATGGATAGGGAAGTGAATCTTAAGTGATTCATACCCTTTTCTGTTGGTTCATGTGAAGTCTCACATATCCTATTTGCTGATGATTTATTGACCATGGGAGATGCAAATAATTCATCCCTTATTTCATTGAAAAGTATTCTAAAGGCATTGCAGAACTATATGGGGTTAGGAGTTAATTTTGATAAATCTATTATCTGTTTCTCGAAGGAGGCTTCTAGAGTGGAGGACCTTGTTCAAATTCTAAACATTAATCTTGGTAGTCTCCCTCTCAATTATCTGGGCTTACCTTTGGTTAAGGGCCCCCTCAAGGTGATTCATTTCAATAGTCTCTTTGATAAACTACAAAAATGGTTGGTTGGTTGGAAATGCAATTTCCTTTCCCTGGGAGGGAGTTTTCAACTTATAAGATCTTCAGAACAATCTCTTATCTCTGGTTTGGATCCACCTCAATCCTATCATCATCATTAAGAAGATTAATTCCTTCACATCTAATTTCTTCTTTAACAATGGAGAGAGTAAGAAGTTTCATACCATTTCATGGGCCAGGACAACATTACCTAGGGAAAAAAGAGGGCTCCGGTCTCCTTTCTGCTTCCTCACTGAATTCTTTTAACTAGCTTAAAACCCTATGGAAAGCTCTGAAACAAGAATCTCTTTTTGCTAGATGGTGTGAACAAAAATATGGTTCGGTTTGGGTATCATCTAAACAAAGGGTCTCCCCCCTTTGGAAAGATCTTAAGTCTCTTGGCTTAAAATTTAGAGATCGATTCAATTATCACATTGGTAATGGAAATTTGGTGTCCTTCTTCAATGATATGTGGTGTGAAAACAATAACCTTGCTCACCTCTTGGAGGTGAACAGATTCAATATTCTGGGTCTTCCTCCTGATGCCAATGTTAATACTCTTATTGTCAATGGGAGGTGGTGTCTCCCATGGGTTTCATATGCTGAATGCTCATTATTGTTTGAAAAAATTAATAGAATTTCGATGCATGGTGGAGAAGATTGGGTTTCATGGGATAATAAAAAATCTCCTTTGAATTGGGATTTTAAAATGGCTCTCTTTGATAATCATCCTAACATCAGTTGGCATAAAGAGATTTGGTTTAAAGGTAATGCTTTAAACAATGCGTTGTATTATTGGATGGCCTATTTGGGAGGACTTAAGACTTCGGATGTGCTTGCTAGGAGGGGTATAGGCTCTTTACTAGTTTGTTATTTCTGCCATGAATCTTCTGAATCTCATAATCATTTGTTTTTTGAGTGTCCTTTCTCTATGGATTTGGTTAAAAACCTCCTCCCCAATGGTCAATTTTCCTCTTAAATTCTACTCTTCAGCAAATTTTGGGTATTGTAGATGCTCATGCGCATAAAATGATCAAAAAGTTGCATTATCTAATCACTGCAGTGTCGGTTTACATAATTTGGAAGAAATAGAACAAGAGGATTTTCTCTGGTTCTTTCTCTAACTCACACGTTCTTAGAAAGCTTATCAAGAGCCATATTGGGTCCTAAGACTTTGAGATGTAAAACTAAGGTTGCTTGGCCGACACAGGTATTGTTGGAATTACAATGTTGGAATTCAGAGGAGGTTTTATAATCACTCCATGCAACCCCACCTATTTTCATCTTCACTGGCCTTTGGTTTTTTTCTCTATATGGACAATGATGACTGCAGTTTTCTTTTTGGAGAATTATATGGCATCACAGCAGATGTGGCCTACTAGGATGGCCTTCTCAGCAACCAGGTGAATGTGGAAATTGTTTTTGTTACCTCTGGTATGCAGGGAAGGAAACCACAGGTTCACAACTTGGTTCTCTTGATGGATTCTTTGACTTTGGCCGAGTAAGCTAATGGTCGTTTTGGTGTCTGAGTCCAGATCGTGGCTTTGATTTTTTCAGTCTTTGATTTACCTTTGTTGTTGGTTAGGAATGGTATTTGTGCTAGGTCCTTCCAGTCATTGTTAGTTTTCTGCATTCTCTTTTTCCTTTACAGTTAATTACATGTAATCACTTAAGATTTTGGAATGAATTGGGCAAATGTCCTCAATATTTTTCCAAAAAAATAAAGCTGAAGTTAAAAAAAAATATATGTACAATTTCAGATGAGAAAAAAAAATCTCACAAATTAATTAATATAGTCATAAGAACTTCTATTAATAGTTTCTGGTTTTTTTATTAAATTTCCTTTAAAGTATTTGGCCGTAAGTTAACTTGGTACGTTGATCATCTTGAAATTTCTGCAACAAGCCACCAAATTAAAAAAGAGAGGAGATAAGGGAGAGAAGCTGTGCCCAGCATATAGGGACGGAGCAAGGCCATTAATTTATGCTTAGACACAAAAGTTGGCAGCTGTGGTCTTCGTTTGTCAGCCATTTATTGATCATGGCGAACAAAATGCTGTTCATAATGCAGCTATTGTTTAGTTGACGGTGAGGGAGAAGAAATGCTGGCCTCTTGGAGATTTCTTTTTCCAAGAGGGCATATATTCGAAGGGCACATATTCGAAGTTATGTGCTCATTGTTCGCTTAGTATTCTTTAAAAAAAAAAAATTTAGGGGAAAGAAATACAAAAGAAGTCCTCTACGTTTGTCATCACAAGGATAGCTTGGGTCAATTGCGTGATGATGACGAACTAAGGAATAGTTGAGTTGATCCTACATTTATGGAGAATTTTCATGGTTTGGAAGGATTTGTAATGGAGGCAAAACCTAGACAAAGTATATAAAACTTATTTTGGCCAAATTATCTTATAAGAGCTTTTGCTTACCTTTATTTAAATGAGGATAGCTGAATGTTTCATGGATGATCAGGGGATGTAGTAAAGAGCAAAGGAGACAATGTTTAAACACATACCTTAAAAACATAAACCAAAATTATTATCCAACCCTCCAAGAAAAGTAAAAAATTGGCCACCAAACTAGTGGAGTAAGGCAAGTCATAACACCTTTAATTTTATTTTGAATATTCAATACTTTATTTTGTATTAAAATATTATAATATATATTAATATTCTTCTTAGAAGTTAAAACTAAAGATTTTAAAATACAAAGGTAAATGGGGAAATTCCTACATTTATACGATAGTTGGTGATAGCATAAATCTCTTATTTCATGAAGAGTGAACAATTGTAGCTCATTATAGTTGGTGATATGGCATCATTTTAAGTTGTAAATGAATTGTATAAGTCAATGTGTGTGTAATCGTGTTACATGTTTTTTAGAATACTCTTATATGATCTGAAATAAGTAAAATACATAGAGATGTGTATCTAATCAACAAAAATTTTCTTATTTTTGATCATTTTAAAACTAATTAAAAAACTAAAATCTATTATGAACAGAAAGATATGAAGATGTTACATAATTTTATTCCTAAAACTATAAGGAAGAAGTAAGCCTCAATAGAAATCTCTAGACAAACCTTTTATCACAACCTATTGTAACGCTTCATGCAAATCAATTGATGCCTTGCTTATTATTCAGACTCTTATAATCGTGTTATGCTAGTATTTTATATCAATTTTATTCTTACTTGGTAAATATTTTTTATTATGATTTATGGGAGCATAAGCATTTTGTCAGCCATAAAAAGTTCCTCGATGCATCTGTATGATCCTTTTTATTCTAACGATTCCTATCTAATGATAGCATTTGATATTCATCACATCAATGTGTGTTTAAAAGATATCACGTAAATTATGTTTTTATAAAAATCACAACGTATGGACATGTTTCGGTTTGCAACAAATTTGATCATTTTTATCAAAAAAAAAAAAAATGATGTGATAAATATTTATTGCTTCTATATGTTTTATCAACAAAAAGATGTGCTACATCAGTTTGCACAAAATTTAAAGGGTAAAAATATATATAGCAAAGCTAGTATTTCACCTTAGAATGCTTTTAAGATTTACTCAGTTTACAAATTTTAGCAACATCTATATAGCTAGAAATAAATTATATATATATATATATATATATGTGTGTGTGTGTGTGTGTGTGTGTGTGTGTGTAACAATAGTCACCGACCTATCGATGAAGATATGATTTAAGTGCTGTAATTTTTGAATGCAGTAGATAAGACACTAGAGATTTTATCATTTTGCGACTTTAGATCTAGTTCTAAGTTTCTATAGAGCAATCACCTATAGTTAATTACCTCCCAATCGAGATAACTTTCAATTTAGTTGTTAGATTAATTGATATGCGAAAAAAATTTAAAATTTAAGATTATAAAATTCATCATTTTAACTTAAAGCGGATGGTTGGGGGAATGATGACTTGCGTGATCAAGATCCCATGGTTACGCCATTCCCCTAGTCTACTTGAGTCGAGAAGAGGTAGTCATTGTCGATCGATGGATTCTTATCGTGACCATGGGTTTGCGTTGTCAGAATCCTTATGGGCGAGGTAGTGTTTATCTAAGGAGACAAGCTTAAGTCTACCTTAGTTGATAAAGGGCTTTTTCCCTATCAGGTGTACTCTATGATTCACATCTCAAGGTACAGAGCCATTGGGGAGCATACGGGCTACAGCCGTGATCGTAATATAATTGTTTCATTTGGTGGCAACCACTCGATTAGAGGACTCTAGTAGTAACTACATCATATGTGGAGCCTATTAGCCAAACCACGCAGACAAAGGATGCGAGTCATGTCCTTACTGACATAAGATTGATTGAGAGTAAATATAGAAATACATTTGACTTGACATTGGCTCCTTTGTGAGCTAGAACTTTCTTAATTTATCACATCCGACAAATAATTGTGGAAGGTGGGTTGGGTTTTAGCTTTAAGTATTTTAACGATTGAATTTCATTTAATCATTTAGAGCTTAATAATTTATCTGATTTTACATTTATATTGATAATTAATTTAAATTAATTTAATTTGAACTTGCAAGAGTAAGTATCCCCTCCGGTTGAAATCTCCATTCAACACAGTCATTATCGGGGTTTACAAGTTTGCTTGATCATTTAATTTATTATTTCAGATTATGTCGACTCTATTAGTTTAATAATAAAGAATCAGATCTATTGTCATATGACAAAATTAGCTTCTCGTATATTTTAATAAGTCAAAATTATTATAATAATTGGATTTTTTTTTTGTTTTGTTAACCCGGATCCGGTCCTAAGACCAAAGCGGGAAGCGGCACATCCTCAACACAATGTTTAAGCATTCAACGTACTGTCGGGGCCCATGTGGGTATTTAGTAATTTAGGTAATTTTATTTCAAAATTATGAGATCAATTTTATATTTATTTAATCTCAACTAAGCTTGTGCAACCTTTTCAGATATTAAAATTTGCACTTTAAATCTCTATGTCTGAGCATATGCAGGTATTTTTAGCTTAGATAATCTCACTTAATTAACGAAATCATTGATTTTGAATATCATAATTAGAATGATTTTTTTTAATTTTAGATTTAAAAAATCTCCATAATTCATGGAGATTTTAATTTAGCATCATTGATCTGCTTGTAAGAATTCGATCCGGTGTATTAGTTTAAAATTTTCAAATGCTGCATTCTTCCTACTTGTACTTAAATATTATGGGTTCTGTGGCATTTTATTTAGGTTGTAATTCAAAATATTATAACTTTACTTGTATTTAATTTGATAGCAAATAAAATGGCTATTTAGCTTATGTGTATTGATAGAATTTTACATCTTTGATAATCATCATATTCAACTGTCATGGTCACCCATAGAGGGGCTATTATATCTCTTTCAACTTAGCTTATTGGATGTGAACCTTATTGCTTGAATTACATTTGCATTTGATGGCTAGATTTCAAAGTTATTGCAAGTCTCATGTATTCTGATTATTTCTTCAACTGAATTTCTTCTCAGATTTACTTGAAGTAAAATATTGCAAGAACTATGTTCAAATCTTTTGGTAAGCCATCAAATTCTTTATAAATTTTACCCAAATTTCTTCAACTCTTCTCAATTCATCCAATTAGAGTTAAGCATGAGACACTCATTTATTGAGAAACCCCTTTCTTATATTGATTGATATACTATTTGTGTTCATCAAAGGTCTTCATTTCATCCAACACAAATGTAACTATCCAAGTGTTCAATTAATCCTATTTATGCTTTTTTTACTTGCTCATGAAGTTGACACCTTGAATAATCATTAAGAAGCTTGTTCATGTTATTCGATAAGATGTCAAAGCCCACTAATGCTAACATAAGCTATCAAGCTTCATATAAATCTTTTAAATTTGATCATGTTCAATTCAGATCATTTTTTTAATTCACTGAGAATAAGCCATGGTAATCTCCTTATTTATTGCATCAACCATGTTGATGCTTAGTAGCTAGGATTGTAATCACATTCACATTCACATAAGAGCTATTAAACTCCCTATAGATTCATCTTTAACTCCACATTAAGTTCTATATTTATTTGAAAATTAGACTTCAAATTTAGTATAAGTTTCTTATGAGTTTGGAGTTATTTTCAAGCCTTGTATTCTATTTGAACACTTCCATTAGTTTCAATATATAAAATAGTGGACTTAAGCATTCATTCGACGATAAACTAAGTGAATGAACTCATTTTTTTACTTAATATATTCTCATATGATATTAATATTTATTAAGTTCATTTAAATTTAATTTCCAATTCACTTCTTTAGGACTTTATATTTTGTAGTTAACTTAATGTTAAATCTTTTTTTTGTTAAGTTTGAAAATTTTGATTAAATTTTAGCAGCATTTCAGCATAGAGTGTCACATCTAACAGTTTTTTTAGCCTACCTGTTACGCCCTGATGAGCATGATGGTTGATGTTTTGAAACACATCGATCGATTTTTATCTGATCACGCCCTGATGAGCGTGACAAACACTTCAAACTTGCATAAAGAAACACACACACACACACACACACACACACACATATATATATATATATATATATATATATATACACACACTCACATATAATTTTTACATATTTCTTTATATTTATGATCCGCGATAAACGCATAGAGTGCAAGGATTTGTAACCTAAGAGCAATAATGTTTAAATATGATCTTTCTTTTATACTATTGAGAAAGAATAGAAAGAAAGCCATGAAGGGAATTGGACTCCAAACAAAGAGGGGATACGGAATAACAGCAAGAGATAGTGCTGAGGGGAACCCGTCTGATGACAGAGTTGCCTCTCGGCTGGAAAAAAGAGTGGTTGCCAAGAGGAACCTGCCTGATGGCAGAGTTGCCCCTCGGCTATACTCTTGGTCGCAGAAAGGGAAGGCGAGTGTGCTGCTAGATATGAGAGAAGAGGGAAAGAAATGGGAAAGTGCCAGAGACTGAGAGGAATTTAGTTTAGGAAGGAGATGTCAGAAATGAGAGGAACCTACCTGATGGTAGAGTTACCTCTTAATTACGGCAAGAGAATATGGATTATGGGAAGGTTAGGATGAATGGGAGGTTGGTGTTCGAATGCTTATGCGAGAAGGAATGGAGGAAAATTTTCTTTTCGGATCTACAATAATTGCTATAGTATTTTTGCTACATTATATGGGAAGAGGGATCTCGGTTTTACTACTATGATTTTTTTTTTATTCTTTAGCTTCAGTTTGCGGACTAAAGAGAGAAACGACGGATGAGGGAGGGAGAGAGAGAGAGAGAGAGAGAGCTTTTGGAATCGTCCATGTGAGAGTGTGAGAGAATTGTATGAGGGAGATAAACAAAATGGGGATTACCAATGCTAGAAACGAGAGATAGACGGAAGAAGGGTTTTCAGCATGGAGGAATAGGAAATCACTGGAGGGAAGGAGAAGAAAAAATGAGAAAGGGAGAGAGGGAAAGGGCCAAAAAGGGATTGTGCGTGCGCCTTTTTTTTACCTAGGCGGACGAGAGAAGGAACGGTTCTTGCAGTTCAATGCAATTTCCAGGGAGGCAGGGAGGATGGGCTGGAGCGGTGATGAACTAGGGGTCAACATATATATATCTTGACCTAAATGTATATTACATAAGTCAAGTCAAGCTCACAAGATAAGTTCAATGGACTTCAAATGTAACAGTGCATAATTCGAAGCTAAAATACTCTGGACATCACCGAAACTCATCAAAGTGACCTCCGATCGATGAACAAACATTGTCATTACATTTAGAACGTCCAAATTGATTGAAATTTACACATTGCACAATCCGAAGATCAATCGATTAAGAAGGAGAGTTGTCAATGCCTACACAAATATCAAAGTCAAGAGGCCCTAATGATATCCAAAAGACCTCTGTTTGTGAAATTGGTCACATCATTAGCTTCGAAACATCAAAATCTTTTAAATGAGACTGTCGATTAATTTAGATGAGTCTACACGAATGTCAAGCGGTAAGAAGCGATAATGCATATTTTTGAACCAAAATTGATATGATTCAATGCCGAGTTGAACCAAATAACCTCTAATTATGAAATGGATTTCATCATTGCATCTGAAAGATCAAAATTACTTACAATAGACCCCTATATTACCCTAGATTATTGCATGAGAAAATTCACTAAAATTTACATGCACTCCGAGATGATGATGCATAATTTGAGAAAGCAAATAAAATGTTAAATAAAAAAAAGAATATATACATATGTAATTTTAAGATATATAATTATGATAATTGTATCACTCCTTATAAATTTACTATATACATATATAATTTAATTTAATTTCAAAGTAAATTACATAAAAAAAGAATGAATCTACATTAATAAGGTAAGGATTTACATTAAGATGAAAAAATTTAAAATCATTATCATTATATACTAAAATTAGTATTAATCTTAATATATATTAAGACTTTCACTTAACTTTATGGCCAATTACTTCTCATCCCAGCACTTTTATACACCAGGTATATAAAACATTACCTCCTTAATTCCATGCATATGCATTTGTCAAACCTCACTTGTGTCCATCTCTTTGCTGCCCTCTCTATATGGAAAGCCATCAAGCATCATGTCCATGCCTCCATAGCACATCTCCATACTTTCCCATGTGAAGTTTCAGAATTAAAGTAGTTAAATGAAGTAGAATAGACTGAAAAAAGGAAAATCGAGGCAGCCAGCTACTTCCATTTTTTTCTCTTTTCTTCTATATGCCCTCTCTCTAATTGGCATGAAGAAGGGATCTCGATTTCCCTCCACAACCTCTCTCAAGCAGATAAGCCCAAAGCCCCTTCCAGACTCCATCTCCTCAAAACCAAAAAAAATTGGCATCACACTGAAGTAGGAAATCTGCTCCTCAACCTCGGGTACTCTTCAATCTTCCTCAGCATACATCACAAATTACACAACCCCTCACTCCTTTGAAAGCTTCCAAACCGATACCTCCCATCTTTCTTCTAGCTTAGATTCTTTCTCGGGTTGTCAAGTTGCTGAAGAATAACCATTTGATGGCAAAACCAGCTGTCATTGAGCTTGTAAGAGCATTGTTCAGCGGTGGAGCTTCTGAGAATACTTTGCATTTGGCGGTGACCGGTAGTGAAGCACTCAAGCGTGATGACTAGACTACCCGCAAAGTTACTTCTCTTGCAATAGCTGGAATAGCAAGGAGTGTTGGATTAGCACTAGAATATTTGAAAAACACTTGCATTTGTTCTCTTGAATCTTGTTATTTTGACAAGGTGACACATGTCAGAGATGCTGCAGTTCATGCTTTGCAATGCTAGAAAGCTCTTCCAAGAACTGAATCTTGTGATCCTTCGATCATCTACCAAAGATGTCATAAACGGAGACTATGCTAATCATACTTGTACTGGTCATAGTGGATGGAAACACTTAATCAGTAAAACTAGTTCCGTATCTACTCTAAATGGTTCTTCAAACCACTCAGCTAAGCAGAGGAGCTCTTCAATCAACCATCAACTACTGAAAATTGTTTGAGGAATAATAGGTTTAGTGGTATTTCCAACTTCTTTGTTAAACATATTGCTAATGATCAATCATCAGTTGTTTCTTCAACTTCTCAGCTTAAAGCTAATCTTGGAATCGTTCAAACTAAAGCCAGTAACATTATAAAGGACAAGAGTTTGCAACCCCAGTAGGGCAAAAGAGGGCAATTTAGTGTGAAGGATGGCCTAAATTCTTCTAATACTATAGGATCTATTGACAAAGCTGAATAAAATGTTAGCCAATATACTTGAAGTCTCACCCTGTCAAAGAAATAACTAATCCCCTTTAGGCTAAAACAAAGGGGAGTTCCAAAGGAGAAAACTTCCTCTGGACCTAGTGGTTCATTGGCCACATTGTGGGGTCATGCATCAGTGAAGTCAAAACCTTTAAGTATTGTGTCACATTCTGCCAGTAATATTGCAAATGATGTCTATACTGCTGATGCTCAAATTCATGTGAAAGAGGCCAGTGATGCGAGGAGTAGAGATGATGAGGGCTACGGAATATCTGCAAGAGAGAATCAAATTATTGTAGCATTAAGAAAAGATAGTATATTATTAATTATTCAGATGAAGAGGATGAGGGTGATAATATGGTGTCCCTAGCATCTCCAATTCCTCCAATTGAAAAGTTATTTTAAGACTCTTTGCAAAGTACTAAAAACTTGACTACGAAGAAAGAGATAGGCAACTAATAAATTGAAGGAAGAAACATTGGTAAATGAACAAAAAATAATGAAAAAAAGTTTTGAGTTATCATTTGAAAAGAGTGGCATTGTTAAGGGTTCTTCTCTGAAAGCTAACAATAATGTCACTAATGACCTTGCTAGCACAAATTAAATGGAGAATGCTTCTATGGCATTCAAAGGAAGAAAGTGGTAAAGACACAAACTGATAAGCGAGGAAGGGAAGTAACAGAGGTTGTTTGGGAGGAGTTTGTCTACGGTAAGGGTGTTGATAAGGATACCACTGCAAAAGATGTTGGAAACAAAATCAAGTACTCGTCCCCGTCTTTCTTGATGTGGCGGAGAAATTTGTGACTTTAATGCAGATGTATGAAGATCTCATCATGCTCATTAGAGCTGACAGGTTAGAAGACTACGATTGTAGTATCACAAGGCACTGACCATTATGCTCAGTAGAGGCGGCGAAAGGCTGAATAGACTCTAATGCGACTCTTGTATGGGGATAATGGCAGGGAGACTCACAAATTTGGGTGATAGAGGACTTAATTAATTTAACGTAAAATAAACTTTAAGCTCAAAATTAAAATCTAAATTGACATTAATGAGTAGAAGACAAAGGTCATAGTGTCATGAGACACTAATCGTTATGCTCAGTAGAGCTGACGGGAAGACCTAATAGCCTCCGATGCAGCCCCCTATGTGGGGACGACGCGGGGAGGTTGTCGAATTTTGGACTAATGAGAGACTTAACTAAGAACAAATAAAAGTGTTGATCAGCTTAATTTGAATTTATTTGAGAGTGATATATTAAAGAATAAACCTACATATAAAATTCTAAAAGTATTTAAATAAGAATGATCTTACATGGTACTCGACGACTTATTGACGATCATAAATAGGACTTTTAATGAACTTGAGGATGTGGTGTTTATTTTTGGTTTTGTGTGTGATGTGTGTGTATATGAGGGGGGGGGAGGAAAATCATGCATATCTGAGAATATACTTGGGGGGGAAGGAAAATTATGCATATCGAGAATATACTTATTGAGGTGATCTGATACAACATTAAGGAATAATGTACTATCTCATAAGATAGAAATCACTACCCTGCGATGGACCTAATCACCTAATAAGGACTCCTAAGGCATGATAGGTCTTCGAATGTACTATAGATTTTTCCCCTACTTTATATGGATGAATAAAGTAGGATTTATTTAAACCGGGTTTTAAAGTTCCCTATGGGGTAAAGCCCCCATAGTAATTACATCCTAAGGAAGGTGAGTTCCTTAAGAATACTCTCGATTAAAGTAGGCAATTATTGTCTTCAAAGAATTCAAAGATAGGACTATCAATAAATTAGTTAAATTTAAAAAATCAAATGGGATAGATTGAAAGGAGAGATTTATTATCGAAGCTAAAAAGAGATGAGTAGGATATGTTCATGATACTAGGAAGCCTCGTATCATCCCAAATTATTCTATGGTTGGGCTTTATATGTTTCAAATTGAAGAGAAATATGTATTTGAGTTGAGATTTTATTAGAAATCTAGGACTTATAATCTCACAATATAAGATTATGGAAATACCTAAGAGGTGAGGATTTATGTTTGTAGCCCCAAAGGAAAACAACAACCTCAGATCCTAAATCTAGGGAGCTTTTGTGAGGGCTAAAGCACGACCTAAATCTAAGACGAAAGTGGGTATGTTATTTACCTCCATAAGAGAGGGTAAACTACCTATCTGCTAGACTTATAATCGCCTAGAGTGGAAACCAACTAACTCCTCATAGGATTTAAAACCATGTGATAAATTCATATATTTTGCAAGATGGCTAGGTTGTTATTATTTAGAAAGAAACTAAAGTCCTTAAACCTACTCCATAAGAGACTAGAGTCTGAGTAGTATGAATAATGACTTAGCCTAATGCAAATCTTATCAAATTTTACTTGATTTTGACTTTTTATTTTGACACAGGCCATAAGAATTTATATGCCTAAATGTATGATGAAGTTGATTATGGGCCAAATTAGATAGAAGAAGGTGTTCTCCACCCTCAAGGGATGCCATCACAGGTCAAGCATTCCCTTGATGTGCAATGGATGGAGACCCTTCATTTTCAAGAGAGGAACAAGATGATATGCATAGTGTTAAGTATACAATATTCAGCTAAGGAGTTGCAAGATATTTTATTATCTTAATTATGTCTTAGGCTTTATGTGAGGTTATGAGTTATTTTAAAAACATAATTATGAGTTATAGTTGGGGTAGAAAATTTTTTTTCCTAAGAGCCTAAACAGATCCAGGCAACACATTAAATCATCATACATGAAGAAACTAAAAAAATACATGTCATTTCTATTGCACAATATAAATAAATCATCAAACAATATATAACTTCAACGTGAAAGAATAATAGGCTGGTACGATCGGGTACTGCTGTACAACCCGAAAAAGAAAGTATGGATAGCCAAGCTCTACCCGTATACATCCCGATAATGTAAAATAATAATTATAAATTATAAATGATAAGTGTTTTGGGGGGTCTTCAAGTTTTCATGCTCCCTCCATTCCTTCATTTGATTTGGTAGGTTTCTAGGCATCACATGGCACCCTAAGATTAAACCTTCTGGCCAATGTTCATCCTTAACCCCCATGATAATTAACCAAATTCCTAATGCACAATTATATTAAAAGAATGGAAAAGTAAATCTAACTACACCTACAAAATAAGTGTTAGCTAAACACATCATACAACCCAAGCCGTTATATGAATAATTTGGACTTAGCACCCTGCACACGCGTAACCAAGTCCACCTGTCTTAATGTAGATTATGCTTAGGGGTTAAGCAACTTGCAAAATAAAATATTTATATTTATTTTAAGCACCCCTTAAACATAATCTCCTAAAAAAATATGATTAGACTAATCACGACCTAACATCGAGTCTACAAGGCATACACCCTAACATCCAGTCTACAATAGTACATCACAAAATATGCACACATCAAACCATACACTGTCCTAACATAAGGTTAGAAGTGGTGACTTAATCTAATGTGTATGTTAAGGCTTGTGTGGTATGTCCTAGCTAGGCTTTAGAGTTAAGATTTTCAAAGTATGAAGGACATTTAATTATAAAGGGTGATTTCACTTTAAATGGTTTAATTGATTTGCAAATTTTATTTAATGTTTTCTTTAGTTTCATTTGACTTGCACTTAACAACTAAGTGTTATGAAGAGAAAGAACGAGACGATCACTCTTTTTTATCCCTACCTTAAGTCACTTCTAAAGTAAATTAATTAATTAATTCCTTTTAGTGAATAACTTATTACATGTTTTAATTAGTCCTAAGTTTAGGTTCACTTTAAATAAACTCATTCAATAAGAAAGGCATCTTAAGATTAGTTGGAATGAATTACTATCACACATGCTTGTTCATTTCTTTCCATCATGTATATCATGCATATGATTAAATCCTAAGCATTTCTATACATGCAATTTATATCTTAGCACACTCAAATGATGAATGTAAATAAATATATTTAGAATTAATTTCCTTTGGTTGAATGATTTTGTCATATCAATTTAAAGTTTTTCTAAATTCTTATGCAAAAGCATAAGGAAAGAACCTTAAATCACATGACTAATCAACTCAACCTATTAAACAAGGTATGAATGCATAGCCTTTTAATAGAAAGAGGGGGGTTTCATTCATTAGCTAAGTATATATTCACATGTATAAAAGTTTTAAGCAAGTACGCCGACATTGTTCTGCACCAAGGGAACGAGGTAGGAACCTCCTTAGGGCTACTTATACTGCATCCCCGGGATGTCCGACTAATATACCCGCTATCCTTTGATACATATGGATGTATAAGCAATTATAAGAATAGAAAAACACATGCAAAAGTTGTATTTAATTTGTTTAATTTATTTATGAGAATGAATTAAATTTCTATCTAATTTCTAATATCCAAATACATAAGAATGAAATCAAGTAGGTATGTTGCCATTGTTTCGCACCAAGGGAACGAGGTAGGAACCTCCTTAGGGCTACTTAAAGCTGTGAGTTCCTAGGATGTCCAAATTAATATACCCACTAACATTCTTACTTATACAAATCAACACATGAATATAAGAAAGAAACTTTACTTCATACACTAAACTTATATTCACATGCATTTCCTATGTATATATAACTAAAGTTATAATATATATGTATATTCATTCATTAATAAACTTTTGAAAATATATTTGAGATTTAATAGTGATACTAGCCACACATATTTTTAATTAAGCCAACACATACAAATTAACATAAAGAAAATTATTTTTTATTTGATTAATTTGAAAGACATGAATGCATGAGTACAAGTGGAATACATTATATTTAGCATGAATGGAAGAAAATAAAACAACACAAGTATGTGATTCCATTTAATCCAACTAAGTCCTAAGGACAATCATATTAAACAAACCCATTTAAGATAAATAAAGTTTCTTAAAGCCATTTTTTATCTTTATGTTTGGTTTGAGTTAAATAATGTGAGAGAGATTTGCTGATCCTAATCTCATCCTCCATGTGTGAGTTAATTTGGTTTAATGGAGAGTAATTAGGTTGATTTTATGCTTTAATTAAGTTGAGGTATGAATTAAGTCCATTAATTAACCCTTACCTATACCACCTTAAGCTAATTAACTAAATAATGATGAGATGAGATACAATCACATGAAAAGTAAATTGAAAATGCTCTTAAGAAATGAAAGGGCCTAATGCAATTGGCTTATAATTAATAGTTAATTGAGCTTAAGGAGCTCACTTAATTACTTTCATGGTTTTCTTACACATGTGAGCTAACCATAATTTCATTAGCTCTCTTAATAGGTTATTCAATAGCCAAAGAGCTACCTAAGATTGATTAAATAAAGTTAGGTTATGAATGAATGGATTTTAAATTAATTCATTAAGCCCTTGATTAATTGATTAAATTCTTTTATTATGTTTTGATTAGAATGATGAAATTAACTTAGGGAAAGGGATCAATGATGAGCCTTAATCCTAACCCCTAAGTCATTTCAAACACTCAATTAGGCTCTGAAATAATTAGGTTCCCTCTTATTTTAATTGGTTAATCAAATGGCTAATTAATTATTTAAGCCTTTTTAATTAACTTGAAATAAATGAAAAGTCTTAATGAAATGATTATAAGGAATGAACCCAAACCACTTCCTTAAGACTTCCCACTATTAATAGAGGATAATTAGCTAAATTAATTAATTAAGCCACTATTAATTTGCTTAATTATCACTAAGTAAGGTTGGAGAGTAATTAAGGCTTAATCTATTGATTTCCCTAATTAACTATCCAATAAATTTCAAGAATAATAGGGGAGGTAGAGGTCATCCCCCTAAATATCTCTAGAAAATTTGAAATTAATTGGACAACTAATCAGAGAGTAATTAGGTTAATTAAGTTTTTAATTAAGCCATAATTAAGCAAAAAAATTATTATTCCAAATTAATTAATCATAATTTTAATGGATTCTACTCTAAAATATCTTCAAAATGAGCCCACATTTGTATTTTTTTGGATTTTTTAGGATTAGTTATGATTTTTGGAATATTCAGCCTTAAAAATTAATTAAAATAGTCCTAATTAACGCTTAATCCCGTCAGCACCATGTGGCTACTGACGAGGTGCACGCTTTCCACATGGCATGATGGGATTGGGTATTTAAGTTATCACGTCAAGATGCTGACTCAGATTGTGGCGGATGCGTTTTCTCGTAGACCGTTCGATCTAAGATCCAACGACTACGATCAGATCCTGTGATAAAGGGGAGAAAAGAAAGGATCTAAGCGTGATCTAATAAGAGCCATTTATTCCAATCACGCAGAATGGATGGCTCATGATCTATCTTACATGAGCAACAGATTACGAAGCCCGTCTACCATGGATCACTCGATTTGAGCTCACCTGAGCTCAGATGCACTCCAAACTAGACCCACACCTTTGCGTGAAGGATATACATAGATCCAATGGCTAGGATGGGTTCAAATGTAACTTCGCTTCGAAAAGAACCAAACAATTTACATACAAGGCTTGATTTGGGGAAATTACCTCATCGGAGCTCATAACCGACTGTTCCAACTATTGAGGAGGCTTTGTCTGGTAGAAATGATGCCCTGTTAAGCAGCACGAGCTTTGATTTGAGGTGTATTGCTCAGTCGACCAAACTCCTCCTATTTAGCGAATGGTCTTGGTCGAACTCCTATCTCTGGCACCTTAGAAGCTTAGGAAATGGTTTATTTAGCTTCAATTGGATATGGTGAAGGTGAGGGTAAAAGGAATTAAGGTTTGATTGAGTAGAGGAGTAGTATTGATCGAAAGAAGGCTGTCCTGTTTCAATTTCACAGAGAAGAAATTCGATCGAGGGAGGCTTTGGGAATTCTTGGAAAAGCTCTGAGGAATTTCTAAATTTCTTAGGGAACTCTCACAATGTGAATTATGTCAATTTCTGCTTGAATTGGGAGAGTATACCCTGAAATCATGCGTGAAGGACGGGCAGGATGGGTTGCTTATTTTGGCCAGTAGGCTGTCATCAGGGCTTTGAAGAGGTCATGTCCAACTCCACGTGGCTCGACTTGAGTGGAGGGAGCTGTGGGAGGCTATCCAAGGGCTGGTGTGCAAAGACCTCGTGGCTTGAATCCAATAGTTTTCAATTTTGGCTTTAATGGGGAAGAGTTGAACTCCCATTGGTCCTGGCCTAAGGTGGGTGGTGAGCTAGGTGTGGAGCCTCACTTGAGTGCTTGGGGCCATGGATGGATGGGAGTCAACTTTGCTTGTTAATGTGAAGATCCAATGAAAAGAAGGTTTGTCCAATGGCTCATTGCCTGGGTGGGACCCACTATAGATTTGGCCTAGTTTGAGAATGAGTTAGGACTGGTTTGGGTCGAGTTAGGCCAAGTCCTAGGGTCATATAGGTTGGCTTTAGGTGATTTGGCTTCATATGGTCAAAATAGGCTCAATTAGGTTAAGTTGGGTTGAGTTGACCAATTGGTTAAGTTGGGTAAAACCAAGATTTGGGTTAAGTTCAAATGATGTTTTGAAGAGTTTTGGTTCAAATGATTTTGATTAATTCGGCTTAGATTTGATTTTGGCTCATTTGGATTCAAATAGGTTAAATGGGCTAAGTTGACCAATTTGATCAATTTGACCAAATTGGGTTGGGTTAAGTGTTGTTTCATATTCAGTTGGTTAATTAAAAATGATTGTAGGCTTTGGCTTGATTTAATTTGGAATTGATTTGGATTTTGGCCAATTTGACCCATTAGATCAATTTGGGCTAGGTTGAGTCAAGTTGACCAATTGGTCAAATTGGGCTCAATCATGGCTTTGGCCAAGTTCAATAAATGATTTGGAATGAACTTGAGCCATTGGTTGCAATCAATTTGGATCAAAACATGATTTAACCTATTTAGACTTGTTAGGCTAATTTGGGTCAACTTAGGTCAAATGGCCAATTAGACTTGATTTGGATCAATTAAGGGTTTGGTCATATTCAATCATTGATTATGAATTGGTTTGCATCAATGATTTCAATCAATCTAGTATATGATGGGTTTTGGCTTGTTTAGATTTCATTTGGGCTAAAGGTTGACTTGGTCAAAGGACCAAGTTGACTTGATTTGACCTAATTTAAAGTAGTTGATCACCTTAGGATGATTGTTCATCATGATATGAGGTTTGGATGGGCTTAGTTCAATCTAATTTGGGTTGGATTAGAACTTAGTTCAAAAAGATATTTTAGGTCACTTTGGGTCGAGTGGACCTAAATAGTATATCCCCTTAATTCAAACATGATTTCGCATGCACTTGCATCGTGAGCTCTCCTAAGTGAATTTTGAAGCCCCTCATAGTGTTTGCAAGGATCCCCAAGCCCTCTCCATTCGGCATTGCCCATTCCCGAGCAAAGCCAAAATAGGGCATCCCAATCCCAAGCAATACTCTCTCTCCACTCAATCAAATTCCAATTCCTCTTAGCCACACCATCACCATACCCTATCAAAGCCAACCAAACCAATTCCTAAGCTCCCAAGTGGCCAGAGATGTGAGTTCGATCAAAATTGAAGCCTTCGCATGCATGGATTGATCAACTGAGCCTCCCACACCAAAGCAAGCTTAAAGCTCTTCAACAGAGCCTCACCTCAACTAAGCAAAGCTACCTTCGGTGTTGCACCACCGGACATTAGCTCCGGTGAGGTAATTTCACAAACTGAGCCTTGTATGCAAAATTGGGTTGGTCCTTTGTGAAGAAAATTCAAATTTCATGGAAAATTAACAGTTGGATGTGAGCGTCTCCCTTCCTCCAAGGTGTGGGAAGAGTTTGGAGACAATCTGAGCTCGAGTGAGCTTGGATTGAATGAGGGAAGACGGACGACATCCATCTTCTGTCACTCTCGAACGGGATAGATCACGAGCTGTCCATCTCATGTAATTGAGATGAATGACTCTGATCAAATCCACGGTAGAGCCTCTGATTCTTTTCTTGAACCGCAGATCGAATCATGGTCATCCAATCTTAGATCGAACAGCCCAAAGAGAAAGCGCATCCACTGTCGACTGAGTCAACGCATCGATGTGACTACTTAAATAATCAATCTCATCGCGCCACGTGAAAAGCATGCCACATTAGCTGCTATGTAGCCAGATAGGATTAAGGCTTAATTAGAGCTAATTAATTACTTTTTAATCCTAAAACATCCTAAAATCATAACTAATTATAGAAAAATCTAAAAAAATATAAACTTAGGCTCATTTTGAAGATATTTCATAGGAGAATCTAGAAAAATTATGATTAATTGATTTTGAATAGTGATTTTTACTTATTTAAGATTTTATCAAAAATCTAATTAGCTTAATTATACTATAATTGAGCACTCATTTAATCTCAAATTTTTTGTGGATGTTTAAGGAAATGACCTTTGTCTCCCTTATTTTTTTGGGATTTTATTGATTGCTTAATTAGGAAAATAACTTGATTAAGCCCTAATCACTCTCTTAATCTAATTAATTATAATTAAGGAATGAATAGTAACTTGATTAATCATTTAAACATAATTATTTCTATTGAACAGTAAGATCACTTGGGGAATGTGATTGGGGATATTTTTCTTAATTCATTTCCTAAGTCTTCTTTATCTTTAAAAATAAAATTAATTAATGGGTTAATGGAATGATTAATTGATTAATTAAGTGATTAATCTTCAAAATAAGGAAATCAAAATTTAATTAGATGTTTAAATGATTTAGGGATTAGGATTAAAGCCTTGCCCTTGATCCTTTCCCCTAAGTTAATTTCATCATTCAAATTAAAAAATAACCAAAAGGTTTAATCAATTGGTTAAAGGCTTAATAAAATTAAAATTAAAAATCAATTCATCCACACCTAAGCAACCTTTAATAGATCTTTAGTAGCTCCTTGGGTGTTCAATAACCCAATGTGAGAGATAATGAAATTATGATTGCCTCACATGTGTGAGAAAAACATAAAAATAATTAAGTGAGATCCCTTAAGCTTAATTAATTATTAATCATAAGCCAATTGCATTAGGCCCCTTTTATTTCTTAGGAGCATTGAAAATTTACTTTTTATGTGGTTGCATATCATATTGGCTTATTATTATTTAGTTAATTAACTTAAGGTGATATAGGTAAGGGATAATTAATTCATATAACTCATACCTTAATCTAATCAAAATATAAAATCAACTTAAATATTCTTCATTAAACCAAATTAATTTACACAAGGGAAAATGGGTTACGATTCTCAAACCTCTCTCATATTTTCTAAATCAAATCAAATTCAAAGATAAAAATATATTTAAGGAATTTTGGTTCATTTTAAATAACCTTTTTTAATATGATTATCCTTATGGATTAATTAGGATGAATGAAATCATGTGTTTACATTGCTTTATTTCTTTCCAATCATGCTAAATATTATTTTTCATATGAAATCGTGCATTCATGTCTTTTAAAAATTAATTAAATAAAATATTTTCTTTTATATAAAATTGCATGTGTTGAATTAAATTAAGAATATGAGTGGATATTATCACTACTAAACCAAAAAATTATTTTCAAAACCTATAAATCAATTATTATAAATGAAGTTATGTTAATTACAAATATTTGTAAGCTTGCATGTGATGATAGTATAAGATGTGTAATATGATCCCTACCTTAACATGGATTCACATAGGATTTGCAAGTATATAGTTCATTTGAAAAGAACACAACACTTGCCTAAATCTATTCCAATGCATCTCCATGTTAAGACTTAGGAAGAATTTCATATTACACATGTAAATCATGCAACCAAATCAAACATAATTTCTTGCATGATTCCCTATCCAATTGGTTCTTTTTGTACATTCATATGTATTTGAGAAAAGAGGTATATTAGTCTGGACATCCCAGAGCTGTGAGGCTTAAAGTAGCCTTAAGTTGGTCTTGTACCTTACGCCCCTGGTGTAAAAAATAATGGTGATGTATCACTTAAAACTCTTATACATATGAATGTATGATGTGTCCAATGAATGAGAATAAAAAATCAAATAAATAAAACATAACTTTTGCATGGATTTTTCTATCCTTATAGTTTTTCATACATTTACATGTATCTAAGAAAAGTGGTATATTAGTCTGGACATCCCGGGGCTGCGAGGCTTTAAGTAGCCCTAAGTAGGTCTTGTACCTTACACCCTTGGTGTAGAAAATAATTGCATCGTACTCACTTGAAACTTTTATACATGTGAATGTGTATCTAGCTAATGGATGAAAAATCCCTCTTTTCTACATAGTAATGACATGCATGCATAATTCAATCAACAAATGAAATATTTAAATTTCCAAATACACTTCTTTGCATTCATCATCAAAGTGTGCTAAGATCTACATTGCATGTATAGTTATGCTTAGGATTATTCATGTACATGATATACATGATGGAAAGAAATGAATGAGTGTGTGTTATGTGATAGTAATCCATCCTAATTAATCCTAAGATGTTTTTTTAATTGAATAGGGCTATTTAGAATGAACATAAATTTAGGGTTAATTAAAACACATAATAAACCATTCAATAAAGAAAATTTATTTATTAACTCACCTTAAAAATGACTTAAGGTAGGGATAAAAGAGAGACTCTCTCTCTTTCTTCTCTTCATAACACTTAGTTGCTAAGTGTAGGCCATATGAAATAAAAGAAAACATTAAGTAAAATCCCCAAATCAACTAAACCACTTAAAGAGAAATTAACCATTTATAAATTAAATCTCTCACACTTAGCAAGTCATAACTCTAAAACCTAGTTAGGACATAACACACAAGCTCTAACACATGAACATTAGGATAAGTCACCATTTCTAGCTTTATATTAGGGTGGTGCATGTTTTGATGAATGCTTAGTTTTGTGATGTATTATTTTAGACTGGATGTTAGGATGTATGTGCGTAGCCTGGATGTTAGGCCAATATTAGCATGATCATATTTTATGCAGGGGATTGTACTTAAGGGGTCATTGTAATAAAAATATAAATGATTTTAGCTATGTAGGTTGCTTAGCCCCTAAGCATAGCCCAAGTTAAGACAGGTGAACTTGGTTACCCATATGTGGGGTGCTAAGTCTAAATTATTTCTATAACTTCTTGGGTTGTATGGTGTGTTTAGCTAACATTTATTTTATAAGTATAGCTAAATTTTCTTTCCTTCCTATTAATGTAATTTTTGCATTATGACTAGGATAAGTGTTATGGGCGATCAGGATGAGCATTGGTTATAAGACCAAGTCTTATACAGCATGTGATGCCTTTAGAGCAATCAACATCCCAATCAAGCCAAAAGAAAGAAAGAAATGGAGCAAATCAAATAATGAAGAAATGAAAGATGAAGAGTGAAGAATGGAGGATGAAGAATGAAGACCCCCATAGCACTTATAATTTTAAAATTGTATTTATTTGTTGACCACACTTTTGGAGTGAGCCCTCAATCTCCTCTTCTTAGACTTAGGACTCTTCTCGACACTAAGATTTTCTTAGTCGTAAGACACATCTAGTGATTAGGTGAACACTTAACCTAAGCCTAGAGACTTAGAAGGGTTAATCATAGAATTAGGCCATACTTTAGGACTTAAGGAAATCACCTACCCTATAGCCTAAACTCACTCCATATGCACCTTCTTAAATGAAACCCAAATTCAAATCTCAATCCAAACCTTAAGTTCAAATTCAAATTCCAATTCTAATTCCAAATTTGACTCCAAATGATTGAATCCCAAAATCAAGTCAAATCAAAATCCTTTCAAATCCCTATGATTTATCTTATGGATTTAGCCTTAGCCAAATCCAAATCAATCCTAATTCAATTAATTTTCTCAAAGATCAATTCAACCCTTCGATCAATTTATCAAATTCAAACTCAAAGTCAACTTTAAACCGTGATCTAAACTTAAATCCAAACCCTTAAGCCAATTTCATGGACTTAACCAAATCCTATCCAAATCAACTCAAAACTAATGGATTTTCTCTTGAATCAATCATTCATTCAATTATCTACCCAAATATAAATGAAACCTACAATCATCAAATCAAATCAAAGCCAACCAAAGTCAAACCTAACCTAGCCCTTCTGACTTGAAACTTTCCAAAATCTCTTATACTCCAAATTAATTGTCGTTGAATTTATATTTCAATCCAAGGCTCATATATAAGTTCAACTAAACTCGAATCAAATGAAAACCAAACCAATTGACCCACGTAGGTCCACTTGACCTAAAGTGACTTAAAGGACCCATTTGAACCAACTTTCAATCCAACCCAAATTGTATTGAACCAAGCTCACCATAACCTTGCACCATATTGTTGATCACCCTAGAATGGTCAATTGCAATCAATTGGGTCAAATCAAGTCAACTTAGTCATTTGACCATGTCAACCCTTAGCCCAAATGAACCAAAACTAGCTAAAACTCATCCTACATCAAATTGATTGAAACCAATGATTTGAATCAACCCAAAATAAATATTTAAATATGACTTGATCACCAATTGAGCCAAACCAAGCCCAATTGGCCATTCGATCCATGTTGACCCAAATTGTCCTAAAGGACCAAATTGGGTCAAATCATGATCTAACCTAAATTGATTGTAATTAATGGCTCAAGTTCATTCCAAATTAATTATTGTACTTGACCAAAGCCATAATTAAATCCAATTTAATCAATCAAGCCCAATTGAATCATTTAGTCCAAATTGTCCTAAAGGGTCAATTTGGCTTAAATCCAAGTTAAATCTAAATTGATTCAAACCAAAGGCCAAATTCATCTTCAATTAGCCAATTGAACATGAAATAACTCATAACCAAAGCCAATTTGGCCAATTTGGTCAAATTGGTCAACTTGACCCATTTGATTCCAAATAATCCAAAATCAATTCTAAGCCAAATTAAATTAAATTAATCATACCAAAACTCTTCAAATTATCATTTGAATCTAACATAATCCTTGGGTTGACCCAATTTGACCAATTGATCAACCTAACCCAATATGACCCATATGACCCAAATTGATTGAAATCTCTTGAAACCAAGCCATGACCCATTGCAGGTTGATCAAACCTGACCCAAACTCATTTTAGATCAGCCCAAAATCAACCCAACCCAATTAAATCCCTCATGGATCCTCCCTCACATAGGATTCCGCCCAACCTCATTTAATTCTTCCCATCACATGCATTCAACTCCTCCCCAACATTTGCATTCAATGGAGCTGATCATATGGTAGTAAGAGAGGACTTTAGAGCAGAAATACAAAGATCTCAATCAATCGATCATCCATCCCAACCACTCCAAGCAAAATGACAACACTTTGGAGCCAAAAAATTCAAAAAAGTGGATTTTTGGCCACTATTAAAGGAGGGGGAAATGAGGCCTTATTCCTCTTCCTCCTACTACTATTCAGCCCCCAAGAGCTCTCCAAAGCAACCAGCCACCACTTCCCTGCCTCTCTTGAGCCAAAAATATTAAAACTGGGTGGATTCTAGCGAGGAAATGGTAAGCACTGAAAAATATATCATTCTGAAGTGAAGACGAAGGCTACACTCATTCCAAACCTTTCTCTTGCACCTAGGAGCTTGCTCGGATCTTCACCACCACCGGAAACCATCCACGGAGAGGTAAATTTTGCCAAACTTTAGTCGGCCTTAGAATTTCTCATTTTTATGATGATTTTCTTATGATTTTAGGAATTTTCCTTAGATAAACCCTGCATTTTTCATTTTATTTGATCCCAATATGAAGTAGAATTTTTTTGGAGAAAATTGATGTGAAAATGAGCTCAATTGAGCCTCATTTCATATTTTTTACATTTTCCCGCACGTTGGTGAAGCGCCGCCCATTGTGGGATCGACTCATTCGCCGCGCATCCTTTCGACGCACGCGCTTTCGATCCGTGGATCGACCGACCGTCGATCCATGATCTGTAGATCAATCGGCCAATCATTTTCCCTGACGCCGCGCTACGCCAATGCCACCAACCCAACACCGTGTGTCACAGATAGTGTGCCGATTGCATGGCGGCGCCACGCGTAGTGGTGACTAGGTTAATTGGGAAAATGCTTACTTTTCTGATTTTAAAAATTATTTAAGTGTCCTGAAACTTTGGAAATTCATAAATAATAAAATACTTATCAAAAATTACAAATAAAGGCTCATTGGATTCATCTTTCTAAGAGGAATCCAAAGAATCAAAAATTTCCAAATTCCACTCAATGTTTTGAGCTTAATTTAGTTTTCGTGAAAATCAAATTTCATTACTTACTCTAAAAATACAAGTCTAATTGAAGTGAAATTTTTAGAGATTGAAATAAAAGTTAAAATACACCTACCTTAAAAATCTAAACTAAAAAGGACTTTTGGATAAGGAGAAATTAAATTTTGAAGTTGAGGATGTCCATTTTTAAATAAAAAAAATCAAATAAAAATTCAAAAATTTACAAAAATCTTTAAAATAGCTTAAATCACTTCAGTTGACATCTAGGACTCTTAAGAAAATAATGTGATTTTATGAAGCCTAATGAACCCCAAACAAACACTTAAGATTAAAGTTTAATCAATTAAAAAATTAATTAAAATAAAATCTAAAAATAATTTAAATACCAAATCAAAATCAGAAATGATGTAATACCCAAATGATTGGTAATCAAATCTTAAGTCATAAAAGTATCATGTATCCCTCAAATGAAATTGAATTTAAACATAATTGAACCTAATTGAGTTAATGAAATTCAATTAAATGATTAGATTTTTAAATTAAACTCATAATTAAATAAATCAATGAAACTTTAATGTAAAACCAAACGAATCTTGCTAAACTAACACCAAGTATTGAATCTTAATTATATGAAACTACTTAACAAATTAAAATAAATTGAATATTAATTAATCATTAAATAAACTAAAAATCAAATTGATTAATAAACCAATTCAACATTATCATTTGATATTAATCAAATTAAACCAAATAAAGTTAAAGTAAACTTAATTAACATATGATTAAATCACATCCATTTGGAATAAGATAATTAATTAGCCATTAATACATAAACCTAACAACTAAATTAAACATGAATGAAATCTAATGAACATAATAAATGAATAAAATCAATCCTAACTATGATTATGAGTAATCAAGTTAATTGAAATAAAAATAAACAATTAAATCACTTAATCTAATCAAATGATAATAACAATGATAACCCTTTAACCAATAAAATTTAGGTAAATGCTTAATTAAAACTATCAAATCAAATAAGTCATATATGGGTAATTAAGTCATTAATCTCTAACTAAACAAACCTTTAATTAATCTAATGATTTAGAATTTTAATTACCCTTAATCAAACGCAATTAATCAATAATCTAATTAATGTAAACTTAATGAATTAATCCATCATCTTAATGAATTAAATTAATTTAAATAAATTACATTAAAGCTAATTCTTAAATTAAGCTTAAATCAAACCCTAATTAAATTTAATATTAATCACACCCGGCCAAGTAAACTAATTAAGTTAATCAAATTAATCATATTAAACCTAAGCTTAATCAAACATAAATGCAATTAAATACCAATCAAATCCTAAATTAAACATAAATCATTAAGTCAATAATTACATCATTAATCTAAATAAATATAAAGCGAAAGTAAAAATTAAATAAATCTTTATTTAATTTATAATTAACTTAAACACACTTCTTAATTAAACTAATTACCCTTAATATATTCCAATTGAATAAATGCCTAATTAATGCAAACTTAATGAATTAATCCAACATCTTAATGAACCAAATTAACATTTTAAATCAAATTCAAATCAAACACTTAATTAATCTACTAATTAATTTGATCACACATCTTAAATAAGCTAATTAAGTCAATCAAATTAATCATATTAAACTTAATCAAAACATAAATGCAATTAAATTCTAATCAAAACTTAAATTAAACCTAAATTATTAAGTCATTAATTACATCATTAACCTAAACAAATATGAAATGAAATTAAAAAATAAACAAATCTTTATAATTAACAGAAATACACATCTTAATTAACCTAATTACATAACATATTGAACTTAAGCAAAACCCATAGACTAATAAAGCTAATCAAATCAAATTAAATTAAATTAAGAAAGACTCTCATAAATTTAATATGTAATCAAATCAAATCTCATTCATCCTACTTAAATAAGATAAGCTAATTAATTATCCAATGTATGAAATCAAAATACAGACCAAACTTTGATAAACATGACAAGTGGATGAGATAAAAAATCTAAATTACAAAGAATCAAACTCAATTAAAATCAAAATAAAATCTTAATAAATCTAACCCGATCAAACAACAAGAAAAATGAACCATAATCAAATCAAATAAACACAAAATTAAGTCACATAACCATAATCAAAGAAAAGAATTAGATATTAATTTAAAAGGATATTGAATTATTAAGATTTAATTAAACCAAAACATCTAATCTAAAATTAATCAATAAAAAAACACATGAATTTAAATAAACATAAACTTTATTAGAGATTAAGGATATTGAATTATCAAGATTTAATTAAACCAAAACATTTAATCTAAAATTAATCAATCAAAACACATGGATTCAAACAAACTTAAACTTCAATAGATATTAAGGATATTGAATTATCAAGATTTAATTAAACCAAAACATCTAATCCAAAATCAATCAATGAAATACTTAAACAAACTCAAATTCTAAATCCTAAATCAAATCAAATGAATTGCACAAATTCAAATGGGCTAATTAAGATACTTAAGGATCTTAGTTAGACTTTTTGGGAGTTAGGATGTAGAATAGGGTGAGTTTTGTCTACAAATAGAATTCATTCTACTCTTCATTCTTGAAAACCTAAACATCATTTTAATCGAATAAAAGTAAAATAAAAATAAAAAATAAATCATTAAATCATTTAAATTAAAATCTCCCAAAGGTAAAATTTAAACAAATTCAAACTCCAAATTGAAACTTAAACTAAAGAATCCTAGTAAAGTCTTGACACACAAGCCTTAAGCACACACATTAGAATACTAAGTTACCACTTCTAGCGCTAAGTTAGGGTGTTGTATGTGTGATGTTGTGTTTTGTTTTATGATGTAACATTTTAGACTGGATGTTAGGGTGTATGTTTCGTAGACCGGATGTTGGATCATTATTAGCCTAATCATATTTTCTATAAGGGGTTGTGCTTTAGGGGCCGCTATAATAAAAATAAAAATATAAATGCTTTTGCTGTGTAGGTTGCTTATCCCCTAAGCATAACCCATGTTAGGACAGGTGGGCTTGGTTACCCATGTGTGGGGTGCTAAGTCTAAATTATTCATATAACTGCTTAGGTTGTATGGTGTATTTAGCTAATGTTATTTTGCAAGTGTAGCTAGATTTATTTTTCTTATTTTTATGTAATTTTGCATTAGGAATTAAGATTAGTGTTATGGGGGATTAGGATGAGCTGTGGCTAGAAGGCTTAGTCCCTGGGGTGCCCTGTGATGCCTTTGGAGCAAATCAAATCAAAATGAAGAGAAAGAAGAAATGAAGAAAAGAATACCCCTATAACATGTCTTATTTTTATAAACCGGGTTATAAAAGGGTAGAGCTCGGCTACACATCTCCTTTTCTCTTTTCAGGGTGTACGGCAGAACCCGACTGCACTGGCCTTTTATTCTTTTACGGTAGTCTATAAAATTATTTGATGTTGTGTTTAGATTGCACACTAGAATAGCATATTTTTCCTAGTTTCATTATGTTTGATGTTTGAATGTGTGGCCTGAATACGGTAGGCTATTAGGATAAAATTAAATTTTCTATCCCACTAACAACTCATAACTAAAATTTTAAAATAACTCATAACCTCACATAAAAGTCTACGAATTAAATCAAGATAATAAAATTTTTAGCAACCCCTTAGTTGGATGATTGAATGTATAACATCATGCATGTCATATTCTTCCACTCTTATTAAGAGGGGGCTTCCATCTGTGCCACAGAATAAAGGCTTAACCTATGAGAGCCTCTGATGGAAGAACACCCCTTTCTCTTTTGATTTGGCCCATAATCAAGTTCTCATGCATTTAGGCATACAAAATCCCATAGCCTGTGTCAAAACAAAGAGTCCAAAAGAATCAAATGAATTTGATAAGATTTGCATTAGATTAAGTCATGAATTCATACCACTCATGTTCTAGTCTCTTAGGGAGTGAGTTTAAGGACTTAATCTTCTTTCTAAATAAACAACAGTATAGCCATCTTGCAAAGCATAAGACTTGCCTACAAGGATTTATACAGTAGGAGGAGTTAGTTGGTGGTCACTCCAAGCAGTTGTATGTCCAACAATCGGACGGTTTATCCTCTTTTATGGAGGTAGACCATTATGTCCACCTTTATCTTAGATTTAGGATGTGCTTGTGGCTTGTACCAAAGCTCTCTAGATTTAGGATCTGAGGTTGTTGTTTTCCTTTGCGGTCTACAAGTATAAATCCTCACCTCTTAGGCATTTTTACAATCTTATGTTATGGGATTATAAGTCCTAGTATTTTAATAAAATATCAACTCAAATAATTAACTCTCTTCAATTTCAAAAATATAAAGCCTAATCATAGGATAGATTGGATTGCTCACTAGGCTTCCTAATATCATAAGCATTCTCTACTCATCTCATTTGGCTTCCAAAATAAGTCTCTCCTTTTGATCTATCTCATTTGATTTTCTAAAATAACCAATCCTTTAATAGTCTTAACCTTGAAATCTTTGGAGATCCTAATTATCTACTTTAATCAAGAGTATTCTTAAGAAATACTCATTCCTTATTAGGTAATTAACTATGGGGGCTTGCCTCCATAGGGACCTTAACAAATCTGGCTTAAAATAAATCATACTTTACTTTTTCATGTAAAGTAGGGAAAAGATCTCTAATATATTTGAAGACCCATCATGCCTTAGGAGACCTTATTAGGTGATTAGGTTCATTATAAGGTAGTGATTTCTATCTTTTGAGATAGTACATCATTCCTTAATGTCATACCCAATCACTTCAATAAGTACCCCCGAGATCTGTGTGGTGTCCCACATCCTTAAAAATAAACACCACAATATTCTTTCATTATACCAGTATGTATAACTCGGCTACCTACATTTCTTTTCGTGTTGTACGATGGAACCCGACCGCTTCAGCCTTTTATTCTTATGCAATAGCTTTGTAAAATTATTTGATATTTTATTAAGCTAGTGCATTAGAAATAGCATGCCTTTTCATAGTTTCTTTATGATTGTGATTATTGTATGGCTTGGATACGATTAGGCTCTTAGAATAAAAATAAACTTTCTATCCTATTAACAACTCATAACTAAAATTTTAAAATAATTCATAACCATACATAAAAGCTTAGAAATTAAATCAAGATAATAAAATGTTTAGCAACCCCTTAGTTGGATGATTGAATGTATAATATCTTGCATATCATATTCTGCCACTCTTGCTAAGACAGGGTCTCCATTTATGCCAGAGAATCAAGGGTTAGCTTGTAAGAGCCTTTGATGGAAAAACACCTCTTTCTCTTCTGATTTAGCCCATTATTAATTTCTCATGCATTTATGTATATAAAATCCTACAGCCTGTGTCAAAATAAAAAGTCTAAAAATCAAATAAAATTTGTTAAAATTTTGCATTAGATTAAGTCAATACTCATGCCCTTCATGATGTAGGCTCTTAAGGAGTGAGTTTAAGTACTTAGTTTCTCTTCTAAATAAATAACAACCTAATAATCATGCAAAGCATATGACTTGCCTACGTGGATTTAAATCATAGGAGGAGTTAGTTGGCTACCACTCTAGATGATAATAAGCTCAGCAGTCTGGTGGTTTACTCTCTCTTATGGAGGTAAACTATATACCCATTTTCACCTTAGATTTAGGTTATGTTTTGGCCCTTGCAAAAGCTCCCTAGATTTAGAATCTTAGATTGTTGTTTCCCTTTGTGAGCTACAAGCATAAATCTTCACTTCTTAGGCCTTTTCATAATTTTGTATTATGGAATTATAAGTCCTAGATTTCTAATAAAATTTCCACTCAAATTAATAAATTTCTTCAAATTCAAATATATAAGGCCCAACCATAAGATAGATTGGAGTGCTCACTAGGCTTCTTAGTATCATGAGCATTCCTTACTCATCTCCTTTTATTTCAATAAGAACTCATCCCTTTTGATCTCTCCCACTTGATTTTCAAAAATACAACTAATCCTTTGATAATCTTATCTTTGAATTCTTTGGGGACAACAATCACCTACTTTAATCGAGAGTATTCTTAAGGAATTCATTTTCCTTAAGATGTAATTAACTATGGAGGCTTGCCTCTATATGAAACTTAACGAACTCGGTTTAAATAAACCCTACTTTACTTTTTCATGTAAAGTAGGTGGAAAATCTCTAGTATATTCAAAGACCCATCATGCCTTAGGAGTCCTTATTAGATGATTAGGTTCATTATAGGGTAGTGACTTTTATCACTCGAGATAGTGCACTATTTCTTAATATCATACCTGGTCACCCTAATAAGTATATCTACGGATCTGCGTGGTATTCCCTCACATATACATAAAGCACATCAAACTAAAAATAAACACCATATTATATTTAGAAACTTCAAATGACTCAAATGAGCTTGAAGTTAAAGAGGCACTGCCAGAGTTCGAAGAAGAGATCAGATCAACCATCGATGAACTAAAAAAGATCAACTTAGGAACTGAAGATATTCTACGTCTGACATACATTAATTCCTTTTTGAATGAAGAAGAAACCAATAACTTAGTTAGGCTATTAGTGACTGCTTCTTATGGAGTTATGAAGAAATGCCTGGTTTATCTCTTAACGAGCAGTCCACAAACTAGTAATAGAACATATTGTTAACCCTATCAAGCAAGCTCCTAGATGCATAAGAATAGACATTGAACAGCAGGTCACTTCTGAAATCCAAAAATTGATCGATGCTAGCTTTTTCAGGGAATAAAAATATCATACCTGGTTAGCCAATGTCATCCCAGTTAAGAAAAAGAATGGCCAAATTTGCATATGCATCTATTTTAAAGATATAAATAAGGCGTGTCCTAAGGATGAATTTCCACTTCCTATACAAGAATTAATGGTGGACATTGCCTCATGTCATACAGTATCCTCTTTTATGGATGGGTCATTTGGCTACAACCAAATTAAGATTTCCCCGAGGATGAAAGAAATACTGCTTTTCAAATCTCGATCAGAATCTACTATTATAAGGTCTTGCCTTTCAGCCTTAAAAATGTCAGTGCTATATACCAGTGGGCTATGACTCGAATCTTCAACAAACTCATTTATCATCAAGTTGAATGCTATGTTGATGATCTGGTAATCAAAAGAAAAGAAAAGAAAGACCATTTCTTCAACTTGAGAGTAGTTTTCGAATGGTTAAGATAATTTAACCTCAAAATGAATCCCCTGAAGTGTGCATTCAGATTAGCTTCAAGGAAATTCCTTAGATTTGTTGTCCTACATCGAGTAATAGAGATCGATCTAGAGAAGATCAAGGCTATCTTAGAAATGTCACCCCCTAAAAGTCTAACTTAACTCAGATCATTCTTCTAAGGGTGGTTTGCGTATCTAAGATGCTTTATATCCAACTTATCAGGAAGATGCTAGCCATTCTCAGCACTTGTCAAAAAGGATGCCAAGTTCAAGTGGGATGATAAGTGCCAACATGCTTTTGAAGACATCAAGCACTACCTGATGATGTTGTTAGTTCTAGTAGCCCCTATCCTGAGCAAGCCATTGATCCTCTACACCACTGCATTAGATGACTCCCTTGGCACTTTGTTGGCTCAAACCAAAGACGAAAGGAAAGAAAATGCTCTATACTACCTTAGTCATCATCTAATTTCTGCTGAGGCAAACTACTCACCTATTGAAAAGCACTGCCTAGCTTTAATATTTGCATCACAAAAGCTATGACACTACATATTTTCTCATAAGGTGAATCTGATCTCCAGAATCAATCCACTATAATATCTCATGATATGGTCGATATTATCGGGACGATTGGCACGTTGGTTCATGATTTTATCATAGTTTGATATCACATTCGTACCTCTGAAAGTGAAAGGATGGGCACCAAGATTTCTTAAAGACACACCCACTTCTGATTCCCGCTTAGTGATGACCTCCCTAATGAACAAATCATGAACTTAGGAAATATTAGCATTCTCCACTAAGACATGTATTTTGATGGTACAGCTTCCTTTCAAAAAGGAGAAGAATCACGATCTACTCTTCTAGGAAAGATAGGGGTAGGAATAGTTCTCTTAACTCCAGACCATGATGTGTCATCCATCTAACCCATGTACCAATAATGAATTTGAATATGAGGCTCTGATTATCGGTATGGAGTTAGTCATTACACTATACGTCCAGAGTATTATCATCTTTAAGAATTCTTAGTTCGTCATCAACCAAATCATTGGATCCTACAAAGTTCTAAAGTCTAAGCTCCATCATTATCACAAGTACACTATAGACATGTTGGCCCAAATTCCAGAGGTTACAATCTACAAGATTCCTCGAGGAGAGAACGCATTAGCATATGCATTAGCCAAGCTTGCCAAAGAATTGGCATGGCCGAAAGATGAGTCCATTCTAATAAGAGTCCAAAATAGACAAGTTTTATCCCTTATTGACACTAAACTCATCGAGAGACTCTCTCTTAAAGGTGAGGTTACCGTTGCCAAAAAGGACAAGGAGTCAGATTGGTGGCAACCATTTATAGATTATCTAAATATAGGTAAACTACCTCAAGAGAAGTCACTAGCACATCAGGTGAAGCAGATGAGTCCATTCTAATAAGAGTCCAAAATAGACAAGTTTTATCCCTTATTGACACTAAACTCATCGAGAGACTCTCTCTTAAAGGTGAGGTTACCGTTGCCAAAAAGGACAAGGAGTCAGATTGGTGGCAACCATTTATAGATTATCTAAATATAGGTAAACTATCTCAAGAGAAGTCACTAGCACATCAGGTGAAGCAGAGAGCCCTTTCCTATGCTCTCATAGGTGGCACCTTGAACCGATAATTTTTCGATCATATGTGGTTACGTTGTCTGGACAAACATGAAGCCCATAGGATTGTGACCGAGGTACACTCAGGTTTATGTGGAGTGCATCAATCTGGTCCAAAGATGAAAGCCAAGATCAAGAGATAAAGATAATACTAGCCTTCAATGATCATAGACTATATGGACATAGCTAGAAGATTCTACCAATGTGCAGGTGCACGGTGTAGTCGTACACCAACCACCCAACATTATACATCCTACATTAGCCCCATGGCCATTTGAGTGTTGGGGTACCAACATAGTAGGTCTGATCAATTCTCTTTCTTTCAAGGGTCACAGGTTCATTTTAGCTGCCATCGATAACTTTTCCTAGTGAGCGGAGGCAATCCCACTTAGAGAGGTCACAACTTAGCATGTGCTCCAGCTTTTTAGGAACCATATCATATATAGCTTCAAGGTGCCTCGATGAATTATATCTGATAATGATACTACATTCAAGAGCACTAAAATCAATAGCTTTACTTGAAGACACAGCATAGATTGGAGATACTCTACCATCTACTACCTGAGGGAAAACGGTCTAGCAGAAGCATTCAACAATACTCTCATCCAAATATTAAAGAAGACACTCGATGACAACAAGATACAGTGGCATGAGCAGTTAGTTGAAGCCTTGTGGGCCTACCGTACCACATACAGAACTCCAAATCAATTTACCCCCTTCTCCTTAGTCTATGGGTCTGAAGCTATTTTATCATTAGAAGTCCAACTCCCATCATTAAGGATAGTCGTGGGTAGTAAGATTACAATGAAGCAGAACATCAAGTTACGGTTGGAAGATCTCAAAGGTTTGGAGGATAGACGCCTCTGAGCATACCAGAACCTCGAGTTATACAAAGCTAAAATGATTCAAGCTCACAACAAGTTGGTCCATCCTAAAGCTTTTCAAGTAGGAGAACTTATTTTAGTTCTAACGAGACCAAATTGTTGCCCGTTGAAAGATGCGAGGCAAGTTTGAACCCACTTGGGAATGCCCTTTTTCCATAGAGAAGGGCTACCAAGGAGGATCTTATCAATTTATAAATTATAAAGAAGAGTGCCCGATGCTTCCAATCAACAGGCTCAACTTAAAAAATTACTATCTGTAAATCTTGTTTGAAAATAATCTTCAATAAAACTTCTTTTCATATCAAATTTCATCTCTTATGTGTTAGAAATATCACTCGCTTTCAAATCCGAAACATCGTATTTAGGATAGGTGTAAGAGAACCCGAGCGGTATTCTATCACTCCACAACACAAACATAAACTACAAACAATCCTCTAGTGCTACTAGGTTAGGTGTAAGAGAACCCAAGAGGCATCCTATTTTTACTAGTACAACTAAGTTAGGTGTAAGAGAACCCAAGCGGCATCCTTTCTTGGTGGAGCCACAATTGCCCCTACAGCGCCATTACATCCATTCTTCTGTGTGTTTAGGGTAGGTGTAAGAGAACTCAAGTGGCATCCTATTCCCTCTTTCACAATACAAATTAACAGATATCTTTTATCTCGAGCTATTTTGATGTGGGATCAAGCCCCTCATGGCACTCACTCATTAGCTGCTCTAGGCCAGACCGATATACTATCTTATTAGTGTTTCACCCCAGTGGTAACTTATCTAGTGGATGGGAGTCCCTATGATTTCTTCTTGACTTGACCATTACAAACCAACGAGTGCCCTGTTAGCTTGGTAGGCCTTACTGCGCATCCAATAAGCTACCCCATGTTGACTTCATTTAAAAAGATATAAGCCTACACGCTTTCTTCTTGAACTAGCCAGCATGCACTGACTAGGTCGAGTATATTTAAGGTTTAGGATAAGTCACCTAGTAGCTCCTTTCCTCCTGACTACTTCATGCTTGGGTTTAGATCTTACACAGGATTCCTCGCAGTAGTCACTAGGTGATAGCCTCGTCAGAGAACTATCTCGATCGCGCTTAAAAGATTTAAGTCTACACACCTTTTCTCTAGGCTGATTGTCGCACACCGACGGGCACCTTAGGTTGGTTGGTTATTGCCATCTGACGGTGACCCACCCGGTGGATACACCACTCTTGGCAGATGTAAGTCCCCGCGCTTTCTCCATGGGTTGGCCACCGTATATATCGCTTTTGGATAACTACCAGACCTCCCTCCATGGGAACTCTATTTGGATTACATCCTTAGCTACCCCATTTAAACATTACACCGGTTACTCTTGGATTGGATAGTTCCCCTTTCCTAATATCCACCTTGTGGTTGGAGAATTTGTCTTGCGGATACACAGATTCTCCCTTGATCTAGTAAGTCTGAGATAGGAGTAGGCTGATATGAGCTCCTTCTTAGTGTGGACCCTCGCAAACCAATAAGGTCCATGATAACATAAAACAAACAAAATATATCTTCACTAGTGGATTAGGAAATCAATCCCCTAGTTGGCAATTTTCTAAGAAGGCATCCTATCTTTAGAGCAGTGTCAACAAAACTCCCTATAGGAATTGCCTGACTACCTTGAGTTGAGATAAGTCCCCGAGTTGGCACTCTCTCAGTAGTCGCCCTTAGGTTAGGTTCAACTTATTGTGCCACCAATGAGTCACCTCGGAGGTCCTCTTTGCTTTGAAAGATATAAGTCTATTATGCATTCTTTCCAGCATGACCGTTGCGCACCAACGGGCACCTGTAGGTCAGGTTCAATTTGTTATGCAAGCAACTGATCACCCCAGTGGTTCAATTTGTTAGCTCTACCCCACGATCGGTAGACTATCCCTTTGGATTTGTAAATCTAAGATAGGTTTAGGCTGATATTAGCCCTTTCTTAATAGATCCATCGCACACCAATGGGATCCATCAAATTAAAATAAATGCAATTCAATCAAATGACATTATCCTGACTACTTTCAAGCTGATATAAGTCCCCTAGCGGCATTCATTCAGTAGTCACCCTAGATCTGGTTTGATTTATTACATCCAACAGATCACCCAACAGTTGTCCCTTCCTTTTAGGGATGTAAGTCTGCTACGCTTTCTCCCTAAGCATGGCCATTGTACACCAAAAGGCAACCCCTTAGGTCAAATAGTTCTACCATGTGGCTGGTGGACTACCCCTTTGGATTCGTAAATCTGAGATAGGCCAAGGCTAACATGGTCCCTTCTCAGTGCAATCCATTGCAAATCGATAAGGTCCATCCCAAAATTTAAACTTAAAATAAGCAATCAACCAACTTCTCTTGAGCAAGGCATCAATCATCCCAACCTCCCTAGTGGAGTTAATTAAATCCAATTCAAACCTGCATTCCCCAGTGAGTGCACCTTCAAAAGAAATCTCATCAAATCCTTATCCCTAGTGGATAACCTGAACTAGCTTCCCTAGTGGAAAGTTCATACATATATCCCTAGCGTGTTATACATTATAATCCCTAGAAAATACTCTACCCAAATCATATCTTGCATTCAAATCCAAACCCTTTATCCCTAACAGATAACTCGAACCTGCTTCCCTAGTGGAAGGTTCACATGCTTGATCCCTTAGTGGATCCCTTCTTCCTCCCTTATGCCCTTGGCATGAGTGGAGTTGCATTTCACTAAGATCCTTATTCCTTATACATCTCGAGTTTAGGAATAGATCATTTATGTTAGTGTTTGTGATCCCTTGGACGTTGTTGATCATCTGGGTCAATACCAATATGTGTGGTGTGCCTTGTCAATCACATCACACCTATTAGGTACCCTTTGTTGACCTCACTTTTGGAGTGAGCTCTCAACTTTCATATCATAAATCTATGACTCTCATAGACACTAAGGGTTCCTTAGTCTTAAGACACTTCTAGTGATTAGTTGAACACTTAATCTAACCCTAGAGACTTAGAAGAGTAGGCTATACGGATAGGTTGTGCCTTATGAATTTAGGAAGACTTGCCTACCCTATAACCCAAACCAAATCCTTGCTTGCTTCTTTCAAATCAAATCTCAAACTCAAATCCATATTCCAAAATCAAATCCAACTATTAAATGAATGAAACCCTTTATCAAATTCATACTCCAAATCCCTTCCTAAGCCCTTTGATTTTATCTTATGGACTTAGCCTTAACCAAATTCAAATCAACCCTAATTCAATTGATTTTCTTAATTATCAAATTCAATCTCAAATTCAAATCTAAATTCCAAAATCAAATCCAACTATTAAATGATTGAAACCCATGATCAAATTCAAACTCCAAATTCCTTCCTAAGCCCTTTGATTTTTTCTTATGGACAGCCTTAACCAAATTCAAATCAACCCCAATTCAATCAATCTCAAATCAAATTCCAAATCATAAATCAATTCCAAACTCCAAATGATTGAAACCCAAATTAAATCAAATTCTTGATTTTATATGGAATTTCAAACAAAAGTTAGTTCAACCAACTAATAAATTAGCAAATTTCATAATTTTCTAAATTTTTAAGTCCACAAATAACCCTTAAATGCCTTCTTAAGAACTTATTTCTTACTTATATAAATTACAAATTTAATAAAATAAGATTGCTTTTCTTTTTTTCCTTGAACGAACTTCACAGACTGCATTCAATGAAACTAATAAATCTTCACACATTCAATTGATTTAGAATAAAGGTGATGTAAAAATTTGGTTTAGATGTAAAAACTCAGAGAATTGGGAAAGATATAAAATGGCTTGTAGAGATTCTAAGAAAGCAATATATGATGCAAAAAATTTAGTGATTTATACAATAGATTAGATACCAAAAAAGGTGAAAGATGTATGTATAAGTTAGCCAACCAAAGACAAAGGAGGAGTAAAGACATAGTTCAAGTGAGGGGTATTAAGGATGAAAATAATAAAGTACTTTTCTTAGAAAAAGATATTGAAAATAGGTGGATGAGGTATTTTGATAAACTTTTCAATGAAGAATTTGAAAGTACGATTGATTTTAGCAACCTTAATACCTAAACAAAAATAGAAATTTCATTTTATCATCATATTAGTAAATCTGAAGTTAGTGAAGCTTTAAAGAAAATTAAATGTGAAAAAGCAGTAGGACCGGATAATATTCCAATAGATGTGTGGAAATGTTTAGGAGATCAATGAATTTCTTTGCTTACAAATCATTTTAATGTAATTTTAATGACTAAAAATATGTCAGATGAGTGGAGAAAGAGTTTGTTGGTTCCTATATTTAAGAATAAAGGTGATGCACAAGAGTGTGCAAATTATAGAGGAATTAAGTTAATGTGCCATACATTAAAATTATGGGAGAGAGTAATTAAGCATAGATTACGATGTGATGAAGTTTCTCACAATCAGTTTGGTTTCATGCCGTAGATCTACTGGATGCTATACATTTGTTAAGAGGTTTGATGGAGAAGCATAGAAAAGTAAGAAGGATCTACATATGATATTTATTGATTTAGAGAAAGCTTATGATAAAGTCTCAAGAGATGTTCTTTGGAGAGTTCTAGAAACGAAAGGAGTTAATATTGGTTATATTCAAGTCATTAAGGATATGTATACTAGAGTCGTTACTTGTGTCCAAACACAAGGAGGATTGACAAAATATTTTCCTATTTCAAGAAGATTATATCAAGGATCAACATTAAGCCCTTATCTTTTACTTTAGTTATGGATGTTCTTAGGCATTTACAAGAAGATGTACCTTGGTGTATGCTTTTGTCGATGACATTCTTCTTGTTGATAAGACTAGAGGGAGTCCAACGAAACTTGAATTATGGAGGTTAACTTTAGAGTCTAAAGGTTTTATTTAAGTAGATCTAAAACTGAATATATGGAGTGCAATTTTAGTTGTAGAAGTTTTAGTGGTAGTGACTTTAGATCAAGTCATTAATAAGAGTGAGCAATTCAAATATTTAGGCTCTATTGTTTGAAATGATGGTGAAATAGATGGAGATGTTATTAGTAGAATTCAAGTTGGATGGTTGAAGTGGAGGAATGCATCTGGCCTATTATGTGATAGAAAAGTTCCACTTAAACTTAAGGAAAAATTTTATAAGATGGTGGTAAGACCCAATGACTTATGGTGGAGAATGTTGGCCAATAAAAGAGAAGCATAAGATTAAGTGAGATGAGGATGCTCGTGGATGAGTGGCTTTACTCTTAGAGATAGAATGCAAAATGAGTATGGGAAAAAGTTGGAGTAGCTCTAGTGGTAGATAAGATTAGGGAGAGTCGCCTTAGATGGTTTACATAAAGCGTCCGTCCAGATAATTAGAGAGTAGATGCATTAGATTTTCCTTATGTTAAGAGACTAAAAGACTTGGTTAAGATGTATAAAAAATGATCTTAGTATACTTGAACTAAATGAAAATTTGACACATAATAGGACACAATGGAGACGAAGGATTCATGTAGCCGACCCCACCTAGTGAGATTAAGGCTTGTTGTTGTTGTAGCCAAATTCTTGAACTTGGCTAAATGATACCAAAATTAATTCAAAATTCATAGATTTCTTCATGAATCAATCATTCTTACAATCATTGACCCAAATATAAACATAAACCACCATTATCAAACCAAATCCAAGCTAACCCAAATCAAACCCAAGTTAGCCCATTTGACATGAAATGTTCAATTGAACCAAAACTCATTTGGCTCCAAACAAATTAAAATTGGATTAACATTTCAGTCATAGGCTCATGTGTGAGTTCAACTAAACTTGAATCAAGTCATGATCAAGCCAATTGACCCATTTAGGCTCACTTAACCCAAAGTGAACTAAATGACCTTTTTGAACCAACTTCTAATCCAAGCCAAATTGGATTGAACTAAGCCCATATAAACCTCACAACATAACCAACAACCACCCTAGGGTGATCAATTGCCTTAAATTGGTTCAAACTAAGTCAAACCTAGCTTTTGACCAAGTCAACCCTTTAACCCATTTGAACCCAAACTTGCCAAATTACAACCTAAACTAAATTGATTGCAACCAATAATTCAAGTTCGTCCCAAATTGATTATTGAACTTGTACAAATCCATGATTAAGCCCAATTTGATCAATTGGTCAACTTGACCCAACTTAGCCCAAATTGACCTAAAGGGTCAAATTAGCCAAAATCTAAATTAATTCCAAATTAAACCAAACTAAAGCCTATAATTATTTTCAATTAGCCAATTGAACTTGACTCAACACCTAACCTAACACAATTTGGTCAAATTGGTCAAATTGGTCAACTTGACCCATTTGACCTACATTAACCCAAATAAGCTATAATCAAATCCAAAGCAAATTGAATCAAACCAATGACACCAACACACTCCAATTGGCCATGTGAACTTGACCCAACCCATGGTTTGACCCAATTTGACCAATTGACCCAATCTAACCTAATTTGACCTAAATAGGCCAATTCAAGCCAAATCAAACCAAACAAACTCCAAACCACTTGAAATTTGGGCTAACCCACTTTTGACTCATCACAAATCTGCCCAAATTAAACCCATAGTCAAATGATCATTTTTCCCTTGGGTTTAGGGCATCCCATGAGATAAGACACATGCACATTGGGTCATTTTCTCTCCTTAGCCACATGACACCCAATCATAGATCCACTTAAGCACCTAGGACCATGGCTGACCTGACCCAAAGATGGTTGAGTCAGCCATGACTCATGGGGAGGTGAAATCACCTCCCCATCCCCATTGGAGCTTTTCAAACCACCAATGACAAGCACTACCTCCCTTGGCAGCCACCTCCACACCCTTACCCAACCAAACCGAGCCACATCATCCACCCAAGGACCTCCATAACCTTCTAAAATGGCCTATTGATCAAGAAAAATCCAACTCAACTATGGTCCCAAGGAATGAGGAAACCCCTTATTCTCAACAAAATCAAAATGAGCCACTATCTCAAACCTAAAGTGTAATTAACTTTGCACACACCTTCCTTGGAGCTAAAAAAGTGAGAACAATTTCTTTCCCAAGATTCCTGACAGTCGGAGGGTGGAGTTCGATCTAGACCGATCACCTACGCCAAGTGCCTTGGTCTACCGAGAAAATTACACCAAATCAAAGCTCGTGCAGCTCAACAAAGCTTCATTTCTACCAAATGAAGCTTCCTCAATCGTTGGAACCACCGGTCATAAGCTCTGATGAGGTATGCCATTAAAATCTATCCTTGAATGAACATAGCTTGGCCTTTTGTAAAAGAAATTTCTATTTCATGCTATTTCCACCAATAGATTTGCTTGTTGTGCTTCCCCGAAGGTGTGGGATATTTTCATCTCCATCTGAGCTCAGGTGAGCTCGGATCGAGCAATGATTAATGGATGATAACCAATGTTCATCGCTCATTAGGTGATAGATCACGGACAGTCCATCCCACGTGATTGGAATGGACAGTCCTGATCTAATCATGCGTAGAGCCTCTGATTAGTCTTTCAAAACTATGGGTTTAATCATGGTCATCCATCTTAGATCGGATAGTCCACAGAGTTATTGCGTGCACCACCATCCGAGTCAGCACTTGGATCGTACAACTTCAAATAGGGAATCCTATCATGCCACATAGAAAGCATGCCGCACTAGCCGCCACATGGCCGGATGGGATTAAGGCTCTAAATATATGCTTAATTAATTTCTTTTTAATCCTGAAACTTCCTAAATTCATAACTAATTCAACAAAAATCCAAAAAAATACAAACTCATGCTAATTTTAAAGATCTTTCAGAGTAGAATTTAGGAAAATTATTACTAATTAATTTTGAACATTGGTTTTGGCTTAATCATGGTTTAATTGGAAATATAATAAGCCTAATTACTCCCTAATTAACCATTATTGACCTCATTTTTAGAATGACCTCTCAACCCCTCCATCTTAAGCATAGGACTCCTCTTAGACTTTAAGAATTCCTTAGTCTTAAGATACATCTAGTAATTAGATGGACACTCAACCTAGCCCTAGAGACTTATAAGAGTTAGCCATAGGAATAGGTCATGCCTTAGGGGTGTTAGGAAAATTTTCTACCCTTAGCTTAATCCATTCCTCACTTTCCTTCCTTCAAGTCAAATTCCAAATCAATTCTATTTGATTTTCTTCAAACTCAAATCAATTCCATGATTGAAACCCATGATCAAAATCCATCAAAAAATTCCTAAGTTCAAAATTTCTAAGTCCTTAACCCTTTCCTAAAGACTTAGCCAAAATTGTGATTCAAACCTATCCAAATCTTTGAGATTTTCTCATGATCACTTTATATTCCCATTTATATTCTCATATATAAATGAAATATAAATTCAAACCCATCAAATCGAATACAAATTCAAAATTAATTCATGAAAATTTTCTTAAGTCCCTTTAATTTTCCAGTAAAGGACTTAACCAAAATCAATCCTGAACCTTGATCAAACATATTCAAATTCATGGGATTTTCTCCAAACTAATTTATATTCACATTTATATTCTCATATATAAATCAAATATAAATATAACTCAATCAAATCAAACCCTCAAATTAAATTCTAAATTTAAAATCCTTGAAATTCTCTTAAATCCCTTAATTTTTCATTAATATATTTAACCTAAACTTTGCTCAAACCTATTCAAACTCATGGGATTTTCTCAAAACTTATTTATATTCTCATTTATATTCTCAAATATAAATGAGATATAAATATAAATCAATCCAATCCAATTCAAAAAATCAAATTTGAAATTAAAAAATTGCTTTAAATCCTTTAAATTCCCTTTAATGGATTTAACCTAAATCATGATTAAACTCTTTCAAATTCTTGAAATTTCTCATGATCAATTTATATTCTCATTTATATTCACATATATAAATGAAATAAAAATTCAAACAATCAAAATCAATTCCAAAAGTCAAACTCGAATCCATTCAAAATCAAATCTAAGCCTTTCAAGTCAAAATCTTGAACTTAGCCAAATCAAGCCAAACTCTTGATTTTCTCTCATGATTCAATCAACCCTACAATCATGAGCTCATATATAAATCCAAACCTCAATCAAACAATCAAAACTCAAATCAAAAAATCAAACCCAAGACCCCTTCATATTCTTCCTTTGAATATGAAACTTTCAAATGGATCAAAATCCATTTGACTTCAAACCATTTGTAAATGGATTTATATTTCAATCATAAGTCCATATACAAGATCAACCAACCTCAAACTAAGCTTTGACCAAGCCATTTGATCCACTTAGGCTCACTTGACCCAAAGTGACCTAAAGTACTCTTATGAGCCAACTTTTGATCCTAACCAAATTGGATTGAACCAAACTCATATACCCCTCTCATCATGATCAACAATCATCATGGGATGATCAATCAATCAAATTGGGTCAAACTAAGTCAAACCTAAGGGTTCCAGGTCAACACTTAACTCAAAATGAAACCTAACTTTCCACCATAGGCCAAATTGATTGAAACCATTGATCTAAGTTCACTCATGAACTATGTTTGAACTTGACCAAGCTGACATTTGAGCCTAACCTAGCCCAATTGGCCCACCTGACCCAAGTTGACCGATTTTGACCTAAAGGGTCAAAATGTGTCAAAGCTTGATCTAAGCCAAATTGATCCAAACTAATGGGTCAAGTTCAATCCAAATCACTTGTTGAACTTGACCAAAGTCTCAATTGGCCAACTAAACCCAACCTAGCTCAATTGACCTTAGACCCAACATGACCTAAAAGGGGTCATGTTGAGCCAAAATTGAACTTGACCTAAATTGATTGGAAACAAAAATACCAATCAACTTCATATGACTAACCTAACCTAACCTAAACCTACCCTTGACCTAACCTAAATGGGTCAAATGGGTCAAATAGGTCAACTTGACCCATTTGACCTAAATGAAATCATATGAGCTAAAACCAAATATATACCAAATTGAACCAAACCAAAGCCACCAAAACATCTCAAATGGTCATATGAACTTGACCCAACCCTTGGTTTGACCCAATTTGACCATGTGGTCAACTTGACCCAAGTTGACCCATTTTGGCCTAAATGATCAACATGAGCCAAACCATATCAAATGGATTCCAAATCTAATGAAACTTGGCCAAACCTAGTTTTTCCACATACCCAACATATCCAAAGTAGAAAAATAGCAAAATGACCATCCTACCCCTATGCCATAAAATAAATTTTGGCCTAACACATGGGTATTTTGGTCATACCCTCTTCACAATCACTTGAGGCTTTCTTAAAAGCTTAAGGGGACTTAGTGATGAGTGGTGCACCCAACCCAATGGGTTTAGGTCAGCCCATTTGACCCATAGGCCAAACTCGACTACTTAGAGCAAAATTGAATTTTTCAAATTCCCCCTTAAGATCAAATTCAGCACATGGGAAGTTGGCAATCCACTCCTTGGATCAAACCGACCATGTGCACACTCAAAATAGTCTAAACAACCTCTCAATCTCATCAATTTGATCAAAATGGAAAAGGAGGTGTCGACCTTCCGATTGCCATAGGGGGAGATATACTCCCCTTAATTCAATAAAATTTTCATTCACTCTCTGTCAATTGAAGCTAAGGAACCTAGAGCAACCATCTCTGAGCATTCCCAAGCTTCTTAGGAAGGATTTGAATTCCCCATTTCTCAGTTTTGCACGGTGAAAAAATAGGGGAGCTCAATCCATTAGCCACTTTTCTCCACACTTGATCTCCTTCTAATTACTCTTGCACAATCCATCAGAGGGTCAAGTCGAATTGTCCTAAGCTTTCTTTGAAGTTCTAGAGGCAAGGAAGAGCTCAATTAGATCAAAGTCGAATCCCAAGTGAAGAGGAGTTGGTCCACCCATTGATCCACTCAATCCCAAGGCCTAGGAATTTCAATAGGGCTTCATCTCCACTAGACGAAGCTACCTCATCGAGCTCGAGCGCCAGTGATCACCTCTAGCGAGGTATGGAATTTTTCGATCACTTAGCATAGGAGGTGTTGGTCCTCTGTGAAAGATATGTTCATGGCATGTGAAATCTACCATTGGATAGGTTTATAATTGTGCTTAGATGGTGTGGGCACAATTTCATTCCAATCCAAACTCAATCAAGCTCCGATCTCCCCTTAGATCATGGACAGTCTCCATTGATCCTCAGGGAAGAACTTGGCTCATCTGAGTCATCTATCCATGAATTTTAGATGGATGGCTGAGATTATTTAACACGTTTAGTAATCTAATTATTCTTTTAAAACTGCGGTGGAATTCTCAGCCCTCCAATCTTTGACCGGATGACAGGGAATATAAGCGTGTGCGCCATCGTCGCCTTTGTGAGGTGATAACTTAAGTTGTCCCCTCACGGCACAATACATGTAAAGCACGCTGACCACCGCCACCACGCATCACGCCGTGAGCTGAGGATTAATCAAGGATTAGTTAAATGCATTAATTAATTCCTAATTAATTTAGAGAACTTCAAAAATTCATAATTCCCTCTAAAAAAATCAGAATAATAAAAGGAAAAATGCTATGGAAAGATAATTCCATCAATAATATTTTAAAAATAATTTCAATGGATTTTGAATTACTTTTTTTTCTAAATTTGGGTTTCTTTGGGAATCATAATTAGCTAATTATCCTTTTCATCATTACTAATCTCAAATTTCTAGAGTTCATTTTAAGGGATGACCTCCACCTCCCCTAATTTTCTTGAGATTTATTGAGGGCTTAATTGGGGAAATTATTATTTCATTCCCAAATTACCCTTTTCATACAATTAAGGATAATTAAGGTGTGATTAGTGGTTTTACCCTATGATTAGGGTTGATTAAGGTCAGATCCAATAAGTAGGAGGTTTATGGAATAATTTTTGGGGCATTTTCCCCAAGTTATTCCCTAAACACCCTCTTCTCTCCTTAATCTCCTCTTAATTAAGGGTTAATTTATTAATTATCCCATTAATCAATTTTCAAAAATTCTAAAAAATTCTAGAACTTAATTAATCTACCTTGGGTAGAAGCTTATATGTTTAATAGTCTAAGTTCAATTAAGGAAATTAAAATCTAATTCACATGTGTGAAAGGGTATTTTGAAATTACTTAAGCTAAACCCCTTAGCTTAATTAACTTTTAATTGTGAGCCAAATTGCATTAGGCCTTTTCATTATTAGGTGCATTGCAAATTTAAATTCCTTGTGGGTTTTATGTCATCTCATTGGCTCATAATTACTTAGTTAATTTTTCTAAGGTGGTGTAGGTAAGGGTTAATTAAGCTACTTAATTCATACCTTAACCTAATCAATATATAAAAATGGATCTAATTATCTAAAAAATAAACAAAAATACAAAACACATGTGGGAATGGGTTAGGAATAGCAAACTCATCTCACCTTTTCAAAATTAAATCAAACTTCAAACTAAACAAAAAATCATTTTGAAATTCACTTTGATTTATTCTAAATTTTCTTATTCTATAAGAATGTTTTAGGATTTAAGTAAAGTGAGTTTTCATTACTTTGAATCTTTCCCAACATGTTAAGTATGTCATGTGATTTCATGCATTCATAATTTCATGTTTCAAATTTTAAAATGAAATTGTTTACTTTATGTCAAATGTGCATGTGTTGGCTAAAGTAAAATATGAGTGGCTATTATCACTACTAAATCCAAATTATTTTCAAAACTTATAAATGAAATATCAAATCTGAAAGTATGTTTATATTTAATTATAAGCTTGCATGTGATATTATAAAGGTATGCTTAGTATAGGTTTCCTTTCTTTCTTATGTTAGCATAGTTTTGAATAGAGTTGGTAAGATGTAGGGTTCATTTGAAAAGAACCCAACACTTACTTAATTCTATCCTATTCATCCTATGCTCACCTAAGAAGGTTGCCTATACTTGCATGCATAAATTGCATAAAATGAATCCATTAAACAACTTTTGCATCTCCTTTTATTTCATTTCTTTTATATACATGTTTGTATTTAAGGAAAGTGGTATATTAGTGGACAACCCGAGATTGAGGCTTTAAGTAGCCCTAAGTAGGTCTTGTACCTTACACCTATGGTTAACAATGACGTTGTACTCACTTATGCCTTTCTTACTTTCATGTATGTATGTGAAATTTTGGATAAGGAAAACCTTTTCTACTTAAGAAAAATCATGCATATTCAACTTCTAAATTTTCTTAAATGGATTACTTAGCATGCATCATAAAGTGTGTTAACACTCATTTGCATGTATAGATATGCTTAGGGTCCATCCATATGCATGTTATATATGTTGAGAAAGAAGTAATGTGTGTTATGTGAATTTTGATTCATTTTATTTAATCTTAAAATGCCTTTCTTTTGAATAGGTTTGTTTAGAGTTTCTAAACTTAGGATTAATTAAAAGATTTAATCAAAACATTCACCTAAATGAAACTAAATATGAACCTACTTTAAAATTACTTTAGGTTAGGGAAGGAAAGAGAAGTTCTTCTCTTTCTCTCTTCATAACTTAGTAATTAATTGTAGATTTCACTTAAACCAAATTAAAACATGAAATAAAACCAACCCAAAATACTTAAACAACTTAAATGAAACCTCTAAGTTGAACATGTTCTTCACACTTAGAAAATTTGAACCTAAAGTCCCAAGCTAAGCATACCACACCTTCAAAGCACACACATTAAAGTCACCACTTCTAGCTTAGGTTAGGTTGCATGGTTTGATGTTATGTTTTATTTTTGTGATATATGTTTTAGATAGATGGGTGTATGCTCATAGAATGAATGGTAGGATGCTCTTAGTCTAACTATTCTTTCTATAGGATTGTGCGGGGCTATCATAAATAAAAATATAAATGCTTTTGCTTGCAGGTGCTTTATACTAGCATAATCCATAGTGTGGACTTAGTCACCCATGTGTGGGGTGATAAGTCCAATATACATGCTTGGATTTGTGTGTGATTTAACTAACCTTTATTTTAGTGTGTTAGTTAGATTTCCACTTTTCCTTTTCATATAAAAATTTGTATAATTAGGATTTTGAAATGATTGTTATGGGGATTAGGATAAAGAATTGTTCATAAGATCATATCTTATGCACCATGTGAAGCTTTGGAGCATCCACCTTTCAACCCTCCAATGCAAGAAACCAAAATAAGGAAGAAAGAAGAAAGAAAGAAGAAAGAAGAAAGAAGAATAAAGCTTGAAGACCCCCATAATAATGAATTCATTTGCTTAAATATAACATTCATTTGTAATTGAGTTGTATAATAGTAGAGCTCGGCTACCCATATTTGATATTTTTATGTTTGTGCGGTGGTGCCCGACCACAAATGGCCATTTATTCTTTTTTGTGATTAGCTTTATAAATTGGTTGGTGATTTGTTTAGCTTTTGCATTAAGTGGCATGATTTTCCTAGTTTCTTCCTTGCTTTATGTATGATGTGGATTAGGCTCTTTAGGAAAAATAAATCTTTACCCAACTTAACAATTCAAATTAAATTAAATAACTCATAACCTCACTAAAGCTTAGGTTTAAAATCAAGATAAAAGAATTAGCAACCCTTAGGATGAGCATTTCTTTTATAATATCATGCACAAATGCATCTTATTTCACTCTTGAGGGCTTCCACCTTGCCGAGAAACTTGGCTTGACCTTTGAGAGTGGTGGAAACTCACCTCCTTCTTCATTTTGGCCAATAATCTGATTTCTCATGCATTAGTCATAAAAATCCTATTAGCCTGAGTCAAAATATTGTCCAAAATAAAATAAAATGAAATTTGAATTGCATTAGATTTAGGTCATTTGAAGCATGTCCCTTTACATGATCTAGTCTCTTTATGGAGTGAGTTTAAGGACTTAGTCTCTTTCTAAATAATAATACCTAGCTATCTTGCATAGAAAAGACTCTACATGTATTTAAAATCATAGGAGGAGTTAGTTGGCCACCAGGTTGTAAGTCCAAGTGGTTTGTCCTCTCTTATGGAGGCAAACCAATTACCCATTTTCACTTAGATTTCAAAAGCTCCCTAGATTTAAGTTTTGAGGTTGCTTCTCCTCTTTATGGGTCATAAGCATAATTCCTCACATATTAGGCATTTCCTTAATCTTGTGTTAAGGAATCTTAAGTCCTAAAATTCTAATGAAAAATTCAACTCAAATAAACTAATTCAATTTCCAAAATATAAATCCCAATTTTAGGATAGTTTGAGATGCTCGCTAGGTTTCCTAGCATCATGAGCATCTCCTATTTATTTCCCATTTTATCTTTGATAATAACGCCCTCTTTTGATTAATCCCATTTAATCTTCAAACACAAATAATTTAATTGATAGTCCTTCCCTATTAAAATCTTTTGAGACAACGATCATTTACCTTAATCGAGAGTTTTCCTAAGGGATCCCATCCTTTCGGATGTAATTAACTATGGGGGCTTGCCCCTATAGGGAACTTAATGAACACTATTTAAAATAAACCCCGCTTTACTTTTCCACAAAGTAGGGAAGAATCTGTACATATGCGACCCATCATCCTTATCAGGTGATCGGTTCCATTAAAGGGTAGTGATTTCTATCTCTCGAGATAGTACATCATTTGATGACGATCTGATCACCCCAATAAGTACATGTGGATCTGCATCGCATCTTACCAAGATGAATTTTATAGTGTATTGCCTCTTCTTTTCCCCAAATTTGAAGGTAACTCTCTATAGAAATTTTATCCACTGATTTTCCGCAACTCCTGGGATGGTTCCTCTCCATCTTTGATAAATGATCATTGACTTTGAGTATCGATAGTGTTTGTACTTTGGTATGAATCCAAGACTATCCTTCTTTCCATTGGCACTTAGCTCATTTCATTCTTCTGAGTTAGCCAACATCTTTAGGTTTTAGACATTCCTTGTTGGTCTTAAAACCCCACTGGGTTCTCCAATGGGTAAAATGAAAAGATCTAAATAAAAAAGAAACATTTTTAAAGATTTCCTCCTTATCATTTTCATGATAAGGAAAGGTTCATCCTAAAATAATAAATCTTCCATAAAGAACTTTGTTTCAAAAGCACCTTTTCAAAAAATGCACTTAATAAAATATTTTCTACAAAATTTTATCACCTTCATTTAACAATTCCCATAATTGTTACATGTAGGGATTTTCAATAATAAAATTAATAAAATTTTTCAAAAGCACAAATGAAGATCTTCTTTCAATTCACTTTGATGAAGATATCATTTTCAAAATAAAATGAACAATCTTCCTTTCCAAAAATCACAATAATAATCATGAAATTTTCAAACAAAAAATTCACATGAATCTTTCTATTTCAATATACTCACACTTATTGAATAAAACATTCATTTGTAAAACAAAATTAAAATTAAACTTTTCAAAAAGCATACATGAATACCTTCATTTAATATTCTTAAATTTATTAAATGAAGATTTCATTTCCAACTAAAAATAAAATATCATTTAGGAAATCCCACTTAAACAAATCCCACAAATGTTTTAAGTTGGAATTCCTCCCTTTCAAAAAATCAACAATCACACACAAAAAATTTCATATTTCAAAAATAAAATTGATCTCCATTCTACATATTTAAATTTTTTGAATGGAGGCCCCTTTTCAAAACATTAAAACTTCAACAATCATATTTCAAAAAAAATTCAAAACACACAATTGGAATTTTATTTAGCATAATCAAATTTGCTAAGTAAGGTTTCCAAATCCAAAATCAAAATTACCAATCATATTTCAAAAAAATTTCAAGCATACATTTGGAACCTCACTTAGCATAATCAAATTTGCTAAGTAAGGTTTCCAAATCCAAAATCAAAATCAACAATCATATTTCAAAAAATTTTCAAACATACATTTGGAATTTCATTTAGCATAATCAAATTTGCTAAATGAAATTTCCAAATTCAAAATCAAAATCAACAATCATATTTCAAAAAATTTTAAACACATTTGAAACCTCCCTTAACATACCCAAATTTGAAAAGTCAGGTCTCCAAATCCCAAAATTCAAAAAATTTTCAAACACCCATTTGGAATTTCATTTAGCATAATCAAATTTGCTAAGTAAAGTTTCCAAACTCAAAACAAAAATTTCTCAAACACCTTTGGAACTTCTTCCCTTAGGATACCAAATTTGCTAAGAAGAAGTTTACATTTTTCAAAACTAAAATGAAATCAAAATTTTAAAAAACACACCATTTGGAATTTCATTTAGCATACTCAAATTTGCTAAGTGAAATTTTCATTTCATAAAACCAAGTGCGACTTCATCTTTAGCATACCAAATTTTTTAAAATTGAATCCCTACTTTCAAAACACATCAAATAACAAAATGAAACACTTAGGATTCCTTTAAAATACCAAATTTGCTAAGGATCCTACTCTTTTCAAAAATCAAAATATTCCAAACAAAATGAAACACTTAGGATTTTCTTAGCGTACCTAAAATTGCTAAGAAACCTATTTTCAAAAATTAAACAAAATACACTTGGAATCTTCACTTTGCATTCCTAAATTTGCTAAGTAAGAATTCTAAAATTTTCTAAAAAAATCAAAACAAAACAAAATTTTCAAAAAAAAAAAAATAGAAACAATCACTAACACTTTACTTAGCATACCTAAATTTGCTAAGTAAAATTCAAAAGACAATCAAGCACAAAACAAAATCACTTGACCCTTACTTTAACATACCTAAATTTGTTAAAGGAAAGGGTCCTCAAAATCCAAATTTAAATTCAAAACAACAATGAACCTATGGAAGCATCCTATCAAAAATTTTGAATTCATATTTCAACATACCTAAATTTATTGAAGTTTGGATTCATATTAAAATTCATCTTTCAATCAATCTCTTCAAATCTATTTGAACCCCACTTAACACTTCCAAGTTGTTGGATGTGGGTTCAAAAATTCAAAATCTATGGAGATAGAAAACTGATGCAAGTTTATTTCTCATTGCAGATTCTTTCACAGTCAGTAGTTTACTAAAGCGGCAAATGGTAGGTTCCCAGAAATTTGTCTTTACTTTCCCCCACAAAATGGATCTAGCCTTAGATCAGGCTGACTTTCCTCATCTAGACCATACCCACTTGATCCGGCCGTGGATTTGAGGGGCAGATCACTTGTGAGGGCATTCCCCTCCACCAGAAGAAGGTGATAGCCATCATCGATAGACTTACCTTCATTAGATGTCTCCTCACCAAGAGGAAAGTACAAACTTCAAGCAAGTAGCTCAACATGCATATTATCAGCATGCAATTTGTCCTGAGTTTGTTCCCGGGCTAGCACCCTACCATCTGTACCTTCCAAGGGTAAGGCTCCCCTAGTTTCAGGGCTTGCCTCTCCAACATTTGAGTATGGGTCTAGCTCGCACACCTCTTGTTCAACCCATACCCAGTGTAGGAACAAGAACCATATGGTCAAATTATTCCACACTGGGATAACCAGAGAGCTAGAGGCAGTAGCTAGATTAGCCATGGATGAGTCTCCCATGATCACATCACCACTGGTTACGAAAAACCAATTCATCCTCTCTCAGGATCAGATAAAGAGGATGCTAGGAGGATCCATGATTCATCACCTCTCTCAGGGTGCACTGCCACAATTGGAGTAGGAGGTCATGACCTCCACTCATTCTATGCTAGGCAAAGAATACGATGCTCGAGTCACCCAAATCTTGATCATTATCCCCTCAGCATGTGGAGGTAGATTCAGAGAGGCCCATGAGGCCCATATATCACACACATTAAAGAGAGTGTGAGGTTCACGCTTTGCTTTGTTGATTTTCCATATGCACTACCCACGACCATACGATAGTATTCTCCTCATGGACCCGCCACCAGAGGTTGTTCTATACAGAGAGTCATGGTGTCTCCACCCCACCGCCTACCCACGTCTCCATCTCCAGGTGTCAAAGATCACCCATTCCATCCAAAGCCATGAAGGCCATCCGGGAAAAGCATTCCCATTGGTGATCTATGGCCAAGGGATCCTAATCCTCCTACACCACCCATTTTGGTAGGGTCGAGCTCTTGACCTTCACCCAATGGTGGTGGTGGAGTGGGACGAGCATCGTGGTCATCCTTCACCAACTCCACCTACAGCCGATGCTAAGATGGTGACAATTATCATAGTGGATGACAAATTCAAAGGTAGAGGATCATCCTAGGATTATTACTTTAACCAGATCAGTGAGTATCATTCTCTAGTGAGTGTAGTCGCATAGATTGACTCTCAGAGAGAGAGGTCCGTGCCTCTCAGTGCATGATAGCGATCACACCAGTCAGCCCAAACTGTTTGTACCTGCCGAGTTAGATCAATCCTAAGATGAGATAGTTGCACATAATTTTATGGAGAAGAAGGAGATCTTAGGGTACACATGGTCTGATGAAGAGAGAGTCAGCTTCGATCCCAATGACGATGACTTGATGTCCCGAAGTATGCATGGATAATACTAGAGGTTCTCTTCTTAGGGATCAACATGCCATGGAAGGTGATGAGGTTGACCAAGGAGACATCGCAGAATCAGCCCATCACCTTCGATAGATGTTAAGGTAGAAAGACGAGCAGATTGATAGGATGGCATAGCAATTATAGGACAAGAAAGAAGCCCTCTAAGCCCTCCCTCATCCAAGTAAAGTCACCGAGCTAGTGCATGTCTTAAACCCAGTTAAGACTCTACCTCCCATTGAAAGGTAGCACTAGATGTATAGGAAGGGATACCTCCATACATGAAAAAGATCTAAAATCCATGGTTGAGCAACAGTGAAGGAAGCTTTGGCTCAAGCCCAGGAGAATCATTCCAAAGCAGACCCTACCTAGAGGAATTCGATGTTATCCAGTATCCTAAGGGTTTTGTGCCTCCTTCCTTCAAAAGCTTCGATGGTAGTAAAAATCTGAGGCAGCATATAGCTCACTTCAGAGCCAATTGTTGCAACACATGTGGCAACAATGCTTTATTTAGACTCTTCAGAGTCTATTGCTTGATTAGTATGCTAACCAATTCAAGTTAAGATATTTGAGTTGGAGCAACTCTTCATCAAGAGATTTGTTGGAGCTCAGCAAAGGGTTACTGTAGGTGATCTTGTTGTAGCCCAACAACACTCCGGTGAGTCACTTGTTGATTATATTCTCGATGGTAACCCGAGTATGAAGTGTGAACCATTGTATTCAACAAAGATGCCATTAAGATTCTCTTGAAGAATATCCATGGCTCGATCACCTTTATGCTTAAGTGCTTCACCATAAAGACATTTGAGAAGCTAATCAACAAGGTAACTAGTCTACAATGAGAGTCCAAATAGTTGCCTTTTCCAGATCAGTTGCCCAAGCAGAAATCCCAAAAGGTTTATGAGAAGAAACTGAGCAAGAGTAGTGACAGGGAAGCATCCATAGAGATCGGGACCAATGACCGAGCCTCCACCTCCTTTGCCACCAAGGCAGAATATCCTCCATAGTCGACACCCACCGCTCAATCATAACCACCAACATGCACATTCATACCGCTAGGTAGCTATGGTCCACCTACTCTTTTAGATAAGTTAAACAAACCTTATTCTTTTAAGAGGGAGGTAATTAGGAAAATCTTTAAGAATCTCTTAAAGAAACCTGATTTTAGCTACCCGAGCCTAGGAGATCGGAGGAAGTAGCAATAGCCATGATCCAAACTTTTACCCTTACCATCATCTAGGCCACATTTTGGAGGATTGCTTTACATTCAAGGATTAGCTTGAACAGTTTCAAGACCGTGTTATCCCAGAATATCTTGTGGAACAACCTTCGCCCATTAGGTAATCCTTGGGGATACAAGTGATCCTACCAAAACCAAAGAAGGTTGGGACATTTATCTAAAACTCTAATAAAATAATTCAAAAAGATCAAGAAGCTTTCTGCCCGAGTCACTCAAACCTCCAACACCAAGGAAGGTTTGCAAGTGCCAACTCTAGAAAGTGGGAGCTCAAAGAAGACATGTGTCACTCGATAGCCCCTTAGACACACCTGTCCAGATTCCATCAGCCAGCCTTCCACAGTGACTTCTACCATTTCAGCTAGCTCTTCTATTTCTTCTACTAGAATAACTTGTATCGGATAAGGGCATCAAATCCCTTTACTCACTCTACTTGATTTCTACTTTGTACCCCAAATACTTCCAAGAAATTGAAGAATAAAGCGATTTGAATTACTTGTCTTCTCGATGAGTTATCTTCTTCTATTCCTAACGATAACTCTTCAAGTCTAATTAACTATAATAATTCTGATCTTCTTCTTTCTGATTCAGAGTTGGACTTTCCAACTCTGAATACTATGAGTTCACCTCTTGAGATAGACTTGGAATCATCCGATTCTGAGGGTCCCATAGGAGAAGCTGTAGGTGAGCTCTGCGGTGAGAACTTGCCACCACTTGCCTCAAGAGATTATTAAGTCAACCTCCATAGTGGCAAGGTTCTACCTCCTAAGGCAGCACCTCTAGATAGAGGGAAACAAATCATTAGTACTGAAGATTGAGAAGCCTTCCACAAGATGCTCCACCCTTGGATATGCTTATGGAAGACCAACCGAAGGTGGACTACAATGTCCTTTCTCATCTAAGAAAGTTATCATCTAAGCTAAGCATATATGATGCCCTTGTCTTATCCAAAGAGATGTGAGAATCACTAATCAAGGCCCTCCTTGATCAAATATGCTTAGCTCACCGCTATTGGTGATGAGGAAGCACACTATGCAAAAGAAGCCCAAGGGATCACCTTCACATGAAGACCTTCTAGGAGACTTGGACACAATACACATTACGACATGGATAGGTTGGACTGCGGTTCTCATGGATTCAAGTGCATCAATAAATATTATGAGTCTAAAGACCCTTGCCTATTTGAAGATCGACATCTCTACACTCCAAGGAGATAGGATGATGTTGAGAGGATTCAATGATCAAGGTGAACGGGCTTTAAGTTCTATATTGTTACCATTGGAGATCGATGACTGAAAGACTAAAATTAAGTTCTACATCATTGATTCGAATACTTCATTCACTGCTTTCTTGGTAGGCCTTAGATACATCAAAATAAGATCATTCCATCCACCCTTAATCAATGCATCAAGTTCAGAAAAGATGGAATTGAGTACCGGGTCAATGGGGATGAAAAGCCATCTTCAGTTAGAGAGGTTGAGATTTATGAAGATGTGACCTATTATCTTCCTCAAAACACCCTTTCTCATGAACTTGGACAAAATTTAAAACTCAAAACCAAAAGCAAAAGAAAATGAAGCAAAAGAAAAGATAAAAGAAAATGAAAAGAAAAATAGAAGTCCAAGTGAGCGAGAAAGGGGAATTGAAGAAGAAGTAAATCAACATGTCACATTCCACCCACAGTTCATTCTATCATATAGACATGTTCGTAAGATGGCTCAACCTCCACCAGGTAAAGGTAGAGAGGTCGTGTTCCAGTTCATAGGAGTACCCCTACTATTCACATAAACTTGGAATCCAGCTCGGAGGATGAGTCTAATGTGATTAGTATACCAACCAACCCTCGGGTTCCATTGAGGTGACTTTGATCCAGAGATGAAGACCAGCCTCCAAGCAAAGCAAAGTATTGAATTTTATGTGAAACTATCGAAGTTGGGAACCTTAGCTCACCTCACTTACATCTGAAAAGTTGAAGGTATAGTTAAGGAAGTCCCTAAGTCTAAAGGACATAGAAGAGGTTCTTTTGTTCATCATCCTCAAGTTGAGCTGATGTAGGACTTGAGGAAGATACTTTAATGGAATTACCTTTTGACTTTACCTTGTTCAACATAAAGGTTTAGTTCCTCACACTTGGTCCAAGAACAAATAATACAAAAGCTATGGAATAATATAGGAAGCATCAAGAAAGGACTAGAATTGCATAAAGTGGGTCCAATGATGAAGATTATTACCTAGTTGTTACCAATCATTTAGAATCTGATAAGTTCTTCTCACGCATCCCCAACTCTTATGAGAATATGTATTTAGAAACTTTAGATGATCTGAATGATCTCCAAGTCAAAGAGGCACCACCCAAGTTTGAATAGGAGATTCATTCAACAATCGATAAGCTAAAAGAAATCAACCTCGATAAAAAAAGAAAATCCTCACCGACATACATCGCATCATTGAATGAAGAAAAACCAATGACTTAGTTAGGCTATTGAGAGTTTAAAGACTTCATGGAGTTATGAAGAAATGCCCGGATTATCTCACATAATAGTCCATCTAGCAATAGATAACATTACCCTATTAAGCAAGATCCCTAGCGATGAATTGAAATTGAACAGTCATTTTGAAGTCAAGAAACTGATCGATGTTGGTTTCATCAGTGAAAAAAAATATCCTATCTGGTTAGCTAGTGTCATCTTAATTAAGAAGAAGAATGGCCAAATTTGCATTTATATTAATTTTAGGGACTTAAACAAGGCATGTCCTAAGGATGAGTTTCCTCTTCCTATACCAGAATTAATGGTGGACATTGCCTCATCTCATGCAGTCTTCTCTTTTATGGATGGGTCATCTAGCTATAACCAAATCAAGATGTCTTCTGAAGATGAAAGAAATGCTACTTTCTAAACCCCAATAGGAATCTTTTATTATAGGGTCATGCCTTTCGGCCTTAAAAAGGTTATGTTACATACCAACGGACCATAACTCAGATCTTCAACGAACTAATCCATAATCAGGTTGAGTGCTATGTTGATGATCTAGTAGTCAAGAGCAAAGAAAATGAAGACCATCACATTGACTTGAGAGTAGTTTTCAAACGATTAAGATAATATAACTTTAAAATGAATCCCCTGAAGTGTGCATTCGGAGTAGCTTTAGAAAAATTCCTTGGGTTTATTGTTGACACCGGGGAATAGAAATAGATCCTGAAAAGATTAAAGCTATCTTAGAAATGCCACCTCCTAAGAGTTTAACTCAATTCAAATCCTTCCAAGGATGGCTGGCGTATCTAAGATGCTTTATCACAAACTTATCAGGGAGATGAAAGCCATTTTTAGCACTTGTCAAAAAGGATGCCAAGTTTAAGTGGGATGACAAGTGTCATCACACATTCGAATATATCAAAAAGTACTTAGTGAAGTCGCCAGGTTACCCCATCCTGCAAATCATCATTTACGCTCATTGATGACTCTCTCGGTGCTCTATTGGCCCAAGCCAATGATGAGGAGAAGGAAAGCGCTCTCTACTACTTTAGCCATCGTCTGATTCCTACTGAAGCAAACTATCCACCTATTGAGAAATATTGTCTACCTTTGATCTTTGCATCTCAAAAGCTATGGCACTATATGCTTTCTCATAAGGTGAACTAGATCTTTAGAATCAATCCACTGCAGTATCTCATGACACGGCCAATATTTTTCAGATGTTTAGTTCATTTTTCCATGATACTTTCACAGTTTAATATCACATTTGTACCCCTTCGTAAGATAAAAGGTCAGGCACTAGCGAATTTCATATGAGCACACCCACTTCCTGCTGATTCTCTGCTTAGTGGCGATCTCCCCGATGAACAAATCAGAAACTTAGGGGAGGCCGACAACCACCAATGGGAGATGAATTTTGATGGTGCAACTCCTTTTCATAAAGAGGAAGCACCATGATCTATTATCCCAGGAAAGGCAGGGGTGGAAATAGTTCTTCTAGCTCCAAACCGTGATGTGCTAAGATTCTCATACTATCTTTTCAACCCCTGCACCAACAACGAAGCTGAGTATGAGGCTTTGATTGCCAATTTGTAGTTATCCATCACTATCAGTGTCAAGATCATCAACATCTTTGGGGATTCTCACTTAGTCATCAACCAGATTGTTGGGTCCTACCAGGTTCTCAAGCCCAAGCTTCGTTATTACTATGAGTATACCATGTCAAGCTTCTAGATTCCCAAAGTTACCATCTAAGGTTCCCAGCAAATAACGCAAGAGATGCCTTGGAAAAAACTTGCCAAAGAGTTGGCATGTCTGAAAGATGAGTCCATTTTAATAAGGGTCCAAAATAGACAAGTCTTATCCCTTATTGATTTTGAACTCATCGAGAGACTTTCTCTTGAAGGGTACATTGTCATTGCCAAAATGGATAAGGAGCTAGATTAGAGACAATCATTCATAGATTACCTAAACACTGGCAAACTACCTCAAGAGAAATCATAAGCCCATCAGGTGAAACAGATAGCTCTCTTTTACGCTCTTGTTGATGGCACCCTGTATCGCTGGTCATTTGACCAAATATGGTTATGTTGTTTAGACAAACTGAAGCCCATGGTATTATAATTGAGGTACATTTAGGTCTATGTGGAACTCATCAATCCAGTCCAAAGATGAAGATGAAGATCAAAAGACTCGGATACTACTGGCCTTCTATGATCATATATTACATGGATGTAGCTAGGAGATGCCATCAGTGTCAAGTGCATGGTATGGTCCTCCACCAACCACCCAACATTCTATACCCTACTTTGGCTTCATGGCCATTTGAGTGTTGGGGCATCGACATTGTAGGTCCGATCGATCCTCCTTCTTCCAAGGGGCATTGATTCATCTTAACTGCTATCGATTACTTTTCCAAGTGGGTGGAAGCCATCCCACTCAGAAGATCATAGCTCACCATGTGCTTCAATTTTTCAGGAACCATATTGTATATAGGTTTGGGGTGCCTCGATGAATTATATCCAATAATGGTACTGCATTCAAAAGCACAAAGATCAATAGCTTTGCCAGAAGACATGGTATAGATTGGAGATACTCCACCATCTACTACCTCAAAGCTAATGGTTTAGCAGAAGCATTCAACAAAACTCTCATCCAGATATTGAAGAAGACTCTTGATGACAACAAATATGGAACGAAGTTGGTTGAAGCCTTGTACCGCACATACCAAATACCCAACCTACCCCATTTTCCTTAGTTTATGGGTCTAAAGTCATTCTTCCTTTAGAAGTTCAACTTCCATCACTAAGGATAGCATTGGGTAACAAGATCACTATAGATCAAAATGCAAAGTTGCGGTTAAAAGAGCTCGATGATTTGGAGGAGAGTCGCCTACGGGTGTGCCAAAATCTCGAGTTGTACAAAGCCAAAATGATTCAAGCTCACAACAAGCTGGTCCACCCTAGGTCATTCTGAGTATAGTTATTCCTATGGAGATCAATTATTGCCTATTGAAAGATGGGAGGCAAGTTTGATCCCACTTGTGAAGGCCCTTGTGTCATAGACAAGGCCTACCAAGGAGGATCTTATCAGCTTATTGATTATAAAGGGGAACACCTGATGCTTCCAATTAATGGGCTCTATCTAAAAAAATATTACCCATTAAACAAAACTTATTTGAAAATAATCATCAATAAAAAGAACAAAATCTGATTTCATTCATCAATCTTCTCTTCTTTCGAAGTGTTGCTTGCTTGTCTTGCGAATCTATCGTGACGTGCATAGGGTGGGTGTAAGAGTCCCCTAGTGGCATCCTATCCCTCTTTCACAACACAAACATAATCTCTGATGCTTTTAGAATAGGTGTAAGAGAACCTGAGAGGCATCCTATTTTGATTAGCATAACTAAGTTAGGTGTGAGAGAACCCAGGAGACATCATTTCTTAGTGGGAACTCTTGTTGCCACCCATGGCATCATTTTATTATTTCCCCAGTGTGTTTTAAGGTAGGTGTAATAGTCCCCCAAAGGCATCCTATTCCTTTTAGCACATGCACAATAACAAACACAAATATTTTATCTCAAGCTATTTTGATATGGCATCTTATCCCCCTGTGGCACTCACTCATTAGTTGTTCTAGGTCGAGTCTATATGCTACTTCACTAGTATGTCACCCCAGTGGTCATTTGTTGGAAGATGTAAGTTCCCATGCTTTCTTCCTAACTTGACCATTGCAAATCAAAGAGTGCCTTGTTAGTATGATAATCTTCACTTCCCAGCCAGTAAGCTACCTCATGTTGACTTTGCTTAAGAAGATGTGAGTCGTCATTCTTTCTTCTTGAACTAGCCACCATGCTCTAACTAGGTTGAGTATATTTGAGGTTTAGGGTAAGTCCTCTAGAGGCTCCTTTCCTCTTAACTACTTTTGAGTTGATCTAAGTCCCCTAATGGCATTCACTTAGTAGTCTCCTAGGTCAGATATTGTATGCCAAGCCGAAGAGAGACTATCCTAGAAATCAGTTCCACTATAGGAGGATGTGAGTCCCCGAGCATTCTTTCTATGCTTATTATTGCAAACTGATGGGCACCTTAGGTTGGTTGATGTCACTATGCTAACATTGACTCACCTAGTGAGTACACCACTCTTGGCAGATATGAGTCCCCATACTATCTCCTTGTGTTGGACACCGAATACTTATTGAATATATGACTAGCCATGTCATTTTCTTCAGGGTATTAGATTAAGCCCTTACCAACCCCATCCCCTATGGGCACTCTATTTGGATCAAGTCCTTTGTGACCCCATTTAGACTCTACCCAGATTATTTTTGGATTAGACAGTTCCTCTTTCCTAGTAGCCATCCCTGTGATTAGAAGATCTATTTAATGGATGCATAGATTCTCCCTTGGTTCAGTAAATCTGAGATAGGTTTAGGCAGATATAAGCTTCTTCTTAATTTGATCCCTCGCAAATTAACAGGGTCCATGATAAAAGAAACTAAAATAAACAAATAAAATATTTTCACTTGTGGATTAGGATTTAAGCCCCCAAAGGGCCCCTTCTCCCAAGAAGGCATCCTATCTTTAGGGCAGTGTCAGCCAAACTCCCTGCAGGAATTGCCTGACTACTTGAGTTGAGATAAATTCCTGGGTCGGTACTCACTCCGTAGTCACCCTTAAGTCAGGTTCAAACTATTTTTCCATAATCAAGTTACCCCGGCAATAATTCCGCTTTGAAAGATATAAAAGTATGATGCATTCTTTCTAGCATGATTGTCGCAAATCGACAAGCAGCCCTAGGTCAGGTTCAATTTGTTGTCCAAAGCAACCAATCACCCTAGTGATCTTTTCTAGTAGAAGATGTGAGTCCCTGAGCTTTCTTCTCTTAAATTGATCATTACAAACCAAAAGGTACTCCTTTGGTTGGATAGTTCTCCATCGCCCGGGAAGCTACTCCCTTTGTTTCAGTAAATCTAAAATTGATCTAGGCTCCTATAAGCTCCTTCTCAGTGTGATCCATTGCAAACCGTCAGAATCCATAAATAAATTTAAAAAATGAAATCTATTTTGACTATTTTTAAGCTAATCTAAGTCCCTCAGTGGCATTCACTCAATAGTCAACCCTAGGTTGGGTTTGATTTGTTTCCGAAAGCAACTAATCACCCCAGTGATTTCTTATCTCTAGAAGATGTGAGTCCCCATGCTTTCTTCTAAAGATTTGACCATTATATACCGAAAGGCATTTCTCCTTAGTTGGATAGTCCTACCTTGTGGTTGGTAGACTATTCCCTTTGAATTGGTAAAATCTGAATTAGGTCTAGGCTTCTATGGCCCCTACTCAGTACGATTTATCGCAAACCAACAGAATCCATCAAAATAAATTAAAAAAATGAAATCAAACTTGACTATTCTTGAATTGATTTAAGTCCCCCAGTGGCATTCATTAAATAGTCATCCCTAGGTTGGGTTCTATCTGTTTCCTTGCCTATAGATTACTCCAGTAACTAGTCTCTACTTTGAAGGATGTAAGTCTACTACTCTTTCTTCCTAGTACAACTGCTGCATACTAAAAGGCATCCCTTTGCTTGGCTAGTCCTACTACATGTTTAGTAGACTACCCTTTGGATTGGTAAATCTGAGTTAGGTCTTGGCCTCTATGGCTCCTACTTAGTGTAGCCCATCACAAACCAATAGGGTTCATCTAAAAATTCAAACCTAACAAAATTTGAAACAAATTCAACCCTCTCCCCCAGTGGAGATCTCTCCTCAGTGAGATTCAAATCAAATTAAACATCTCATCCCCTTGTAGATAACTTGAACATGCTTCCCTATTGGAAGGTTCACACTCTATCTCTTAGTGGATTTCTTCTCTCTTTTATGTCTTGGACATAAGTAGAGCCACATTGCACTAAGTTCTAGATTCTTTATTTTCCTTGGGTTAAGGATAAGATGGTTTCTATTAGTGCTTGTGATCTCTCGGTATTGTTGATAATTTTGATCAACACCAATACGTGCGGTGTTCCTTGTCAGTAACACTATACCTATTGGGCACCCTTTGTTGACCTCATTTTTAGAATGAGCTCTCAACCCCTCAATCTTAGGCATAAGACTCCTCTTAGACTTTAAGAGTTTCATAGTCTTAAGACACATCTAGTGATTAGATGGGCACTCAACCTAGCCCTAGAGACTAGAAGAGTTAGCCATAGGAATAGGTCATGTCTTAGGGGTGTTAGGAAAATTTCCTACCCTTTAGCTTAAACCATTCCTCACTTTCCATCCTTCAAGTCAAACTTCAAATCAATTCTATTTGATTTTCTCCAAACTCAAATCAATTTCATAATTCAATTCCATGATTGAAATCTATTATTGAAACCCATGATCAAAATTCATCAAAAAATTCCTAAGTTTAAATTTTCTAAGTCAACCCTTTCTTAAATACTTAGCCAAAATTGTGATTCAAACATATTCAAATCTTTGAGATTTTCTCATGATCAATTTATATTCTCATATATAAATGAAATATAAATTCAAACCCATCAAATCAAATTCAAAATTCAAAATCAATTCATGAAAATTTTCTTGAGTCCCTTTAATTTTCCATTAAAGGACTTAACCAAAATCAATCTTAAACCTAGACCAAACCTATTCAAATTCATTAGATTTTCTCAAAACTTACTTATATTCTCATTTATATTCTCATATATAAATGAAATATAAATATAAATCAATCAAATCAACCTCAAATTAAATTCTAAATTTAAAATCCTTAAAATTCCTTTAAATCCCTTAATTTTCCATTAATGGATTTAACCTAAACTTTGATCAAACCTATTCAAACTCATGAGATTTTCTCAAAACTTATTTATATTCTCATTTAAATTCTCATATATAAATGAAATATAAATATAAGTCAATCCAATCCAATTCAAAAAAATAAATTTCAAATTAAAAAATTACTTTAAATCCTTTAAATTCTCTTTAATAGATTTAACCTAAATCATGACTAAACTCTTTTAAATTCTTGAAATTTTCTCATGATCAATTTATATTCTCATATTCATATATATATATATATATATATATATATATATATATATATATGAAATATAAATTCAAACAATCAAAATCAATTCCAAAAATCAAAATCAAATCTAAGCCTTTCAAGTCAAAATTTTGAACTTAGCCAAATTAATTCCAAATCAAGCCAAACTCTTGATTTTCTCTCATGATTCAATCAACCCTACAATCATGAGCTCATATATAAATCCAAACCTCAATCAAACAATCAAAACTAAAATCAAAAATTCAAACACAAGACCCCTTCATATTCTTCCTTTGAATATGAAACTTTCAAATGGATCAAAATCCATTTGACTTCAAACCACTTGTAAATGGATTTATATTTCAATCATAAGTCCATATACAAGATCAACCAACCTCGAATCAAGCTTTGACCAAGCCATTTGACCCACTTCGGCTCACTTGACCCAAAGTGACCTAAAGTACCCTTATGAGCTAACTTTTGATCCTAACCAAATTGGATTGAACCAAACTCATATACCTCTCTCATCATGATCAACAATCATCATGGGATGATCAATCAATCAAATTGGGTCAAACCAAGTCAAACCTAAGGGTTGACTAAGTCAACACTTAACCTAAAATGAAATCTAACATAGCTAAATTCCATCATAGGCCAAATTGATTGAAACCATTGATCTAAGTTCACTCATGACCTATGTTTGAACTTGAACAAGCCAACATTTGAGCCTAACCTAGCCCAATTGGCCCACTTGACCCAAGTTGACCCATTTTGACCTAAAGGATCAAAATGTGTCAAAACTTGATCTAAGCTAAATTGATCCAAACCAATGGGTCAAGTTCATTCCAAATCACTTGTTGAACTTGACCAAAGCCTCAATTAGTCAACTAGACCCAACCTAGCCCAATTGACCTTATACCCAACATGACCTAAAGGGGTCATGTTGAGTTAAAATTGAACTTAACCCAAATTGATTGGAAAAAGAGATATCAATCCACTCCATATGACTAACCTAACCTAAACATACCCTTGACCTAACTCAAATGGGTCAAATGGGTCAAATAGGTCAACTTGACCTATTTGACCTAAATGAAGTCTTATGAGCAAAAATCAAATATATACCAAATTGAACCAAACCAAAGCCACCAAAATATCTCAAATGGTCATATGAACTTGACCCAACCCTTGGTTTGATCCAATTTGACCAATTGGTCAACTTGACCCAAGCTGACCCAATTTGATTAAGATGGGTCAACATGACCAAACCCAATCAAATGGATTCCAAATCCAATGAAACTTGGCCAAACCTAGTTTCTCCACATACCCAACATATCTAAAGTGGAAAAATAGCAAAATGAACATCCTACCCCTAGGCCATAGAATAAATTTTGTCCTAGACATGAGTATTTTGGTCATACCCTCTTCACAATCACTTGAGACTTTCCTAAAAGCTCAAGGGGACTTAGTGATGAGTGGTGCACCCAACCCAATAGGTTTGGGTCAGCCCATTTGGCCCATAGACCAAACCCGACCACCTAGAGCAAAATTGAATTTTCAAATTCCCTCTTAAGCTCAAATTCAGCACATGGGAAGTTGGCAATCCATTTCATAGATCAAACTGACCATGTGCACACTCAAAATAACCAAAACAACCCTCTCAATCTCATCAATTGGATCAAAATGGCAAAGGAGGTGTCGATCATCTGATTTCCATAAGGGGAGATATACTCCCCCTAATTCAATAAAATTTTCATTCACTCCGAAGCTAAGGAAGAAGAGCAACCATCTCGAGCAAGTTTCTTAGGAAGGATTTGAATTCCCCATTTCTTAATTTTGCACAGTGAAAAAATAAGGGAGCTCAATCCATTAGCCACTTTTCTCCAAACTTGTTCTCCTTCTAATTAATCTAGCACACTCCATCAGAGGGTTAAGTCAAATTGGCCTAAGCTTTCTCTGAAGTTCTAGAGGTAAGGAAGAGCTCAATTGGATCAAATCCAAAGCCCAAGTGAAGAGGAGTTGGTCCACCCATTGATCCACTCAATCCCAAGGTCTAGAAATTTCAACAGGGCTTCGTCTCCACTAGACGAAGCTACCTCATCAAGCTTAAGCATCGGTGATCACCTCCAGTGAGATATGGAATTTTTTGATCACTTAGCTTAGGAGGTGTTGGTCCTTTGTGAAAGAAATGTTCATGGCATATGAAACCCACCGTTGGATAAGTTTGTAATTGTGCTTAGATGATGTGGGTACAATTTCATTCCAATCCGAGCTTAATCGAGCTCGAATCTCCCATTAGATCATGGACGGTCTCCATTGATCCTCAGGGAAGAACTTGGCTCATCTCAGTCATCTATCCACGCATTTTAGATGGACGGCTGAGATTATTTAGAATGTTTACTAACCTAATTATCCTTTTAAAATAGCAAGGGATTCTCAGTCGTCCGATCTTTGATCGGACGATAGGAAATATAAGTGTGTGTGCCCCCGCTGCCTTTGTGAGGTGACAACTTAAGTTATCCCCTCACAGCGTGACACGTGTAAAGTGCCACGCATCACACCGTGAGCTGAGGATTAATCAGGGATTAGTTAAATGCATTAATTAATTCCTAATGCATTCAGAGAATTTCAAAATTTCATAATTCCCTCTAGAAAAATTAAAAATATAAAAGAAAAAATGTCATGAAAAGATAATTTCATCTATAATATTTTAAAAATGATTTCAATGAAATTTGAATAACACTCTTCTCTGAATTTGGGTTTCTTTGGGAATCTTAATTAGCTAATTATTCTTTAATTATGTCATTAATTAATCTTAAATTTCTAGTGTTCATTTTAGGGGATAACATCTGCCTCCTCTAATTTTCTTGAGATTTATTGAGGGCTCAATCGAAAAAATTATTATTTCATTGCCTAATTACCCATTTCATGCAATTAAAGATAATTAAGGTGTGATTAGTGGTTTTACCCTATGATTAGGGTTTATTAAGGTCAGATCCAGTAAGTAGGAGGTTTATGGAATAACTTTTCAGGCATTTCCCCTAAGCTATTCCCTAAACTCCCTCTTCTCTCCTAAATATCCTCTTAATTAAGGGTTTCATTAATTATCCCCTTAATCAATTTTCAAAAATTCTAAAAGTTCCAGAACTTAATTAATCTACCTTGGGTAGATGCTTAAGCATTTAATAGCCTAAGTTCAATTAAGAAAATCAAAATCCAATTCACATGTGTGAAAGGGTATTTTGAAATTACTTAAACTAAACTCCTTAGCTTAATTAACTTTTAATTATGAGCTAAATTGCATTAGGCCTTTTCATTATTAGGTGCATTGCAAATTTAAATTCCTTGTGGGTTTTATGTCATCTCATTGGCTCATAATTACTTAGTTAATTCTTCTAAGGTGGTGTAGGTAAGGGTTAATTAAGCTACTTAATTCATGCCTTAACCTAATCAACATATAAAAATGGATCTAACTGTCCAAAAATTTTTAAAAAAAAATACAAAATATATGTGGGAAAGGGTTAGGAATAGTAAACTCATCTCACATATTCAAAACTAAATTAAGCTTCAAACTAAACAAAAATCATTTTGAGATTCACTTTGATTTATTCTAAATTTTCTTATTATATAAGAATGTCATTAGGATTTAGGTAAAGTGAGTTTGTTTACATGCTTTCATTACTTTGAATCTTTCCCCAACATGTTAAGTTGTATGCCATGTGATTTCATGCAATCATAATTTTATTTTTCAAATTTTAAAATGAAATTATTTACTTTATGTCAAATGTGCATGTGTTGGCTAAAATAAAATATGAGTGGCTATTCTCACTACTAAATCCAAATTATTTTCAAAACTTATAAATAAAATATCAAATCTAAAAGTATGCTACTTATACTTTAATTATAAGCTTGCATGTAAAATATTATGAAGGTATGCTTAGTATAGGTTTGTTTTCTTTCTTATGTTAGCATAGTTTTGAATAGGAGTTGGTAAGATATAGGGTTCATTTGAAAAAAACCCAACACTTACTTAATTCTATACCCTATTCATCCCTATGCTCTCACCTAAGGAGGGTTTCCTATACTTGCATGCATAAATTGCATAAACAAAGATGAATCCATTAAACAACTTTTGCATCTTCCTTTTCTATTTCATTTATTTTATATGCATGTTTGTATTTAATGAAAGTGGTATATTAGTCTGGACAATCCTAAGATTTGAGGCTTAAAGTAGCCCTAAGTAGGTCTTGTACCTTACACTTCTGGTTAATAATGATGATGTACTCACTTATGCTTTTGTTACTTTCATGTATGTATGTGAAATTTTGGATAAGGAAAACCTTTTCTGCTTAAAAAAATCATGCATATTCAACTTCTAAATTCTCTTAAATGGATTACTTAGCATGCATCATAAAGTGTGTTAACTACTCTCATTTGCATGTATAGATATGCTTAGGGTCTATCCATATGCATGTTATATGTGTTGGGAAAGAAGTTAAGTAAAGTGTATTATGTGAATTTTGATTCATTTTATTTAATCTTAAAATATCTTTATTTTTGAATAGGTTTGTTTAGAGTTTATCTAAACTAGGATTAATAGATATAATCATAACATTTACCTAAATGAAACTAAAATATGATCCTACTTTAGAAAATTACTTAAGGTTAGGGAAGGAAAGAGAAGTTCTCTTCTCTTTCCCTCTCTTCATAACTTAGTAATTAATTATAGGTTTCACTTAAACTAAATTAAAACATGAAATAAAACCAACCCAAAACACTTAAACAACTTAAATGAAACCCTCCTCTAAATTGAACATGTTCTTCACACTTAGAAAATTTGAACCTAAAGTCCTAAGCTAAGCATACCACACAAACCTTCAAAACACACACATTAGCCTAAGTCACTACTTGTAGCCTTAGGTTAAGTTGGTGCATGATTTGATGTTATATTTTATTTTTTGATATATGTTTTAGACTGAATGTTAGGGTGTTTGCTTGTAGAATGAATGGTAGTACGTTCTTAGTCTAACTATTCTTTTCTGCTGGGGATTATGCTTAAGGGACGCTATCATAAATAAAAATATAAATACTTTTGCTTACAGGTGCTTTATACCCCTAAGCATAATCTAAAGGCCAGGTGAACTTAGTCACCCATGTGTGGGGTGATAAGTCTAATATACATGCTTAGGATTTGTGTGGTGTGATTTACCTAACCATTATTTTGTATGTGTTAGTTAGATTTTCCACTTCTCCTTTTCATGTAAAAATTTGGATAATGAGAGTTTTGGAATGATTGTTATGGGGATTAGGATAAGCATTGGTCGTAAGATCCTATCTTATGCACCATGTGAAGCCTTGGAGCATCCACCTTCCAACCTTCTAAAGGAAGGAACCAAAAGAAGAAAGAAAGAAAGAAGAAAGTAGAAAGAAGAAAAAAGAATAAAGCTTGAAGACCCCCATAACAATGAATTCCTTTGCTTAAATGTAATATTTATTTGTAATTTGGCTTGTATAAGGGTAGAGCTCGGCTACCCAAATTTGATATTTTTGGGTTTGTGCGGTGGTGCCCCACCACAAACGGCAATTTATTCTTTTTGTGATTAGCTTTATAAACTAGTTGATGATTTATTTAGCTTTTGCATTAAGTGGCATGATTTTTCTAGTTTCTTCCTTGCTTTATGTATGACCTGGATATGGATGAGGCTCTTTAGGGAAAAATAAATCTTTTATCTTGCTTAACAATTCAAATTAAAATTAAATAACTCATAACCTCACCTAAAGCTTAGGTTTAAAATCAAGATAAAAGAATTAGCAACCCTTAGCTGGATGAGCATTTATTTATAATATCATGCACAAATGCATCTTATGTCACTCTTGACTAGAGGGTTTCCACCTTTGCCAGAGAACCCGGCTTGACCTTTGAGGGTCATGGTGGAAACTCACATCCTCCCTTCTCACTGGTTTTGGCCAATAATCTGATTTCTCATGCATTAGTCTTAAAAATCCTATTAGCCTGAGTCAAAATGACTGTCCAAAAATGAAATAAAATAAAATTTGAATTTCATTATATTTAGGTCATTTGAAGCATCTTCCCTTTGTGGGCCATAAGAATAATTTCTCACCTCTTAGGCATTTCCTTAATCTTGTGTTAAGGAATCTTAAGTCCTAAAATTCTAATAAAAAATATAACTCAAACAAACTAAATTAATTTCCAAAATATAAAGCCCAATTTTAGGATAGTTATGCTCGCTAGGTTTCCTAACATCGTGAGCATCTTCTATTTATTTCTCATTTCAGCTTCGATAATAACTACCTCTTTTGATCAATCCCATTTGATCTTCAAACACAAACCAATCTATTGATAGTCCTTCCCTATTGAAACCTTTAGAGACAATGATCCTTTACCTTAATCGAGAGTTTTCCTAAGGGATCCCATCCCTTAGGATATAATTAACTATGGGGGCTTACCCCTGTAGGGAACTTAACGAACTCAGTTTAAAATAAACCTTATTTTACTTTTTCATGTAAAGTGGAGGAAGAATCTATGATACATATGCAGACCCATCGTCCTTAGGAGTCCTTATTGAGGTGATTGGTTCCATTAAAGGGTAGTGATTTCTGTCTCTCGAGATAGTACACTATTTCCTTGATGATGTATCTAATCACCTGAATAAATATATTTGCGGATCTGCATGACATCTTACCAAGAAAAAATTTTTATACAGGTGTTGCCTCTTTCATTTCTCACTAATAGATTTAGAAGGCAACTCCCTCATATAGGAATTTTTCTCCACAACCATCTAATTAATCTTAATTTTTTTGTGAATGTTTAGGGGGATGACCTCTGCCTCCCCTTAGAGGAATCAATTGATTAAATCTTAATCACTTTCTTAACTTAATTAATGATAATTAAGCAAATGAATAGTAAATTAATCAATCAATTTAGCTCATTAACCTCTGTTAATGGTGATGAAGTCTAGGGAAATGAATTAGGACTCCCTCTTCCAATCTTTTCTTTAAGCATTCTCCAATCCCTCAAATAAATAATTAATTAACACCCTTTAATTAATTAATTAACAAGATTAATTACAATCCAAATCATACCTGAACCTTAATTAACTAATTAAGAGGATTTAGGGATTTAGATTTAGGCTCCCTTCTTTGTCTCTTTCTCTAAGTCCATCTCATTTTTATTAGTTAAGGTTAATTAAGACTTAAAAAGCTAATTAATGAACTAAATTAATTCAATTAATTCTATTTCTCTAATTTAACCTTGGGTAGCTCTTTGGGTGTCCAATGACCCAAAGTGAGAGATGATGAAATTATGGTTAACTCACATGTATGAGAAAACCATAAAAATAGTTAAGTGAGATCTCTTAAGCCTAATTAGCTATTAATTATGAGCCAATTGCATTAGTCCCCCTTTCATTTCTTAGGAGCATTGTAAATTTATTTTTTATGTGATTGCATATCATATTAGCTCATAATTAATTAATTAACTTAACTTAAGGTGATGTACGTAAGGGTTAATTAATCCACTTAATTCATACCTTAACCCAATTAAAACATAAAAATCAACTTAATTACTTCTTCCTTGAACCAAAATTAACTCATACATGGGGAATGGGATTAAGACCAGCAAACCTCTTTAGGAATTAATTGGGATGAATGAGATCATGTGCTTATGTTCCTTTATTTATTTCCAATCATGCTAAATGTTGTTTGCCATGTGTAATCATGCATTCATTTCTTTTAAAATTAACTAAATAAAATGATTTCTTTTATGTCAAATTGCATGTGTTGATTCAAATTAAAAATAGGTGTGGCTATTATTACTATTAAATCAAAAGTTATTTTCAAAAGCTCATAAATCAATTATAATAAATGGAGTGATGTTAATTACAAATATCTATAAGTTAGCATGTGATGATAATGTAAGATATGTATTATGAAACTCTCTTTCCTTGCCTTATATGGATTTGCATGGGATTCACAAATGTATATTTCATTTTAAAAGAACAAAACATTTGTCTAAATCTACTCCTATGCATCTCCATGCTAAGACTTAGGAAGAATTCAATATCACATATGTAAATCATATAATCAAATTGAATATGACTTCTTGGATGACTTCTCATTCTTGTGATTCTTTTTATACATTCACCTGTATCTGAGAAAAGTGATATATTAGTCTGGACATCCCAAGGCTGTGAGGCTTTAAGTAGCCCTAAGTAGGTCTTGTACCTTACGCCCCTGGTGTAGAACAATGGCATCGTACTCACTTAAAATTTTTATACATATGTATGTATGATATGACCAATGAATAAGAATCATAAGTCAAATAAAGTAAATATAATTTTTTGCATTGGTTTTTTCTATTCTCTAGTTGTTAATACATCTATATATATCTAAGAAAAGTGGTATATTAGTCTGGACACCCCGGGGCTGTGAGGCTTTAAGTAGTCCTAAGTAGGTCTTATACCTTACGCCCCTAGTGAAGAACAATGACAACGTACTCACTTAAAACTTTTATAAATGTAGATTTGTACTTAATTAATGAATGAAGACCCTCCTTTTTCTATTAAAAAGACATGCATTCATACTTTATTCATTTGGTTAAGTTGATTAGTCATGTGACTTAAGGCTCTTTCCTTATCCTTTTGCATAAGAATCTAGATAGAGCTTTAAAGTAATATGATAAAATCATTCAATCAAATGAAATATTATTTCTAAATGCATTTTCTTACATTCATCATTCAAGTATGCTAAAAATAAAAATTGCATGTTATGGTGTTTATTTTTGGTTTCATTTGTATATTTGGGGCACCACACAGATCTGAGGGTGTACTTAATAAGGTGAAAGGGTATGACATTTAGGAATAGCATACTATCTCAAAAGATAGAATTCACTACCCTACAATGGACCTAATCACCTAATAAGGACTTCTAAGGCATGATGGGTCTTCGAATATACCTAAGATTTTTCCCCTACTTTACATGGATGAATAAAGTAGGGTTTATTTAAACTAAGTTTTAACATTCCTATGGGGGCAAGCCCTCATAGTTAATTACATCTTAAGAAAAATGAATTCCTTAAGAATACTCTCAATTAAAGTAGCTGATTGTTGTCTCCAAAGAATTCAAAGATATGATTATCAATAAATTAGTTGTGTTTAAGAAAATCAAGTTAGATAGATTGAAAGGAAAGACTTATTATCAAAGCCAAAGGGAGATGAGTAGGGGATGCTCATGATATTAGGAAACCTAGTGAGCATCCCAAACTATCTTATGGTTGGGCTTAAAATGTTTGAAGTTGAGGAGATTTATTTATTTGATTTGAAATTTTATTAGAAATCTAGGACTTATAATTCTACAATACAAGATTGTAGAAATGCCTAAAAGGTGAAGATTTATGCTTATAGCCCATAAAAATAATGACCTCAGATCTTAATCTAGGGAGCTTTGGAGAGGGCCAAAGCACGACCTAAATATAAGGTGAAAGTGGGTATATGATTTACCTCCATAAGAGAGAGTAAACCACCCGACTGCTGGACTTATTACCACCTAGAGTGACAGCTAGCTAACTCCTCCTACGCTTTAAATTCATGTGGGTAAGTCATATGTTTTTGCAAGATGGCTAGGCTAATTAAGTCCTTAAACCCACTCCCTAAGAGACTAGAGTATGAGGGAGTATAAATAATTACTTAAATATAATGCAAATTTTTATCAAATTTTATTTAATTTGGGACTCTTTATTTTAACACAGGCTAAGGGATTTTGTATGCTTAAATGTATTAGAAATTGATTATGGGCCAAATCAAAATAGAAAGAGGTGTTCTTCCATCATATGCTCTCAAAGGTTATGCCTTACTATCTAGTAAAGATGGAAGCCTCTATTAAGAAGAGTAAAATAATATGATTATGCATGATATTAAACATACAACATCCAGCTAAGGGGTTGCTAAATATTTTATTATTTATTTTAATGCCAAGATTTTTATATGAGATTATGAGTTATTTTAGAGGTTTAGTTATGAGTTATTAATTTGGGTAGAAAGATTAATTTTATCTCTCGGAGCTTAATCACATCCAGGCCATACAATATTCATCAATCATAAAGAAACTATGAAGAGGCATGTCATTTCTAAGGCACAAGCTAAATATAACATCAAATAATTTTATAAAGCTATCACAAAAGAATAAAAAGTCGATGCGACTGGGTAACGTTATACAACCCAAAAAAAATGTGGGTAGTCGAACTCTACTTATACAACCCAGATTATAAGAGAATAATTACAATTACAAATGATGAATGTTATGGGGGTCTTCATTCTTCATTCTTCCTTCTTCATTTCTTCATCTTCCATTTCTCCATTCAATTTGCTCCATTTCTTTCTTTTGGCTTGATTTGGATGTACTTACTCCAAAGGCATCACATGGTACATAAGACTTGGTCTTATAACCAATGCTCATCCTAACCCCCCATAACACTCATCCTAATCTTAATGCAAGATTACATTAAAAGAAGAAAAGTAAATCTAGCTACACCTGCACAATAAATATTAGCTAAACACATCATACAACTCAAGCAGTTATATAAATAATTTAGACTTAGCACCCCACACATGGGTAACCAAGCCCACATGTCCTAACTTAGATTATGCTTAGGGGCTAAGAAATCTGCACAATAAAAGCATTTATATTTTTTTTATTTAGTAACCCTTTAAACACAACCCCCTGTAGAAAATATGATTATGCTAATATCAGCCTAACATCCAGACTACGCACATACACCCTAACATCCATTCTAAAATAATACATCACAAAATAAGCATACATCAAATCATACACCGCCCTAACATAAAGTTAGAAATAGTGACTTAATCTAATGTGTGTGAATTAAAGCTTGAGTGGTATGTCCTAGGCTTTAGAGTTGTAATTCGCTAAGTGTGAGGGATTTAATTTATAAATTTCTCTCTAAGTGATTTAATTGATTTGAAGATTTTACTTGGTGTTTTCTTTTGTTTCATATGGCCTACACTTAACAACTAAGTGTTATAAAGAGAAGAAAGAGAGGGAATCTCTCTTTGAACCCTACTTTAAGTCACATTTAAAGTAAGTTAATTAATCAATTTCATTTAGTGAATGACTTATTATATATTTTAATCAATCCTAAGTTTAGGTTCACTTTAAGTAAACTCATTTAATAAGAAAGATATATTAAGATTAATTAGAATGAATTACTATCACATAACACATGTTCGTTTATTTCTTTCAATCATGTATATCATGCATATGATTAAATCCTAAGCATACATATACATATAATATATGTCTTAGCACACTTAAATGATGAATACAAAGAAGAGTGTTTGGAATTTAAATATTTCATTTGATTGAATTATGAATGCATGCATTTTTAATAGAAAAGAGGAACTTTTCATCCATTAGCTAGATGCACATTCACATGTATAAAAGTTTTAAGTGAGTATGTCGCCATTATTCTGCACCAAGGGCATAAGGTACAAGACCTACTTAGGGTACTTAAAGCCTCGCAGCCCCGGGGTGTCCAGACTAATATACCACTTTTCTTATATACATATGGATGTATAAGCGACTACAAGGATAAGAAAACCCATGCAAAAGTTATATTTAATTTATGCTTCCTATTCATTAGTCATATCACACATACATATGTATAAGAGTTTTAAGTGAGTATGACGCCATTATTCTGCACTAGGGGCGTAAGGTACAAGACCTACTTAGGGCTACATAAGCCTCGCAGTCCCGAGGTGTCTAGGCTAATGTATCACTTTTCTTAGATACATATGAATGTACAAAAAGAATCACAAGAACAAAAAGTCATGTAAGAAGTCATATTTGATTTTATTATATGATTTATACATGTGATATGAAATTCTTCCTAAGTCATAACATGAAGATGCATAGGAGTAGATTTAGACAAATGTTATGTTCTTTTCAAATGAATTATACATTTATGAATCCTATATTTATCCATGTAAGATAAGGAAGGGGAGCTTCATATTGCATATCTTATATTATCAACACATGCAAATTTATAGATACTTATAAATAGCATCCCTCCATTTATTATATTTGATTTATGGACTTGTAAAAATAACTTTTGATTTAGTAGTGATAATAGCCATACCTATTTAATTTAAATCAACACATGCAACTTGATATAAAAGAAACTATTTCATATAGTTAATTTTAAAAGGAATGAATGCATGATTACTCATGGTAAGTAATATTTAATATGATTGGAAAGAAATAAATAAACATAAGTACATGATCTCATTCATTCCAATTAATTCTTAAGAACAATCATACTAAATAAGGCTACTTAAAATAAACCAAAATTCTTTAATGACATTTTTAATTTTGAGTTTGATTTGATTTAAGAAATGTGAATAAAGTTTGTTGGTCCTAATCCCATTCCCCATGTGTGAGGTAATTTTGGTTCAATGAAGAAGTAATTAAGGTAATTTTATGGTTTAATTAGATTAAGGTATGAGTTAAGCCAATTAGTTAACCCTTACCTACATCACCTTAAGTTAATTAACTAATTAATAATGAGCCAATATGATATACAATCACATGAAAAGTAAATTTGCAATGCTCCTAAGAAATGAAAGGGGCCTAATACAATTAGCCCATGATTAATAGTTAATTAAGCTTAAGAGATCTCACTTAACTACTTTTATGATTTTCTCACACATGTGAGTTAACCATAATTTCATCATCTCTCACTTTGGGTTATTGAATACCCAAAGAGCTATCCAAGATTAAACTAGATAATTAGATTCAATTGAATTAATTAAGTTCATTAATTAACTAATTAAACCTTAATTAACCTTAACCAATGAAAGTGAGATGAGCTTAGAGAAAGTGATGAAGAAAGGAGTCTAAGTCTCAATCCCTAAATCTTCTCAATTAATTAATTAAGGTTCAGGTATTATTTGGATTTTTGATTAATCTTGTTAATTAATTAATTAAAAGGGTGCTAACTAATTAATTATTTAAGAGAGATTAGGGAAAGTTTAAAGAGAAGATTGGAAGGGGGAGTCCCAATCCATTTCCTTAAACTTCATCACCATTAATGGAGGTTAACAAGCTTAATTGGTTGATTAATTAAATATTCATTTGCTTAATTAACACTAATTATATTAAGATGGTGATTAAGGATTAATCAATTAGTTTTCCTAATTAATCAAATAAAAAAATCCTAAAAAAATATGTGAGGCAGAGGTCATCCCCCTAAACATCCAGAAAAAATTTGAGATTAATTGGATGGTTAATTAGGAAGTAATTAGGCTAACTATATTTCTAATTAAAGCTTAATTAAACTAAATCCACTATTCAAAATCAATTAATAATATTTTTTTTGAATCCTACTCTAAAATATCTTTAAAATGAGCCTGAGTTTATATTTTTTTTGAATTTTTTTAGAATTAGTTATAAATTTAGGATATTTCGGGATTAAAAAGAAATTAATTAGCCCTAATTAAAGCCTTAATCATGTCCACGTGGCGGATATGGCGAATTCGTGCTATTTAAGTTGTCACATCCAAGTCGACGGATGTGCAACTCCATGGATCGTCCGATCTAAGATCGGATGGCCCTGATTAAACCTATGATTTTGAAGGATTAATTAGAGGCTCTAAGCATGATTAGATCAGGACTATCCATTCCGATCACATGAGATGGATGGTCCGTGATCTATCTCCTCCCAAGCGTCAAATAATGGCTACCTTCCATCGATCGTCACTGGAACCAAGCTCGGATGGAGATGAAAATGATCCCACGCCTTCGATGAAGCACAACAAGCAAATCTAACGGTGGAAATTGCAAGACATTAAAATTTCTTTTATAAAAGACCAAGCTATTTTCATTTAAGGATCGGTTTCAATAGCATACCTCACCGGAGCTTATGACCGGCGGTTCCAACGATTGAGGAACCTTCGTTTGGTAAAAATGAAGCTCTATGAGTAGGCCAAAAAAGCTCGTTGCCAAACTAGTGTTTGCTTTATGTAGCTGTGCGCTCATTCGTTAACTAAACGAGAACAGTGCATTGCTCGATATATAAACGAGCTGAACATGAACAATTATTTGTTCGATCATGTTCGACTCGATTTAGCTTGAAATAAAAAATTATATTATATTATATTATTTATTATTATTATTATTATTATTATTATTATTATTATTATATATACATACGAACATAGTTATTTATCATAAATATAAGCATAGCCTGGTGGTTAGAACTTTTATTATGCAAAAGATTGGCCCAGGTTTGAATTCTCCTTCATACAGATTTTTTGGATTATTGCATTTCGAGCCAATTTCAAACACGAACCGAACATGAACAAAGTGATTTTCAAACGAGCTGAACATGAACAGTGAAATTTTGAGCTATTTTGAACACGAGCCGAACACGAACAAGAGTTCTGTTCGCTCAAGCTTGGCTCATTTACACCCCTAGCCGCACGAGCTTTGATTTGGTGTGGTTTGCTCAGAAGATCAAAGCACTAGACGTAAGTGGTCGGGCTTGATCAAACTCTATCCTCTGGCCATTGGGAAGCTTTGGAAAGGATTCGTTCTTGCTCGTTTAGCTCCAAGGAAGGTGTGTGCAAGGTTAATTACACTTTAGTGGAGATTTGAGCAAATGAGAATCGAAGGTGACCTCCCCTGTTTCAGTTTTGCGTAAAACTGAAAATGGGGATTTTAGGAAGCTTGCGAAGGCTTGAAAATCGCTCTAGAAACTCTCTCATTGGTTGTTAGGGTTGAATCGAGTGTGAGTGTGTGAGTTTGAGTGAATGAGGGGGGGGTATACCTCCCTTCATCGGATGGTCACAAAGATGCTTAGCTTCTTCTTGATCAATTGGCCAAATCAGAGGTTGGTGGAGGTCCTTGGGTGCATGATGTGGCTCGATTTGGTTGGGTGAGGGTGAAGAGCTGGCTACCAAGGGAGTAGTGGGTGTCATATGGCTATTTAGAAAGCTTCAAAGGGGATGAGGAGGTGATTTCACCTCCCCATAGATCATGGCTGACCCAACCACCTTTGGGTCAAGTCAGCCATAGTCTTAGGTGCCTAGGTGGACCTATGATTGGTAGGGAGAGAATGACCAAATGCGCATGTGTCTTATCTCATGGGATGTCTTAAACTGAAGGGAAAAATGGTCATTTGGCTATGGGTTTGATTTGGCCAAATTTGGGTTGGGTCAAAAGTGGGTTAGCCCAAATTTTAAGTGGTTTGGAGTTTATTTGGTTTGATTTAGTTTGATTTTACCTATTTAGGTCAATTTGGGTCAAACTAAGGGTTGGGTCAAGTTCACATGACCAATTGGAGTGTATTAGTGTCATTAGTTTGATTCAATTTGCTTTGGATTTGGTTATGGCTCATTTGGATTCATATAGGTCAAATGGGTCAAGTTGACCAATTTGACCAAATTGGGTTAGGTTAGGTGTTGAGTAAAGTTCAATTGGAAAATTGAAAATGATTGTAGGCTTTGGTTTGGTTCAATTTGAAATTAATTTGGATTTTGGCTAATTTAACCTTTTAGGTCAATTTAAGCAAAGTTGGGTCAAGTTGACCAATTGGTCAAATTGGGCTCAATCATGGCTTTGGTCAAGTTCAATAATCAATTTAGGATAATCTTGAACCATTGGTTGCAATCAATTTGGGTTGGATTGTGTTTTGACTTATTTTGGCTCTTTAGGCCAATTTGGGTCAACTTGGGTCAATTGGTCAATTGGACTTGGTTTGGCTCAATTGATGGCTTGGTTATGTTCAATCATTAGTTATGAATGGGTTTGAATCAAAGATTTTAATCAATTTGGCATATGGAGTGTTTTGGCTAGTTTGGGTATCATTTGGACTAAATGTTGACTTGGTTTGACCCAATTTAAAATAATTGATTAACCTAGGATGATTGTTGATCATGACATAGGATTTGGATGGGCTTAGTTCAATCCAATTTGGGTTGAATTAGAACTTAGCTCAAAAAGATATTTTAGGTCACTTTGGGTCAAGTGGACCAAAATGGGTTGATTGGCTTAATCATAGCTTAATCCAAGTTTAGTTATATTGATAAATGGGTTTAAGATGAAAATATAAATCTAATTGTAAGTGATTTGAAGCCATATGGATTTTGGTTCATGTGACAATTTCAAGTCAAAAAGGGCTAAGTTGGGTTTGCTTTAGGTTAGCTTGGATTTGGTTTGATAGTTATAGTTTGTATTTATATTTAGAACAATGATTGAATGAATGAACAAATCATGAAGAAATCCATGAATTTTGAATTGGTTTGGGTATCATTTAGCCAAGTTCAAGAATTTGGCTAAAAGGGCTGAAATTGGAAATTTGATTTAGTTTGATTTATTTTGATTTGGTTTGAAGGGTTTGAACTTGGATTTCATTTATATTTGTGAATATAAATGAATGATTGATTGATTTATAAATCAACCAAGTTTGAGTTGGTTTGAAGGAGTTTGGACTAAGCATATGAAGGTGGTTCAAATGGCTTAGGAAGAGATATTAAAAGTTAGACTTAATCATGGGTTTCAATCATTGAATATGGAATAGGTTTATGATTTGGAATTTAAATTTTAATTTGAGGTTTGGTTTGAAAGAATGAAGCAAGGATTGGGTTCAATGCTATAAGGTAGGCAAATCTCCCTAAATCTCTAAGGCATACCCTATTCTTATGGTTAAGCCATCTAAGTCTCTAAGTTTAGGTTAAGTATTCATCTAATCACTAGAAGTGTCTTAAGACTAAGGAGCTCTTAATGTCTATAAGAGTCCTAAATCTATGATGGGGAAGTTGAGAACTCACTCCAAAAGTTAGGTCAACACATGTATAGGTATGCTTAGGACTTACTCATATGCATGATACACATGATGGTAAGAAATGAATAAATATGTGTTATGTGATGGGATTTCATTCTAATTAAGCTTAAAATGCCCTTCTTATTGAATGAGTTTGCTTAAAATAAGCTTAAACTTAGGACTAATCAAAACATATAATAAGTCATTCACTAAAGGAAATTAATTAATTAACTTGATTTAGAAATGACTTAAGGTAAGGATGAAAGAGAGATTTCTTCTCTTTCTTCTCTTCATAACACTTAGTTATTAAGTGTAGACCATATGAAATAAAAGAAAACACTAAGTAAAATCTTCAAATCAATTAAATCACTTAAAGAGAAATCAACCCATTTATAAATTATACCCTTCACACTTAGCAAATTACAACTCTAAAGCCTAGTTGGGACATACCACACAAGCTTTAATTCACACACATTAGACTAAGTTATCATTTCTAGCTTCATGTTACGACAGTGTATGGTTTGACATATGCTTATTTTGTGATGTATTATTATAGACTAGATGTTATGGTGTATGTGTGTAGTCTAGATGTTAGGCCGATATTAGCCTAATCATATTTTTTACAGGGGGTTGTGCTTAAGGGGCTATTGTAATAAAAATATAAATACTTTTGTTGTGCAGGTTGCTTAGCCCCTAAGCATAATCCAAGTTAGGATAGGTGGGCTTGGTTACCCATGTGTGGGGTGCTAAGTCCAAATTATGCATATAATTGCTTGGGTTATATGGTGTGTTTAGCTAACATTTATTTTGCAGGTGTAGCTAGATTTATTTTTCTTCTTTTAATGTAATTTTGCATTAGGAATAGGTTACGTATTATGGGGGATTAGAATGAGCATTGGTTATAAGACCAAGTCTTATGCACCATGTGATGCCTTTGGAACAAGCATATCCAAATCAAGCTAAAAATAAGAAAGAAATGGAGCAAATCAAATGAAGAAATGGAGGATGAAGAAATGAAGAAGGAAGAATGAAGAATGAAGACCCCCATAACATTCATCATTTGTAATTGTAATTATTCTTTTATAATACGGGTTGTATAAGGGTAGAACTTGGCTACCCACATTTCTTTTCGTTATGCCGGTTTTTATTCTTTTTTATTAACTTGATAACTATAAAATTGTTTGATATTTTGTTTAGCTTGTGCATTAAAAAAAGCATGCATTTTCATAGTTTGTTTATGATTGGTGATTGTTGTATGGCCTGGATGCGATTAGGCTCCTAGGATAAAAACTAATTTTTCTACCCGAACTAACAACTCATAACTAAACCTCTAAAATAACTCATAACATCATATAAAAGCCTAGGCATTAAATCAAGATAATAAAATATTTAGCAACCTCTTAGCTGGATGTTGTATGTTTAATATCATGCATAATCATCTTATTTAACTTTTGTTATGAGAGGGGTTCCATCTTTGCCAGATAGTAAGGGCTTAACCTTTGAGAGCCTATGATGGAAGAACACCACTTCTCCTTTTGATTTGGCCCATAATCAACTTCTCATGCATTTAGGCATACAAAATCCCATAGCCTGTGTCAAAATAAAGAGTCCCAAATTAAATTAAATTTGATAAAAATTTGCATTAGATTTAAGTCATTATTCATACCCCTCATGCTCTAGTCTCTTAGGGAGTGGGTTTAAGGACTTGGTTTCTTTCTAAATAATAATAGCCTAGCCACCTTGTAAAAGTATATGACTTACCTAAATAGATTTAAACCATAGGAGGAGTTAGTTGGCTGCCACTCCATGCGGTTATAAGTCCAGCAATCAGATGGTTTACTCTCTCTTGTGGAGGCAAACCATATACCCACTTTCACTTTAGATTTAGGTCGTGCTTTGGCCCTCACCAAAGCTCCCTAGATTTAGGATTTGAGATTATTATTTCTCTTTGCGGGCTACAAGCATAAATCCTCACCTCTTAGGCATTTTCATAATCTTGTACTGTGGAATCTAGATTTTTAATAAAATTTCAAATCAAATAAATAAATATTCTCAATTTCAAATATATAAAGCTTAACCATAAGATAGATTGGAGTGCTTACTAGATTTCCTAGTATCATGAGCACTCCCTACTCATCTCCTTTGATTTCGATAATAACTCTTCCATTTTGATCCGTCCCACTTGATCTTCTAAAATACAATCAATTTACTAATAGTCCTATCTTTGAATTCTTTAGAGACAACAATCATCTACTTTAATTGAGAGTATTCTCAAGGAATTCACTTTCCTTAAGATGTAATTAACTATGGAGGCTTTCCCCCATAGGGAACTTTAGAACCCGATTTAAATAAACCCTACTTTATTCATCCATGTAAAGTAGGAGAAAAATCTCTAGTATATTTAAAGACCCATCATGTCTTAGGAGTCCTTATTAGGTGATTTGATCTATTGTAAGGTAGTGACTTCTATCTCTTGAGATAGTACACTATTCCTTAATGTCATACTCGATCACCTCAATAAGTACACTCTCAGATCTGCGTGGTGTCCTCCTTGGTTCACATGAATATAGTGAATTGATGTACGATATTAGAACTTCTAATTATCAAAAGATATTATAAGATGCATAAGTTTTTGATTGACAAGTCTTATTAGTGTTGTGACATTAAACTATGGGTTAGATTAAAGAAAATTATGATCAAATCATAAATCCATAATTTATTAAATTTAAATAAAAGCTTAGATAGTTTAAGTGAGAGAATTTAGTTTAAAAATAATTTATCTATCCAATCATTGAAAAATATCATCAAATAATATTAATTAATGATTAATTAATTTTAGAATAAAATAATCATTCCTCGTGAAAATAATAGTTGACTCATTTTATATTACTTAAGTGGCACATGCTCTTATGAACAGGATAAAAAGTTGGATGGCTTTCTTGGGAGGTTTGAAGACCTCAGATGTGTTAGCAAAAAGAGGGGTGGGTGCTTTGCGGGAGTGTTGTTTTTGCTTTGCTTTAACCGAATCTCACCCTCACTTGTTTTTTGAATGCTCTTTGTCGATGGATTTGGTGCGATCCCTTCTCCCAAATGGTCACTTTTTCTTACTGAATTCCACCCTTCAACAAATTCTGGGGAATGTCGAAATACATGCTCATAAGATGATCAAAAGACTTTACTATATGATGGCTTTGGTTTATATGATCCGGAAAGAAATCAAAGGATATTTTCCAACTCTTTTTCATCTCTTCAATCCCTTATTCAGCAAATAAAATATCGGGTTGGTTCAAAAGTAACAAAATGGAAATGGAAGGAAACATGGCCTTTGCAAGTAAGGCAATTGATTTTGGCATGGAAAAGCTCAGCTGCTCTTTTATGAATCTTCCTAATTGTTCTAATTCTCCAATGGGTTTCATTTTACTGGTTTTTTTCATTTTGCTGGACGATGATGACAACAGTATAGTTACAATGAGAATTAAATATAGTAATATGCCCTGCATGGACGACCTTCTCCGCAACCTGATAAAAGTGTAATCTGTATCTCTTTGTCCACTAGAAGGCAGTGAAGGTAACCGCAGGTTCATTCGATTGGTTGATCTAATGGTGGGATGGTGCAAATGTACTACACGGTGTTTTGCGAGTCCAGATAGTTTCTCATCTAATAACTTGTTTTTTTAGTTTTTAATTTATAGTTCCCTCTTATTTCCGGTTATCATGTTCGTTTTGTTCCCACTTCTTTGGGAAGTCTCTGGAGTCTCTAATGTATCTTTTAATTTTATTTACCTCTTCTTGTATATGTAATTAACTTTTTTATGGAATGAATTGGGCGTCTGCCCTCATATTTTTCCAAAAAAAAAAATGTGCAATCAACCGCTAGGAGTAGACAAATGATAGTTTGATTCATGATTTTTAAGTGTATTTTATTTTTATTTTTGAAAATAAATTATAATGCTTTTGAAAATACTTAAAAACAATTCTTGGGTAAAAATAATTAAAAAATATACATACATAGCAACAATTCTTATGCATTTACATATATTATACTTAAAATTTGATATTTATAAATATATCACTTTTTCTATGCATGAAAAATATGCATTTCACTTTAAAAATTAATAAAAGTGTTATTTTTGGTGTAAATTAAGAATTTGAGTGCTATATATATAAATATTAAAATTTAAGTATTATATATGTAACTATATAAGAATTGTGTGCTATGTATGTAAATGCCCCACATAATTATCATAGCTAAATATATTTTTATTTTAATCAAAGCATAAATTAAATTAAATTTAATTTAAAAAAAATTGATCCTAAATGTCCTTTTAGGGTCACCCTTGAAATCACTTTTATTTTTTATTTATTTTATTTTGTTTAGTTTCAATTCAAAATAAAATACATTTAGTATTGATGATTGTTTTTAAAAATATTCAAAACATTCAAGTTATTTTGAATATTTTAAAAATAATGCTATCTATTTTTATAAATAAAAATTAAAAAATTTAAAATACATTAAATAAATATATATTTTAAAATAACATAAAAATAAAATAAAACAAAATTGATCTTAAATAAGCCCTTAAAAATTAGACTTTAGGGGCTATTTGCTATCAAATTATGTTTTTGTTTTATTTTATTTTATTTATATTTATTTTTATTTTAAAATAAAATATGTTTAGTTGTACTAGTTGTTTTTAAAAATACCCAAAGATCTAAAAATAAAAAATAAAGCACTTTAAAAAAATATTAAACAAACAAATTTTAAAAATAACTTAGAATCATCATCATCATCATAATCATCATTATTTTACTTTATCTATAATTTGATAAAAATATTTTTAATTTTTTTTTATTTATGTGATGGTGGCGGTGATTACAGGTCGAATAGTGATAGTGATTAGTAATTATAACTGAAGGTAGTGATGACAGTGATAGCAATGACAACCAGTATTAGTGATTGATGATAGTGGTAATAGTTTTTTTTTTTTTTTTTTTTTTTTATGGTAATAGTTAGTTCTAAGAAAACTTAAAATATTTAAAAATTAATTTGAGAATTTTAAATATATATATATATATATATTTTATTTGGTAAATAAAAAATAAAAACAATTAAAATATACACCCATCAAATATATTTAAAAAATAAAATTTTAAAAAGGAAATAAATTCAAATTAGCCCTATGAATCTAAATTCAAGAGCATACGATACAAACGTAACAAAAAATAGGGGAGGGTGAGGACTAAGGTCAAAAGCAAAATATCTATTAGATATTAGGGTTAATATTATAGTGTATTTTTAATTAGAAATCATCGGCCAGGTATTCTATAATAGGCAAAAATTTTAAAATAGGCTTAATTCTAATCTTAATTAGTAAAAAAAAAAATAGCAAATAAACCTAGTCGTCTGTTGAACGGACGATTGGCGTTGCGACATCGACGGCTTTTTTTTTACTTAAATTAAAAAATTTTATTCGTATGATGTCGGGATTAAGCGAATTTGTAGCGTAAAATCGGCTAATCAAATTCATTTGGCGGTAGTTTTTTGGGCGTTCATAAAAACTTCTTACGTATCGGTTCTTAAATTTAAATGCAAAGTTTTAAAAATTTGTTCGATACTAAGTTAGCTTCAGACTAACAGATAAACACAAAATACGCTTCAAATTTTTTAAAAAAAACAGGTTGTTAGTTCAATGACATTATTCAACGCATTTCATTTTATTATAAAAAAAAAATTCGTGCCTAAATTACTAATTAAGATTAGAATTAAATCTATTTTAAAAATTTTATCCTCTATAATAATATGATTGATGGTTAACGTTAATAATGTGTTTTTATTTACAGAAATTCAATCAGAATGTACTCTATTCTACCTCATCTATCATCATATTGATGCCTGCTATTTATCTCGTCCAATATCTAAAAACCTCGGTTAACTCGTCTAATTCACTGTATCCTCCCAGTTAAGTCAAGCCACATCAGGCTATTTGGTTGGCTTAAAAAAAAAAATACAGTGTAAAAAAAGCATAGTATAAAAAATATATATAATAAATTTTGAATACTTTATAATTATTTGATTATATATAAATTAAATATATGAAGAATAAATTTTCAGTTTAGTTGAGTATATATAAAGTAAATACTTAGATTCTTAATACAATTGTATTAAAATTAATTTCAAGATTTTTTTCATCAATTGAATTATTAAATTAATAATTAAATATATATTAAATTATAAATAAAAATTTACTATTTAGTTAAAAAAGGATTACGATATATTTATTTTAAAATTAAAAGTGAAAAAATAGACATTATGGAAGACCTCTATGCAACTTCAACTGATAAATGAATTTATTATAATGATATCTTTTATGTAACTTACAATAATCTTTATTTACTTTCATAAAAAGCTCTATATATATATATATTAAAAATTATATAAAAGTATTATTTTTGATATGTTGATTAAGTTTACGACTTGAACACTAAAATAAATAAATCATAGTTATTTTATCATTTAAATAAAAATTATATCATTTGAGTTAACATTAATGAATTAATTGAATCGTATTGGTAGATTTTTAAAGTGATTTCAAAGTCTTATTTTTTTCACAAAATAATAATATGGTGGTATAAAAGTTCAAAAGAGGGTTAAATTAAACTATTATTTTTTAGGGAAATTTACATACACATTCTATGATTTTTATATTTATATTTAATTTTAATATTTACAAAACCAAGACTTTTCCTACGTAAAAGTGCATTTCACTGGAAAAAGTAACAAGGTGGTATTTTGATGTAATAATAAAGATTTAGGTGCTATTTAAGTAAATATTAAAGTTTGGGTGTGAAATATGTAAATGCATAAGAATTGCGTGGTATGTATGTAAATCCTCTTTTTTTTAATAATATAAAATTAATGCTATGACTGATAAAAAATGTACATTATATATATATATATATATATATATATATATTGAAGTTTTGATGTAGTACATATAAGATATAATAAGAATGTGGTATATATATAAATTCTCTAATAAATAAATGAATCTTTTAAAAAAAAACTAGGGGTAGAATTAGAAGAATCTTTCATATTTATGATCAGAAAATGAAAGATTTTGTAGCATCCATTGCCAAGTCCATGACAAGCTAACCATCAAAGAATTATTATTTTGCTGAGAGCTTTGATTGATTGATTAACTTTGAAGCAATCACACCCATTCCCCTCTTCCCTTCAAAAGATGGGGGATAGATTCAAAATCATAATTCCAATGATTTAATTACATATTAAATACGTGATTCAAGAACAAAAAAGTTTAAAATAACACTTTATCACAATAAAATTAGTTTAATACAGTGATATTTTCAGCTAATGATTATCTTAAGCCTGAGAGAGTGGAGGACATTTTTAACTGAAGAACTCTGAGAAGGACCACCGACAAAATATTATAGGGTTGAATAATTATTGTGGTTTGGTTAAGGGCCTTTGTGCTGACACCTCATGAATGAAAGCTACAAGAGAGCTCATCCCGGTCTCGGTGGGCTTTGCTTTTTGTTGGTATAAATAAAACATTAAACCGAAAAAGCATCACATCTCCTTCTTGTACAACGTATTCCTTGCCTTCTGATCTGAACTGCATTGATTATAAACAGCCCCTTAAGAATCATTAGTGTTTATAAGGATTAAATGTCTCATGAGTTTATGTTTTGAGCTGGGAATTTGAAGAGAGAAAATGGACGAAAAAAAGGAAAGTTGAAAAGATCTAATTAATGACTGTTGATTCATAATCAACCAACAAATTATTAGGATCAATTTTATTTTCTTTTAATACAAATGAGGAATTAAGTTATGTAAGATGAATGTGAGGTTGTGGAGATCCAACTTACAAGGCCTTTCTCCCTCGCAACAGCCAAAGAATCAACTGCAACAAAATCAGAAGTAGGATACCTGATGACACATGCACTCATATTTTTCATAGATAAATGATATAAAGAAAGTTTAAAGCTTACGAACTAAACTTCTCAAAAACAAAAATAACTGAAAAAAAAGTTTGAGAAAAATAGAACATGTGATTATAAGAGCAGTTGCAGAGTATTCTGAGCATCACAGAGGGGGTCTATTAACTTTGTACGAGGCTTTTATACTACAGAGATAAAAAAACTGCAGCACAATAGGAACCAAATTCATAAAAAAAAGAAACTTATTGTCTCTGCACGGATGAAACCTTTCTGAAAATCTGAATGTATTACTCCAGCAGCTTGTGGTGCAGTCATGCCTGTGAGAGCACTGTTTCGATCAAGATAACCACGCGTTGATGAGCAACTGAAACTAATATGCACACGAGAAGAATACACAGAACTAACCTGTAAGTATTGTCCTAGCTTTTGTTTCCTGGAAGGAAGCAGAAGGGAACATTAAAATCAAGGACTCTAAAACAAATCAAAGATGGAGAAAAAAAATAGATTATAAGAGAAAAAAATAAAAGAAGAGGGACAACAAAATGAAGCCAGATTACAAAAAAAAAATCAATAAAAAAGGAAGAGCAGGAGAGATGCAAAAAATGTCATTAACTCAGCCTGGTAAAAAACAGAGATTACATTGGTCTCATACCAATTGCTTTTTATGCAGAAGCAATCATATGGAATTTGATGATAAATTAAAAAAAAAATCAGCACCTCACTCGACTACAAAAATTAGACCTGTGCTGAAATTAATACTAGGCCAGATTGCAACTCAGATGCAAGTCTCAACACTTCTCTGACGTGTGGATTGCTACTTGGATCAGATAGATCAGATTCAGCCACATTAGCAACATATATGACAGGCTTTATGGTGAGCAAACAGAAATGGCATATAGAATCTTTCTCAAAGTCATTTAAAGGAATAGATCTTGCGGGTTTTCCATCCATAAGAAGCTTCTGAATCTTCTCCAAAGATGACCTCTCAATTTCTTCCTGTGAGGCAGAAAATAGTGACAAACAGAGATAATAAGTATATATAAAGCTGATATTATGATTTATGCTTGTATATGTTGCTTTAACACATATATACACATAGAGATATATTCATAATTACATAACACATAAATAACATATATATATTACATTACATGATATAATTGTATAAAAATATTTAAGTAGATATATTTATAAATAATAATAATCTTGATTAATAATTAAAATAAGTTCTATAAATTTAATATATTTGACCAAATCAGTTTGATATTGACCACTTTTGACTTCACTATCTCGAGCAAAAAACCAAAATCTTTGATTGTGACTTTGTTATCCAACTCAAAATCCACTCAACAAAAATTATTTTCAGATGGAATATTCCTTCGTCTTGACATTAGAGAATGCAAGCTGCTGCTATCGTCACTTATATGCCAAGTAACCAGTCCACAACGCCCACCCCAGATGTACCGCATCAGGCTTTCATTGCCCAGTGGAAAAAGAAGTTCATGTCTCTCCCAAGTAGTGGAGCTCAAGGCCAATTCAAGGAGTGGCTTTGGAAAGCTAACGAACTTCTCTACAACTTTCATGTTGATCACTTTTGCTAATTACCTACGGATTGGCTATAGTTCTCGCAAATAGCATATGAAAAAAATCTGAAATTCAAAAAAATATGTCATACACCTTTTTTTTCACATATCTCACTCGTTCCTTATCCAAATTAGATGAAATTGTATCATTGGAAAGCTGACGAGCTTCTTTACAACTTTCATGTTGATCACTTTTGGTAATTACCTAAGGATTCGCTACAGTTCTCGCAAATAAGAAAAAAATCTGAAATTCTTAAAAACTATACCCTGCGCCGGTCTTTGCACATATCTCACTCATTCCTTATTAAAATTGGATGAAATAGGCATCTTTGAAAAGCTAACGAACTTCTTTACAACTTTCATGTTGATCACTTTTGGTAATTACCTACGAATTCGCTACAGTTCTTGCAAATACCATATGAAAAAAATCTGAAATTCAGGAAAAATATGCCATGCGCCGATTTTTCACACATATCTCACTCGTTCCATTTCCAAATTTGATGAAATAGGCATCATTGGAAAGCTAACGAACTTCTTTACAACTTTCATGTTAATCACTTTTGGTAATTATCTACAGATTCGCTACAATTCTCGCAAATACCATATTCAAAAAATCTAAAATCCAAAAAAAAAAATGTCTTGTGCCGGTTTTTTGCACATACCTCTTTCGTTTCTTGTCCGAAATAGATAAAATATGTATTGTTGCAAAGCTAATGCATTTTTCTACAATTAAACTCTATCCATAGTAGTGATAGCTCGAACAGATCCATTCACTTGAATCATCCAAAATAAATTTGAGCCAAATCAAGCATTCATAATGGAAAAAGAAGATTTATCAAGAGCATACATCACACTAACAATAAACCAAAGAAAGAGAAGTGTACATTTCATAAGTGTGCAATAAACAACATCATACATATAAGCAGTATATACGAAAATTCAAGGTAATGCTATGCTAGTTTGTAATAATAACACTCAAATCTCAATGGAGAACAAAGGTGGAGTAAATATAAACAAATCAAATGAAAGTACTTTACAGTACACTTAGCATATCATAATAAACTTGTTCAAAATTTAAAGTACTCAACACAATAGAAAAAAAATACATCTAAAGTTTGATATATTCAACAAAATATCATAGTGCTTTACATCCAAACATCATTAACCATCACTTAGGTCCACATCCAACAAAGGAAATTTAAGTTTATAATAAAGTACTGTTGCATGAGATAGTGGTTAACATAAAGATTGAACAATAATTACATAATTTCAAAATACAGAATCGTCTTCCTAACTCCTTGTGCATCTATCTAGCTTTTGATTCTATAGGTCTTGAAAGAAAAGATCGAATCATCGTAGAATTCTTTGATAAATTCTCATAAATTATATCAATCTCTTCAACAGAAAAATCTGGAATACTAGAAAGTTCTGTCATTAGTTCATTGAACATTTATCTTTCTTTAAAATCCATTGTTGAACTTTGAATTGCATTTACAACTTAGGCTACACTATCAGCCATCATGATAATATAAGATGATCACTATCATTCTTTTTCTTACATTTCTTACTTTGAAGATGAAGGTATTGACCTTTTTGTCTTCTCTGTAGAGTCCTGTGTAAGATCCACATCAGGAAACTTAATGGGTTGGAATGCATCTATACATGTCTCGATAAAACTTGGAGGCTCGTCATCATCTAAACTAATATATTGAGTACCAAAAGAAGTGTCAAAATTTCCTGACTTTGCCCATTCTCCTGTGGCATGGCCTTTACCACAAACTTCTCCAATTCATTATAATTTACAATTAGAATATTTAAAAAGCCACCGTCTTTTGAAAAAGTCTATAATGCAAGAAGTAAAAAAAAAATTTAACATATATTTCTTATCAATATTATATGAGAAAGCTATATTACAAAAAAAAATACCTGAATATGTGATACATATTCCTCTTGTCCCATCAATATCATTTTCTTATCTTCATCCTAAGATACACCTGATTTTCTCTTTAGATCCTAGATGTGATTCAATAGTCCTCTTTGATGCCTGATCTGATTCTTGCATTGATTCAATGTGGCTTCGATTCAAAATTTCTATTTTAATTTATAATAAACACATTTGTACACAGTATCTTTGAAGCCTTGAGCACTTCCCATATTCGCATCAACATACTCACACATGATTTCTAAAAGTCCTGAAATCCATTCTAGTTTTGTACTCTAAACAAAATGCTTTCTTTTACTTTTTAAAGCTAGTAAGGGGTTAGGAGGAAGATTGTTCATTTAACCTAATTAGACAACTATTATATTGAAGCAAATATTAGTAGTAAGTATGATTAACAAATAATCTTATAAAAGAAATTATACCAAAAAAGATATATTTATAAAAATAAATATGCTTTATTCTTGCTAGAAATAAATATCCGTATCAACCATTACATATATGAACTGAAAACACATAATATATATATATATATATATATATATATATATATATATATATATATATATATATATCATCAAAAAAGATAAACAATTAGCATCAACAAATATGTACAGTATGTACTAATGAAATATAATTTACAAAAGGATAATAAATCTAACATCTAAAAATATGGATTATGTGCTAGAAACGATATTTTATGTCATACAAATTTCTAGCTAATAACCAACTTCATTCATGTGGCTCCACATTGCATGAGCTATTTGGTCTCTTTTATCCAACCACTCATCAGATTCTTCTATAACCCTCATGTCATGCCTACTAATATGTGCTCTCCTAGTCCACTCATCCTTTGGAAGAGTAAAATCATCACCCCTTCTGAAATTATCCAATTATGTAATATACAAATGCAAGAATAATATTAACTTTTGTTTGTAATGGAAAATATGGGTCACACTTGATAATTCCAAATCGATTTTTCGAAGAACCAAAAGCACGCTCCATTGTAGTACAGAGTGATAAGTGTAAAAGGTTAAACAACTCCTTAGCATTGGTTTGTCTAATGCTAGTGAATTCTTTAAGATGACAACTTGTGGCACGAAATGGAGATATAAAGCCCTTCCTAGTATAATAGCCACCGTCCACTAAGTAGTACTTACATGTGAATAAATGTGAATCAATCATTCATATAAGTAAAGTAATTATTGAAAGTGATATTTATGACAAAAATATTTTGTACCTTTTGGAATAAACAGACCATCAGGTCTTTTTAAGACATTACGAAGTACTGTAGTATCATGTGTTGAACCTTCCCACCCAGCTAAGACATATATAAATCTCAAATCAAAGTCTATTGCTGTAAGCACATTTTGAGTGGGATAAGATTTTCTCCCTCTGAAAGCAGATTCATGCTTATTAGGAACCCTAGCTTTAATATGGATTCTATTAAGAGCACCGATACAATCCTAAAATTAATAAGTTATATTAGTAAGAGCATTAAAATATTTATATAAGATATCATTATCATACCTTGAAGAAAGGCATGAATCTATCGCTCGATTGTATTTTATGTGGAGTTTTCAATGTTGTAGGCTTTATTATCTCATGTCATAACTCCCCTACAGCATACAATACAGCATTAAAGTACCTACTCACAGTTTCTTCATATCGTTAAAAGTTGAATCGAATGACCCGATTTCGCACACTGTGCCCAAGGGTATGTAATAATATAGCAGCATGTTCTTCAATTTTTACACTAAGCGTGTCTACAAGTAAACCTCTCGTGCGAAATAAATTATATAATTTGAAAAAATGTGTTTTTTTTCATTCGAACCATATTCACGCAATCTGAATTGGATCCATGATATAATCTAGAAATGTATGTTTCACGCTGAATATTTTGTTCATAATTAATTCTTTGTTGATCTCTTCTTAATGCATCCAATAAAACAATATAATAGTGATTGAGCCAGCAATGCAGGCATGAATGGCTGAAGCAAGTTGGTTTCCATTGATCTCAACATCATTTGAAAACTCATCATAATCAGAGGACCATCCTTCACCCTCTTCAGATGTCTCAATCATTGATTTTTACAATGATATTTACTAAGCTGAGTCCTCAGAAAAATAAGAAAAAGTGTTTAGGAGAATAACAAAGCCATCAAATTAGTTGAGAAACAAAGGAATTATAAAGAAAATAATAGAAGGTGGAATAAATGATCAAAGAAGAGAATCATCATTTTGTATCTATGGACATCGCACTGAACATAAAGTAAGGTATAACTAAAAAATTTTGACTAAATTTGTAAATATGTATAAAGGGATCGAGAATTCCTAATATTTTCTTCAACCTCTTTAATAAAACTCTATATTTACATTTTTTTTTTCTTATTTGCTTTGGAAGATTTGGGTCTTCTCTTTTTAACAAATTTAGGTGAAGTAGTCTTTAGGCAATACTATTTTCTTGCATTATTTATTTTATATCATAAAATATTTATGTAAACTTGATGTCTTTCCTAACAATTTATATATTGTATATTAAATAATAGTACATAGCTAAATAATACTATTATAGAAATTAACAAGATAATTTTCTTGAAAAATAATACATAATGAGGCAAATAAAATTTGATTGATTGCAACATTATCACGATAATCCTACAATACAAATATAAATCTTATTTAAAATTAAATCTTAATAACAATGAACCAAACAACTATCAAGCAAAGCACCACCTTGTTAGAGTCAGACAACGATAGCTTAAGCTTGATAAAAAAATGTAATCAAGTTCAAGAAAATATGTTAGTATAATCATAAAAGTGTAACTAAACTGTAACTAGATCATGTCATTATGTATGACTAGGATTTCAGAATTTTTTAATCAAATGTTTATGATTGAAAAAAATAAGGTAGCTTAGAAAGGAATACTTAGCAAAATAAATTGAGTAAATATTAGAAATTTGGTAAGGGGAGTAATACCAAGATATATATTAGATTAAGGAGCTAGAATAATATGCTTGGTTATAATTGTATAAAGTACTAACATAATTCATAAGATAACTTCTGTAAGCTAGTCCTAGAATATGTGTTACCCTTTAAGTTAACTCCCGTACTTAGTACAAATTATTGAGGCGGTAAAATGAATAATATTGCAGACACAAAATATGAATGGATGATAATAAAAAATTTCACTTTATAACAAAAAGATTGTTCTTCTTCATACAAAAAATAAAAAACATAACTCCAACAAAAAAGAAAATGACACACACTCAATGGAAGCTCTCTATTTTAGCTTCCTTACCAACTTTCTAACTTCTCACCCCATCCTTCCGTAATTATTATACTCTTAACAACATACAACTAATCACTAACTACCAAAAGACTTAAAAATTACAATTAAGAATAATATGGCAAGACAAATTAGAATATAAAAAGAAAAATAACCTTAAATAAAATATAACTTCACATTCTATGCTAAAGGGCTGCCACCTCATGATAAACCCCTTGTCTTCCTAATTTTTGATCAATATCAACAAGAGATTCCTATAAATTGCATGTAATCTCACCAAATGTTCCGAGTCACCAACCGATGTTATCACCATATCTGTCCTCTAACGATAATTAACGAAAGGTAACCAGAAATTCAAGGAACAAAGAGTGAAGATCAGCGTAGGTACCAATCAAGAGGGGAGCGCTGGCCTCGGGGAGATAATAGAACTTGTGACGGCAGAAGAGGTGGCCAAGAATGAACGATACCACCAGCATCGAAATCTGCAGCAAGATTCCTACGCCCGCTGCTTGCTGCTCCTTCCCTATCAGCGGGCTCTCTCAAATGAGCAGAAATTAAACTAACATTTCTTTAATAATCTTAAATTTTTCTATTATTCTCACAAAGCAATATATATATATATATATATATATATATATATATATATATATCAAATATGTAATCTGCATGAAATGAACATAAAAACTGAAATATACACTCTAAATTTCATCAAGATATAAATAAAAAATCAAGAAGCAATCGAAGAAGAAAATTGAGAAAAAAATCTGAAAGTTATAGGACATGCTGAGGACCTAAGGTGAAATGCTCCACACCTTGAAAGGAATCGGCAATGATCACAGCAGAAATCTCTAGGAAGTGAGACTCGTGGACACGGCTCGCATGATCGCAACTCCAGCAGGCATGGTAGCACCTCTCCCGATGGCAACTCACGCGGTCGAGACGCTCTTGGTGGCAGCTCCCGCGGTCAGGACGCTGGCAGTGGCAGCTCACGCGGTCGGGGCGCTCGATGTGGCAACTCATGCCATCGCACCTCTCGTGATATGCAGGCGATCCCACCTCTCGCCGGCACAGCTATTGCAAAGCACTGTCGATCCCAGGGTTCCTGCGGCTCAGATCTCACAATCACAGGTTTTTTGTGTGACAGTTATCGCGGGAGATGAAAAGGTATATACACGCAATGAGTTTTCAACCCATGATGTCTAATTTTGCTGAATTCTGAAGTATTTCATTTACACGGAAAATAATTTATGCGAAAATTTTCAAATATCATAAAATTTTATACGGTATTTAATTTCCCCTTAACAAATCAGTTGAATTTCTTTACACATTTTATATGCATCTAAGGAAAATCATAAGAAATTCCAAGGTGAATACCTCCACCTCATAATAAGTCATCAATTTGGATTTGGAATGACCTTAGCATATATATCTATCTATCTATCTATCTATATATATATATATATATATATATAGATATATAGCGAGGCATTGGCTCACATGATTATGTGTGGGTATACGTATGAGCTATCCACAGATGCTCAACTATCACTCTTTTTAGTAAAAAAAAAGCTTTAATATAAGATAAAATTAATATATATATATATATATATATATATATATATATATATATATACATATAATCTAAACGCTGAAAATTATTTGATGTGGATCTTTGCATGCGAACTATATATCAATCGACTGAAATATATAATTGGGTACATATTTGTAATACTTTTTTTACTCCACATAATTGGCTGTCCATGGAGACATACATTATTCACCCCCATGATAATATATTTATTTTTATGACTATGTAAAGGCAATAATAGTTGCCCAATAAATCCGTCAATAATCATGATCAGTGAGATTTTATGGATGATGTTGATCCACTTGTCCTCGAATCTGTGTCCGTTTAATGAATAAGCTAACAAGAAATTTTTCAAAGCCAAACTTTGAATATATTCTGATTAATTCATTATTTAATTTCAAGAATTAATAAAGAGAGTCCATAACTTTCTACCATAAGAGTTATTGTATGTAGGAAAATTCATAGCAATAAAGCAAGAGAGTTTTGCATCCTAACTTCACACAAAGATCTCATACATAATAAGGAAGCTAAAGGGTGCGTACATGAGATACCAAAGTTTTTTTACTTATAAAGTTTAAGAGGAAAATATTAAAGGGATGGTCTAATCAAAATAATTCCACTAAATAAGCGTAGGGCACAAAAGTTTCATCCATCTCCTAAGTAAAAATTGGGATTATAATTGTATAAATTATCAACTTGCCTCTTTCATGGACTGTAGAAAAGGTAGGTGTGATAGTTAGAAATGCTAGACAATAAAATAATTACGACTAGATGATAGTGATTTGATGATAGATAGTTCAGTAATGATGGTGAATTGTTAGCCATTATAGTCAAACATTGGTGTAATGGTGGTCGAATTGTGACTTCTCTATGGTGGCTCTGTTTTCAGACGGTCCCAAAGTTTCATTCGATCCAACAACACCTTTTTTCTTTCTCTTTCCAACAAATACAAAGAAGAAAGCCTTCTAATGTTTTGATCAAAGAACTCCACTTTCAAGCGAAAGAAGATCGACTTCCTCATAGGCTAATAGAAAAGCCCTGCGATCAATGCCTTTTTCATTGACCTTTCTTCTTATGTGACCTTGCTTCAATGTGAATCCATAAGTTTCTTTCTTTCATAGCCAACGAATCAAATTTCAAGCAGAAATGGAAAAAAAAAGCCTTTCTAAATGGAAAATCCATATAGGGTCCTTTCCCTGAAGGAAGACCGCAAAGGCGCTAGAAAAGGGAAGGTGTGTGTGCCACATTTCACTAAGACCAGTAAAGAAGGCACTAATGCTACTCTGAAGTGAAGGAAGTCTGTCTGAATGAACCACTCACTTTCTTGAGCTAGATAACTCCCCTATCTGATTTTAAATTTTTTCTTCTTGTGAGTAGTACTTTACGATTCAAACTAGTTTCTGTGGGTAAATCGGTAGACTAGGCCGCTATGAATGAAGGTCTAAGATCACGAGAAGGTTCATTTCATAAGGTATTTTGATAAACGTTCGAAAAGAGCCAAGATTGAAGTAGGGTTGTGAGATCCTATTGTATGGTCGGCAGGCTAGTCGTTTAGTTAGAGTTATGATTGGTTTTGTTTTTTCATATAGAACAAAACAATGACTATATATGTCTTGCAATAGAAAAGAAAAAGAAGAATTTCTTGAAGGTAGAAGTGACCGATGACAAAGACAACAGCTTGTCTAGCAGTTGTTTTGGAAAGCGATCAGTCTCATTCTAAAGATCAAAACTCAATAGTGACCACTCCATGGGCTTACTACGTAAGGACCCAAGTGGTTCCCTCCTTCGTCTCAAGATGGACTTAGGTGTAGGTCCAGTAGGCATTGTTTCAATCTAAAAGAGAGTGCACGCTCGTTTTCCCTTCTTTGGTTGTTTGAAAATGTAATAGAAATTAGTGTGGAACAGCCCATTTCCATATCCGCTTCTTGGGATCAAAATACGGGAAGAAATAAGGATCCTAGAACAATGACCAGCCAACTCTCATGGTAATGCAAAGCCGTTGATCAGGGAGTTTCAGTTGCATCCTTCCTCTTCGTTCTTTCGAACACCTGGTAGATTGATCATTTTTCTTTTTCATATGAGATGGTAGTGTAAGAAGTCAGAAGGTAGCGATTCCAAATGTCTAGAAATCACTAAGTTCGTGTATGGATTGAGAATTTTCTAGATGCTATGAAGTCTTTTCATTTGAAGATATGATGAATGTGAAATGAAGTCGAGTTTTCCCTAAAAAAAGCAGTAGGCTAAGATAAAGTTGGTTCTTGGGAAAAAAGTTCGACTGTTCAAGATCGGAGCAATGACATGCTTGCTTTTGTCAACCCTCTGAGTCTGCAAGGCTATTGAGAAGTGTGAAGTTGGACACTACCACGAAAAAAATCCACTTTTTGTAATAAGGGGCAAGTTTCTGGATAAATTAGGATAGCCCTCGTACCCAAAACTTCATTCTCAAATAGGATGAAGACATGGCATATCATTTGATCTATCGTAATTTGACATATATTAGTAAGGCTATGCTCATCAGTGCTTGATGATTTTCAATCCCGTCACAGGCTTTTCATTAGAATAGTCAAATAGTAGCAATCGGCAAAGGCGATTTGGATTGGGTCGGGTGGCGTATCAGGCCTTACATGATGAAGAAAGTCTTTTGTATTGGAACAAGGATCGAAAGATCGGCATTCACCTTCAAGGTGAAATTTGTTTGCTTTCGTTGACAGATTCACAGTTTTCTTTTCATGGGCAAATAGAAAGAAAGTCACGTATAGCCTGATGAGTCTTCCCATTCTTCTTTCTCTAGTATGTCAAGAGAAAGAAAGAAGTTGCGTAGGATCGACCCTTTCCAATTCTCTTTTTCTTCAAAACCGGTCTTCCTGCACCCGTGGAACTCAAAATGGATCGACCGCAAAAACTCAACTCAGGCCAAGCTTCACATCCACGCACTCCTCATGACATATTCTATTCACCACGGGAGACTCTCTCCCCTAGGCAGTTTATCCGAATATGAACTGGGATACCCAGGATAAGATGGTCACTACGGGGAAGACTCCTCATAGTCAGAGCAATTTAGAATTCTCAGAATGATGAAATGTTCAATCTGAAAACTAGAACTCATAAGAATAAGAACTCATTCTAAGTGATCGTTCTCTTTTTTTTTTGAAACTAGCAGCAGAATAGTCAAATGGGACATCAAAAGTCAAGTGAGAAGTTTCTTGTTTCCTCACCTCACTCTCGTATAGGTCAACTTTTTCTTCACGCAATAAAGTCCTTGGTAATTGTGGACTCCAAAAATTCTCCACCGACCTCTTCAATGAAAAGAGTAGTTTAAATGTTGGTAAAATTTTCAGATGGCAGATGGAATAGTAGATAAGACACTACCCAGAGATTTCATCCTTATTTTATGAAAACTTTAGATCTGGCTCCAGGTTTCTTATAGGCGCAAGCCCCTATAATTAATTAGCCCTCCCAGTAAGTTAGAGAGAACTTTCGATTAAGGCTAGTCATTATATCGCTGAATGTGTAGCGTATAGTAGCAGCATATAGAGTTTTAGAATTTAGATTATGAAATTCATCATTTTAGCTTAAACTAGATGGTTGGGGGAATAATGACGTGCCTGATCTAGATCCCATGGTTCCGTCATCTCGGGCATTCACAGTCCCTAGTCTACATAGTTAAAGGAGGTGTACCCACGTGAAGGATCCTCATTAACACATGGGTTACCAGAAATCCTTATACACCTGGGGTGGTGTTTGTCTAAGGAGATAATCTTAAGTCTACCTTAGATAACAGAGGGTTGTTTGCCCTATCAAGTATACCCCATAATTCACAACTCAAAGGGTAGAGCCATTGAGGAGCATATGGCTACGTGATCATTAATATAATGGAGCTGTGCCAAAAACCCGTCAGAACCTGGTGCGTAATTGTTTCATCTGTGGAGCCTACTGGCCAAGCCACGCAATAAGAGGACACATGTCATGTCCTTACTGACAAGAGATTAATTGAAAGTATTGATTTGACATTGGCTCCTTTGTGAGCTAGAGTTTTCTTAATTTATCACTCTCGAGAAACAGTTGCGGAAGGTGGATAGATTGAGTTTTATTTAAGTTTTTAATGATATAGTTTCATTTAAGTAATTTCAGATTGATATTTGATTAGAGTTAATTTGATTAGAAGAATTGATTAATTTGAATATATTTAAGAGCTTTAGATTCTGTCAACTCTGTTTACTGAGGATTAGATCTCTTGTCACTGAGAATCGTTTCTCGAGATATTTCACCGATTTAAAATATTATAGGTTTTAGATTTTGTTAAAACTTCACTAAATCGGGAAACAACTTTAGATTGATATTTGATTTGAGTTGAAAAATTAATTAATTTGATTATATTTAAGAGCTTTAGATCTTGCCAACTTTTTCTTTGCTAGCAATGATTAGATCTATCACGGCAATTAGTTTCTACATTTCACCGATTTGAAACTCTTATTATAGGTTTTAGGTTTTGTTGACCTCAAGACTAACAGGAAGCAACCAACATCCTCAAATACTTGAATTTAGGCATTCAGCGTAGTGTCGAGGCCCATGCGGGTGTATAGTAATTTCAAATAATTTTATGTTTGAATTATGAGATTGATTTTGTATTTTTATTTAATTCTAATTTATCCTATGTAGCCTTTATAAACATTAAAATTTACACTTTAAATCTCTATGTCGGAGCACATCCAAGTGTTTATAGCTTAGACAATTTCACCTAATTAGTGATTTCGTTGATTTTTAAAATCATAATTATAATGAAATTCCTTGATTTTTGTATTGAAGGAAAGTTCCACAATTTTGTAGATTTTAGTTTAGTATAGTATACATGCCTTCTGAGTTCCGGTCAGTAAGAATGCGTTTTGAATTGATCTAATATCTTATTAGATTTTTCATATACTTAATATATTTCAATTTTTGCGCAGCCTTTTTTTGACATTAAAATTTGCACTTGAAATCTTATGTCAAATTTTATAAATTTATAAACACAATTTCACCTAATTAGTGATTTCGTTGATTTTGAAGATCGTAATTAGAATGAAATTCTTTAATTTTTGATTGAAGGAAGTCATATGATTTTTTTTTAGAATTTGATTTAGTGTCACCTTCTGTCTTTTTTGTAGAATTTGATTTAGTGTCGCCTTCTGTCTGTTTGTACAAAGAGTTGCAGATTCGGTAGCGAATAAGGCATTTTAATTTAGATTGTAGTTTAAAGCATTACTTGCACTTAGTTTACTTGTTGAGTTTTTGTAACTTTCTTAACTTGATTACGCTCAATTTATATCAATTTTGATAAGTTATGCCGATTTTAATGTTTGTTGCTTTAGCCCACTCATGCTTATTAGCTAGCATAGTAATCACCTTCATATTCGTATAAGAGTTGTTAAACTCAATTTAGATTTATCCTTATATTTTAAGTTTATTGCAAGTTTGTTATGAGTTTAGCATTAGTTCCCCCAAAATTCTAATTAAAACTTATTTAATTTTGAGAAATTTGTAAGAAAAGAGAACTCACAATATCGCTTCAATTTAAGCCATAGAGAATTGCAATTAGAGTTTGTGAGTTTAAATTAGCCTCCCCAAATTTTACTTAGATTTTAAATGAATATTCTATTCTTTCTAAAATTTGCTTTAAAAGCTCCTCCTCCCATTTTTCTTGTTTGACGCTTTTAGTTTTAAAATTAGCTCCAAGTTTTCTCACTTAGCGTTCTTAAGTCAACTCATTTTACTCTTCCCTTTTTTCTAAGTTAAAAGATTTGACAAAATTTGGCCTCCTCAGATGTCATCCCATTATAGGTGTCGGAGGTGTTTTAACTGCACTGTTGAGCAAATGGCGGTGTCTTGCGACATCACAACCGGTTTTAATCTCATCACACCCTGTTGAGCACGATGAGGTCTTTAGACCTGAAAGAAGACATACAATGCAATATATATTCATCCCTATTTTTTTTCTAAGTCTGAAAATTAGACAAAATTTCAGCAGTATTTCGTCTAGGGGAGAGATATCTAATAAGTGTTGGCTTACTCGATACGCCATGTTGAGCATAGCGAGCGGTGTCTTGCGACACCACAGCCTACTTTTTCATCTCGTCACGTCTGAACAGAGGTCTTCAAATCTGAAAACTCAAATATATATATATATATATATATATATATATATATATATATATATTCACATTCACATCCCACATTTTAGACACATTTTTCGCGTATGCTTGACAAAAAAACTAGGTTAGGTATGCAATTGGGAATGTAAGGAAAGGAGTGCGACGCCAAAAATCGAAAGAAGAATTCACCTATTGACGATGTTCTTCCCCTGTTTGCGGTGGAGCGAAAACGGGAAGGCTAAAGAGAGGGGTGCACGCCGGAAATCAAAGGAAGAATTCATCTGTTGACGATATTCTTCCCCGATTCGTGGCGCAGAGAAAACGGGATGGCTAAAGCGAGGGAAATGACATCGGAAATTGAAGAAAGAATTCATTTGTTGACAATATCTTTCCGATTCGTGCACAGCCAGCGGGCAAAGTGAGTGGTCATCGAAGGTAGAATTCGTCTGTTGTCGATATTCTTCCCATTCAGCTGAAATGACGCTAAAAACGAGGAAAGTGATTAGAAAAAAGAAGAATTGCCTGATGATATTCTTCCCGATTCGTGAGCGAAGGACCGCTGGGACAGGCTGATGGGATGCGTGCAGTGGGCTGGTACAGGTTATGTGGGCTGGATTGCGCATAATGGGCCGGTTCGGGTTAGTTCGAAGGATGGACGGGCTGTGGGCCGGAGTGATTACAGCGGGTTGGTTTGGGCAGAGCAGGTTGCAGTTTTGCGGGTTTGTAGGCTGCGGAAGGACGGGCCGTGGAGGGATTTGGCGTGGTTTTGCGGGAAGGAGCGAACGACGAGTGTGGCAGGCTTTGTAGCACGGTAGGCCGGCGACAACGCTGCACAGAACGGGATTGCGCGGATTGACAAGTCGGCGGGACGGGTCCTGTTACGGGAGCAGCATGTTTGGCGGATCAACGGAGCAGTCGGCGGCGGGCTGACAGTAGGATCCGCGACGGACGGATTACATAGAGCGGGTCGCGGGATTCAGTGCGGAGCGGCGGGCGGTTTGCGGGCTGCAGCCGCGCGGGCTTGGTTCGCGGGTCGGAGCAGCGTGCGTGGGTCGCGTGAGACTGGACAACAGGGCGCAGCGAAGAGTTTCAGCGGAGTGGGCTGCAGTTTTGGGTTTGGGCCGGGCAACGGAATGCAGGTCGCAATGGATTCAACGGACGACGGTAGGTCGCGGGTCTCGCGGGTGCGGGTTTTGCCGGATTACGCCGGCGGGACGACCCAAAAAAATAGCGGGACAGTGGCAGCAAGGGGAGGGATTACCTGCGTTTTTTTTTACTTCCGACATGAGAGAGAATCGTTGGGGAGAGTGGGAGAGAAGTTGGGAGGGATTATTTTTAAAATAGGTTTAGTACTAATGATAATTAGTTATTTAGGCACGAAAAAAATATAATTAGCAAAATAGGCATAGACGACTGCGCCGGTGACGCGTCGGAACGGACGACTAGCCACCTCTTTTTTTTTTTTTTTTTTTCTGGTTTGTAACAGCGGGGAGAACGGCGAGAGAGAGAGAGAGAGAGAGAGAGAGAGAGAGAGAGAGAGAGACAGACCTTTTTTTTTTTTTTTTTTTTTTTTTATAACGACGGGAGAGAGAGAGAAAGAGAGAGGAAGATTTTATTTTTAATTTTTTTAAATAATATAATTATTTAAAATATATAATTAAAATTATTTTTTATAAAATATTTAATAAATAAATATATTTATATTTATTAATTTTTTATTTATATATATAATTAAATATATAATTTAAAATATTTTTTATATATATAAATTTATAAATTTATTTAATATTTTTTTTAATTAATTAATAATTATGTATAATATATAATTTATTAATTTTTGTTAATATATAATATAAAAATATTTAAAATATATAAATAAATAAATAAAAAAAGAATAAATTATATAAATATTTTATAAACTATATAAATAAAGTAATTTTATATATATATATATTTATAAATTTATTTAGTTATTTATATATTTAAATTATATAAATATTTTTAAGTTATATAAATAATTTAAAAATATTTAAAATATATAAATAAATAAATAGTTATATATATATATATATATTTAATTAGTTATTTATTTATTTAAAAATATTTATTTCTTTAAAATATATAATTAGTTAAATAAATAAATAAATAAATAATTGTAAATTATATAAATATTTAGTTATTTATATATTTATAAAATATTTAGTTATTTATTCATTTATATATATATATATATTATATATTTATTCATTTCTTTATTTATTTATTAAAAATTATTTATTTATTTATTTTTTTATATTTTTTTATTTTTTATATTTTTTTGTTATTATTATTATTAAAGACTTATATTAATAAATATATATATATATATATATATATATATATATATATATATATATATATATATATATTTATATATAATTAAAAATATTCTATAAAATTATTTTTAAATTATTTATATAACTTAAAAAATTTATATAATTTAAACATATAAATAACTAAATAAATTTATAAATATATATGTATATATATATATATTATTTTATTTATATAGTTTATAAAATATTTATATAATTTATTCTTTTAATTATTTATTTTATATATTTTAAATATTTTTATATTATATATTAACAAAATTAATAAAATTATATATTATACATAATTATATTAATTAATAAAAAAAATTAAATAAATTTATAAATTTTATATATATAATTAAAAATATTTTTAAATTATATATTTAATTATATATATAAATAAAAATTAATAACTAAATATATAAATATTTAGTTATTAAATATTTTATAAAAATAATTTTAAATTATATTTTAAATAATTATATTATTTAAAAAAATTAATAAAATAAAATCTTCTCTCTCTTTCTCTCTCTCTCCCGTCGTTATAAAAAAAAAAAAAAAAAAAAAAAGGTCTCTCTCTCTCTCTCTTTCTCTCTCTTTCTCTCTCTCTCTCTCCCGTTCTCCCCCCGTTACAAACCAGAAAAAAAAAAAAAAAAGTTCGTCGTCCGTCAAACGGACGGTTGGCTGACATACGTCGGCTAGTCGTCGTTTCTATCTATTCTAATTATATTTTTTTCGTGCCTAAATAACTAATTATCATTAGCACTAAGCCTATTTTAAAAATAATCCCAAGTTGGGAGGGAATGAGGAAGGAGTGGGGAGAGTAGTTTTTCAAAATTTTGTTTTAATTAGTTAAACTGAAAATAGGGAGGAATGATTGTGAGTGGGGGGCCTTGGGGTAATTTGAGAATTTTTTAATAAATTTTGAATTTATTAAACAGTTTAAATGTTAAGTTCAGCGGCATATTCAATATATATATCGATTTAGGGTAATTATTATTTTGAACGCTGATCATTTTCATGATCGGCGCTTTAGATGCCAGTCAATTTATTTCAAAATGCACGTCATCGCATTTAACGACTTGATTTTCACGTATCCGTGAGGCAATAGTCCTACATAATATATTTCAACATTTCGAAGCCAATGACGTGATCAATTTTATGAGCGGAGATCATTTAATCCCGCCTCTTGACGTATATGCGACGCGTTGATGATTTCGGCGATGTTCAAATCATGCAATATTTATATCACTAATTTGACGTTAACGCGTGGACAAAGTTCGTTCATCGATCAACGGTCATTTGAGTTGATTTCGGTGGCGATGCGTTTTTCAATTTCATCTTATCACTTCAAATCACTGACATTTTGCGGTACAAATTGAGAAACGATCTGATGGATTTGAGAATTTTTTTAATAAATTTTGAATTTATTAAACAGTTTAAATGTGAAGTTCGCGCCGGTAAATGCGCATATTCAATATATATATCGATTTAGGGTAATTCTATTATTTTGAACGCAATGACGCAGTTTCACGATCGAAGGCCGTTTGCTTTGAGTCGGTGCCAAATTGAGTCAATTTCAGCTCAAAATGCGCGTCATCGCTTTTAACGACTCGATTTTCACGTAGACTCGTTCGAATTGAGTGGCAATAGTCCTACATAATATATTTCAACATTTCGAAGCCAATGACGTGATCAATTTTGTGAGCGGAGGTCATTTAATCCTTGTCGGCGCCTCTTGACCTCGATATGTGTGCAGACGCGTTAATGACTCGAGCGCTTGATCGGTTGCTTATCAAGTCATGCAATATTTATATCACGACCAATTTTGACGTTTTGAATGTGTTGGCAAAGTTCGTTCATTAATCAACGGTCATTTGAGTTGATTTCGGTGACGGCCAATGCGTTTCAGCCTCAATTTACGTACTATCACTTCAAATCACTTGACATTTGCACAGATTGGTACAAATTGAGCACGGACAGTCTCACTTGATGGATTTCAACGTTTTGAAGCTAACAACGTAATCAATTTTGCAAACAAAGGTCATTTGACCCGCATTGCAGCTTCCCTACTCTGATATGCGTGTCGACATATTCATAGCTCGAGCGTTTAATCGATTGATCATTAGATTTTTGAAATATTTATATTCTGATTGATTTCAATATTCTGAACGTGATGACGAAGTCCGTCCATTGATCGAAGGTCATTTTAACCATTTTCAGTGACGTCCAGTATATTTTTGTCTCGATTTGCACACTGTCACCTCCGAAGTCCGTCGAATTTGATTTGTGGGCTTGCCTTGACTTATGGCACACATATAGATGTCAACGATAATTAGCAAAGGGGAAAGGCAAATCTCCACTCGTTCATGAAGTGCCCGCGGTGAGACGCGACCCACAACAAATGATGGGGGTGGGGGGAGACCGAAGAAAAGAGTCCTTTTGCTACCGGATCACCGCTTCCAGTGAAGACAAAATGGGTTGGTCGGAAAAAGTTGGAGGATCGGGAAAAATGGGGTTCGAACCATGGCGTGTGGTCGACTCTAACCAACTGAGCTATTCCCCCTTTCGTAACTACTATTAATTTAAAAAGTAATCTACCAGTTCAGTTACCTTTTTCACTAGCAAAAAGTAGTTGTACAACATAATGTTGTTTTTTCTTTGATTTGAGTAGTACAATAGTAGAAACAAATGGTTCTCCTCGCTTAGACTAGGGGCTCTGCTCGCTCTAGCTATCGGTGAGTTTTGAGTTAGTAGCATGACTTTAGTTGACAAAAGTGAACAACATAGTCTTTGAGAGTTCTATCTAGTGTTCACCTTCTAAAAAGGCCCCGTGACATGGGTCTTAAAGAAAGAAGAAGAAGTTTTGAAAAAAAACAACAAAGCTTACATCCCACTATGTCGGGGTTCCCGTTCTATGAACCGGTCAAAGGTAAATACTATCTTACATATATCCCATTATTAGTGGGCTTTTTCTATGGAAATCTTGAATCGAGTGAAGCCGTGTTTGTAAAAGACTATAGGTGCCAACACCTAGAAGTACAAGTGGTCGCCCTGGTCCAGTGCGAAAGTGACTTAGCTTCTTGAGTGGGGCTTGCATATGAAGGGAAGGGCTTGCCATATAACAAAGCTATCCTCTTTCTGTTTGCTCTTCAGAAAGAATTGCATGTAGAGAAAGTCAAGTAAATAATTAGGGCTTCTAGTTGAATTGATTGAAACGTACTGCTCATAACGAGAATATTATAGGTTCGAGCCCTATTAAGCCCATTTGACCTGCTTCATCAATGATTCTGATAGTCACTTGAACCAGCTGGATGCAAAAGAAGATTCGATCAACATATTAGGTTTTCCCTCTTGTGAGAAGGATGGTGATTCATTGTGTTCTTAGTGCAAAAGGAGTCCAAAGAGAGGTAAGTAGAGCTCGCATTTGTTGGGTCACTTTGGGCTGGACCTCCTCTTTGCTATTGAAGTTATAATTGATCTTAGCTACTCGAAAGGAACATCTTTTTTATCCAACCTATGATATAAGGCTCTCTTATATTGAAGCAATAGGTATCTCTTGCTTCAATTTGTAGTGGTTGCAAGTCAACCCCACTGATGTCTTAGTAATTGAGGCTAAAAGTGAGCATCATGCAAACTTCTTCTTCTCAAGATTGAGATGAAAGAAAGTGACCTCGATACTCCTCCTTCCCTCTAATTACGGTATCACTAATTCCTTCTATTCAACCTAGGTGATGAGACTATTCTAGTTCAAATCTAATGTAGGAAGGTAATTATTAAGCCAATTGTTCACATCTTATTCTTAGGAAAGTCAACACTATTTCACTAATTGCTTCACCCCTTCCTTTAGGGGCTGTTTGGTTGCCTGTATTGGGAATGCAGTGTAAAAGGAATTAAGTGTAAAATGATTACTTTACAATTGTTTGGTTGAAAGTTTTACAAATTCATGACTTTATTTTTTTGTTTGGTTGAAAAAATGTAATGTAAAGTATTATGAAGGTTTTGATGCTGACGGGTGGCAGCGGTGACAACAATTTGGCGCATTTGGTGGTGTCGGTGGACGGTGGCGACATCACTTTACATTGGTCTGTGTATTTGGAATTTGCCCAAATCAAGCGAATTCCAAATACACCGAAAATGACCTTTCTAATGTATTTGTAATACATTATATTACATTGAAAATTTACTTTACTTCCAACCAAACACCCAAAAGTTAAAATGCGTGCATTTGGTTTACAGTGCACTCCAAATGCAGGCAACCAAACAACCCCTTAGATATCATGTGCCCATATTCCTAAGACCGATTTACATCATATTATATAGAGTAGATGATTTGATGTATGAGTCGGATCCATTAGGTTCCTCTCAAATGGTAAGGACGAAGGAAAGAGAAATCCTCCATTCATCTTAGATTTAAAAGACCTTGAAGAGTGAGTATGATACCTTGGACGGATGCTCCAACCAAGATTGTGATGGCCTTAGCATTAGCAGCCCTAGGATTCTAATCTAGAAAAAAGAATTCATAGTTTGTACTTCTGTCATATCAATTCTCATTTCAATGATCAACTTCTCCCATAATGATATCTATACTACCTAGTATCATCATGATATCAACCAATTTCATTTTTTTAACTAGCTGGGGAAGAATTTGCAAACTGATGAAACCAGGTGGACGAATTTTCTATCTCCAAGGGAAAGCACTACTATATCCTATGAAAGAAATTCCTAATTTGGGGCCTCTACCCTTACATAAAGTTCTTGTTTGAACAAGGTGAAAGTTTTTTAGTAAGAAATCTATGGGTGAAATTTGATGGATAGGGAGGAAGGCCTACAAAGAAAAGATCTAGAAAAGTTCATGAAGTTTTTATATGCTGTGTCTGTTTGAAAGTCCCAATAAGGAACTGATCGAAGTCTCAAATCTATTCTTTTTAGTCCAATATGGTGTGTACTAATGAATTGAGTCAGTTCTTCTCCTATCCAAAAAATAATAGAAATAAGAAGGAAAAGAGAAGTCCTATACAGGTACTTCCACTCCACATTGAAAGAGTTTCGTGGAGTATTATAAGGCATCCCCTGATCTTTTTTGATATCACGACTATTGCTTCACTGGGAAATTTCCAACACATTACACCTACCAAAAAAAAGTCTTTTGTTCTGAAAGTGCATCTAATGTGGCACTAGGGAACATGAGTTTAATAGTAGTAGTTAGGCTATAACTATTTAATCATAATGGTCGGATATTAGTTGGATGGTGATGGTGGTAGTCTAATAGTGATCCTTAGATAGAGTACTTAATTTTTTTAAACCTTTGAGCTTTATAAAAATCTCCAATCTCTTCTCTCCTAGAAAGTAGGGGGGTTTATTTATAATTTTAATGAGTAATATTTTTTATAAATATAACTAAAATCCAAAATACTCTATCGAATAGCAAGAGTGATTATCTTAATTATAAAATATTTTTTGAATGTTAATGCATTAATGATATTAAAATTAAGCGATACGAGGCTCATTAAATTTATCTTATTGAGATTTTTTATTTGATATTAAATATGCAAATTTAGTAGATAATTTATTTTTTAATATAATATATTTTCAATTATATTTTTAAGTGATTAATTTGAACTCATTTGGAGTTAGATTGAATCACTTTTACTGTTGATAGTTCTAGCTTATTGAGATATTTGGTTTGACTATACATTTGCTTAAATTAGAGTTTTAATGATTTTTTAAAGATGATTAAAAAATTTTCAACTAAAATATTATTTTCTTAAGATTTATATTTGATTAAGCAAATTATCTCATAATTTATTAAAAGTCATTTTTCTATGTTTTGTGATCAAATAAATTGAATTGCCTTATTCAATCTAACCAATAATTATAATTAATTATAAAATATTATTTTAATTATGAAAAGGATATCAACATTATATAATTATAAATTAGTTGATTGAATATTGAAAATTTAGAATTTATTTCTTTATAATGATCTCACATTATTAACAGTCCATTTTATTTATGTAATTTTCTTCAATTCATAGAAGAACAATGCTCATTAAGTAATTCTTTTTGGCCTTGCAATCTCAGCCCAATCCATGTTGCTCTCTTATTAAAATTTTTTTTATTATATAAAATTTTATTTCAATATATTATAACAATTAAATATATCATAAATTGGTGAGCTGAGATGATTGATTCAACTTTGACAAAAATAGAAGTCCCAATAAATAAAAGCTGAGAACAAATCCCTCCGTAAATCCGATATCCTCCGCTGCCTTCCCCATCCGCTCGGGCTCCGTCACCCAAGCCCTCCGACGCTGTCACTACCTGCGCAGGCTTCCGCCTCCGCCTTGATAACCACTTGAAATCACCTGCTGTGCCACCGCAACCACGAAGGTCCTCTTCTTCCGCTGTCGCTGCCATCCATTTTTCACTTATGGTTGCCGCTGCCCCCCCTTTCTTCTCGTCGCTGTCACCCCGCGTTCGCCCATTGGTCAGCTACTCAATCTCTTGCCCTCTCCTACTCAATCTCTCTCATCCTCTCTTCACTGTCTCTGGCGATTCTTCTCCCTTAGTGTGCTTCCACTGGGAAGCCACTGAAGGCAGGAGCTTTCCCATCCCTCCATCTTCCATTTTTTTTTTTTTTGTGCACACAATTAAAAGGTCATGTTGTTTTTTATTGTTACAATCTCGCTAGAGTTTAGTGAGGAAAGTTAAGGATTTAGTAGGGTAGAAAAGAAACAAGAAATTGAATTTCGATTATTTCATCCTACTTGTGAGCTTTACAAGGGAAATGCAAAAAATTTCACCTTTCTTGATCGGGAGTTGTAAAAGAAGAAAAGAGAAAAAAAATAATTAATTTTTTTGATGTTATGTTTTTCTAAAGAAAACAAACAAGATGATTTGTGGTGGCAAGGCAACAAGAAGAGGAGGCAATACTCAATCACCTACGCAAACCACACTTTTCCCGTGTCAGTGTATGTTTTGAAGGGAATTGGAGAAAATGCACACATTTATTTATAATTTCATATTGGATGTTCGGTTCTATTGTAATTATTATGTAATTGTGGATTTAATTAGGAAATATTAACAAATGTTTTTTATTCAATCTAAACGAAAAGTTGATCATGCCATCACAGTGCCTCAGATGAAACAAAAATTCAATTTATAAAATATAAATCTAAAATAATTTCACTGAATTTCTCAACCAAAAAAGCAAGCGGGTGAAAACTAATTTTAGTTGAATTCTTTTACCATTTTCATTTACGTTTACTGTCCTTTGTTTCAATTCCTTTAAACCAAATTAGTCTTAAACATCTAATTGTTGCAAGGAATGGAACAACTATGATATGTTCCATTGATCACAGAAACTTTCACATGGAATGAGGTTAGTGGAAGATCAGCTTGCATTGGCTAATGTTCATGAATTCTGTATCCTGAAACTAAGCTCTTACTCATAGGGCTCCTGAAGACAAGGTTTCTCTTAGAAGCCAAACCAATGGGTTTGAATTTTCATTTTGAAAATGGATCAACATGATTCTAATGTATTGCAACCCTAGACCTGAATCATATTGAAATTGGCTGAACCTAAACTGATTCATTTTAAGGCCTCCTTTAAAAGCAATGACAGTACCGACTTTGAGATTGAAAATTGGTCAAATGCAGTTCAACTTGAGTTTTGATATTGTTGGAATAATATTTGAATTATACGGACTTTGTAATTCAACTTGTTTAATTGTCCTTCTTTATTATACATATTATACTTACACATTTACCCAAAAAAGGAATTTAAAATAAAATAAAAAGTAGAGATGACTAACCCCATTGTTTGCTAACCTAACCATCAAGCTGTAAACAAGCCGAGTTGTGGGGTCAACCTTAGGAATGTTCTCATTATATTTTTCATCGTAGTCCTCATCGAGTTGAAGTAGATCATAAGCATAAACCAAGGTTTAAATTCTTGTTTTTGGTGAAATTGACCTTTATTCTAGCCTAATTAATTATTTTTGATGCGCTACAATTTTAAAATATAAACTCATTATAAAATTTAACAGCCGCACAGTTGTATGTAAAAATCATTGTAATTCATTTTGTTCACTTTTTATTTGAAATTTAGATATTGATGAAAAATAAAGATACAATTAAATCAAACAATTTGATATATTTCATTACTTATCTTCCATCCTATTTGTACCTATGTTAATATATTTCATTAGTTTATAGGACGTAGGTAAGATTACAACTTATAAAATGAATTATGAAAGCTTCTTAGCAAGCATTATAAATTAGCATTTAATATTGCTCTTATTGTGCTACCTCTTAAACAAAAAGCAAGTGCGATCAAACATAAATGAACAAACACACTAATGTATTGGCTTATTTATTTATATACCAGGCTTCCTATATCATATTCAATATTATTATAATTATCAAAGTAAATAAACTTAACTAATTCTTAATTGAATGAGAATCTAGTTGTTCATCGACAATAGTTATTTGTTGTCACACTTCTAACTAGCTCCCACATCATGATGAACCCAACTGAGATGGGATGAGACAAAGGGGCAAGCTTCTATTTTATTACCATTATTATTAACATTATCATTGCCTCAAGCGGATGTGAAAAGTGGAGGGTTATAAAATACAAACAGAAACTTGTCAAAATAATTATGACATGAATCCTTTAAATCATTTAATGCTAGCGCCCCCCGGAAGTCACATGGGCATGAAGGAAAAAATGAAAGGGTCACGATCGTCCTGCGGTTAAATAAGCAGTCCCACATTATGGATGGATGAGGGCAAAGAAGTTAGTCCATGAAATTAAATTAGGATCGAACAAAATCTTACAGGTGTAAGTTAATGGAGTTAATAGATATTATGGTTCAAAAAATAAATATTTTATGTTCAAGAAACTAAATGGGTTGGGAGAAGGCCAGGAGATTGATAGTTTAGGTTTTAAACTTTGGTATTGTAGAAGTCGAACTAGAAATGATGGTGTGATTATAAATAAAAGTTTGAAGGATAATGTAAATATTAGTAGATGTGGAGATAATACTTTAAAAGATTATCATTGATAAAGATTATCAATGTTATAAGTGTTTATGCCCCTAGTTTTGGATGTAAGCTTAAAAGAAAAAATTTTGGAATGAATTAGAGGATTAATACAAAAGATACTCTTGAAGAAAAAAAAACATTTATTGGAGGAGATTTAAATGGACATAATATATATAGTGTAAGATTTTAAAAGTGTTCATGGTTATGGATTTGAGTGACTAATGAAGAAGTAGACTATATTAAATTTTTCTTTATGATTTTGTAGTTGCTAATACTTTATTTAAAAAAAAAGAGATGAACATATTATTACTTATAAAATGGAGATTTTAAGAAAACACGATTGATTATTTTAATGAGAATAGAGATTTAGATCAAAAGATTGTAAAGATCATTCCAAGTGAAAGTTTAACCCAATATCATCGATTGTTAGTTTTAGATTTTAAGATGAAAGAGGAAAAAATAAATCAAATTATCCTAGATTAGATGGGGACACTTAAACACAAATAAAAAATATTTTAAGATACAAGAGCTTAGAATTGGGATGTTCATAAAGAAATAATATTATGTGGGAAAAAGTAACAAGTGAAATTAAGCAAGTTCTAAAATGTTCGGAGAATCAAAAGGAAAATCTTCTTTTAATAAAAATAGGTGGAGTCGAGTGTGAAAGATAAAGATAAGAAAGCAAGTTATAAAATTTAGTTTATAAAAAACTTGGAGAATTGAGAAAGATATAAAGTGATATGTAGAGATTAAAGATAATAAAAAAATTTAGCTTTAGTGATTTATACAATGATTAGACATCCAAAGAAGGTGAAAGATGTATGATGTTAGTTAAACCAAAGAGAAAGAAGTAAAGACCTTTGTGAGATGTAAAGGATGAAGATAATAAAGTGCTTTTCTTAGAAACGATATTGAAAATAAGTGGATGAGATATTTTGATAAACTTTTCAATGAAGGATCCGAATGATTGATTGATTGAACCTTAATATCCTAAACAAAAAATAGAAATTTTATTTTCGTCATTAGTAAATTTGAAGTTAGAGAAGTTTTAAAGAAAATGAAATGTGGAAAAGCAGTAGGACCTGATGATATTCCAATAGAAGTGTGAAAATGTTAGGAGATTAAGGAATTTTTTGGCTTACAAATCTTTTTAATGTTATTTGAAAGACTAAAAAGATGCCAGATGAGTGGAGAAAGAGTTTGTTGGTTGCTATATTTAAGAATAAAGGTGATGCACAAGAGTGCAAATTATGAGGAATTAAGTTAATGTGTCATACATTAAAATTATGGGAGAGAGTAATTGAAAGCAGTTACGATGTGATACAAAAGTTTCTCACAATTAGTTTGGTTTCATGTGTAGATCTATTATGGATGCTATACATTTGTTAAGAGATTTGATGGAGAAGTATAGAAAAAGTAAGGAGGATTTACATATGATATTTATTGATTTAGAGAAAACTTATGATAAAGTTTCAAGAGATGTTCTTTGGAGAGTTGTAGAACAGAAATGAGTTAATATTGGTTATATTCAAGTTATTAAGGATATGTATACTAGAGTCTACTTGTGTCCAAACACAAGGAGGATTGACAAAATATTTTCTCATTTCAATTGGATTACATCAAGGATCGCTTTAAGCTCTTATCTTTTGCTTTAGTTATGGATGTTCTTACTAGACATTTACGAAGATGTACCTTGGTGTATGCTTTTTGATAACATTCTTCTTGTTGATAAGACTAGAAAGGAGTCCAAGAGAAACTTGAATTGTGGAGGTCAACATTAGAGTCTAAAGGTTTTTTAAGTAGATCTAAAACCGAATATATGGAGTGTAATTTTAGTTATAGAAGTTCTAGTGGTAGTTGTGACATTAGGTGAACAAGTCATTAATAAGAGTGATTATCGATATTTAGGCTTTGTTGTTGAAAATGATGGTGAAATAGATGGAGATGTTATTAGTAAAATTCAAGTTGGATGGTTGAAGTGGAGGAATGCATCCGCTGTTGTGATAGAAAAGTTCCACTTAAACTTGGGGAAATTTTATAAGATGGTGGTAAGACCCGCAATGACTTATGGAATGTTGGCCAATAAAAGAGAAGCATAAGACTAAGTTAAGTGTTACAGAGATGAGGATGCTCAGGTGGATGAGTGGCTTTACTCTTAGAGATAAAATGCAAAATGAGTATGTTCGGGAAAAAGTTGGTTTGGCCACATAAAGCGTCGGCCATCCGATGACCCGGGTAGGAGAGTAGATGCATTAGATTTGCCTTATGTTAAGAAAGGTAGTAGACAAAAAAGACTTGGTTAAGATGTATAAAAATGACCTTAGTATACTTGAATTAAATGAGAATTTGACACATAATAGGACACAATGGAGACGAAGATTCATATAGCCGACCCCACTTAGTGGGATAAAGGCTTGTTGTTGTTGTTGTTGTATTATTAACATTATCATATCTATTTGGCTGAAATCATTTGTTGTACATAGTGCTATTAAACATCTAAGGATAAACTTTTATTATCATTCAGTAAGGTCTACAAAACCATTTCCATATTACAAAATATTCATCTTTTATTACATCATTTCATGCATATCACAAAAGATCATAAAAGGTACATTGCACCTCAATCAAGGGGAATCTAGTTAGTAGATCACTCTAGCTATTTGTCTCTTAAGATTTTTACCGTCTCTTAAAAGCAAAAAATATGCAATACACAATGGTGAGTAAAAAGTTCACTAGGATTCTCAAACTCTAATATAGGATTCAATTTCATATCATGACAATATACATGATAGTTCAGATCTATTTATTTATTCATTATCATATATATGAGAGTTAAAGGCACAATATTTTATGCAATCACAAATATATGAATATAAAGCAAGTGAAATTAAGCAAGTTGCAAAAAATATGTTTGGAGAATCAAAAGAAATTTTATTTTTTTTAATAAAAATAGTTGGTGGTGGAGTCAGAATGTGCAAGAAAAGATAAGAAATAAGAAACATTGTTATAAAATTTAGTTTGGATGTAAAAAATTCGAAGAGTTAGGAAGATATAAAGTAGCCTGTAGAGGTTTTAAGAAAATAATATATGATACAAAAATTTTAGCTTTTAGTGATTTATATAATAGATTGGATACCAAAAAAGGTGAAAGATGTATGTATAAGTTAGTCAACTAAAGAGATAGAAGAAGTAAAGATCTAGCTCAAGTGAGGTATATTAAGGATGAAAAAAATGCTTTTCTTAGAAAGGATATTGAAAATAGATGGATGAGGTATTTTGATAAACCAACGATGAAAATAATGATTGATTTCATATTATATACCTAAACAAAAATAAAGAATTTTATTTTTATCGTCATATTAGTAAATTTGAAGTTAAAGAAGTTTTAAAGAAAATCAAATGTGAAAAAATAGTAGGACCTGATGATTTCCAATAGAAGTGTGGAAATTTTTAGGAGATCAAGGAATTTCTTGGCTTACAAATTTTTTTAATGTTATTTTAAATATTAAAAAGATGCTAGATGAGTGGAGAAAGAGTTTTTTATATTTAAATAAAGGTGATGCACAAGAGTGTGCAAATTATAGAGGAATTAAGTTAATGTGTCATACATTAAAATTATGGGAGAGAGTAATTGGGCATAGGTTACGATGTGATACAAACATTTCTCATAATCAATTTGGTTTCATGCTAGATAGATTTATTTTGGATGTTATACATTTGATAAGAGGTTTGACGGAGAAGTATAAAGAAAGTAAGGAGGATCTACATATGATATTTGTTGATTTAGAGAAAGCTCATGATAAAGTTTTAAGAGATGTTCTTTGGAGAGTTCTAGAAAAGAAATGAGTTAATATTGGTTATATTCAAGTCATTAAGGATATGTGTACTAGAGCTGTTACTTGTGTCCAAACACAAGGATGATTGACAAAATATTTTCCTATTTCAGTTGGATTACATCAAGGATTAGCTTTAAGCCCATATCTTTTTTGCTTTAGTTATGGATGTTCTTACTAGGCATTTACAGGAAGATGTACCTTGGTGTATTCTTTTTGTTGATAACATTCTTCTTGCTGTTAAGACTAGAGAGGGAGTGGAGTCCAAGAGAAACTTGAATTATGGAGGTCAACCTTAGAGTCTAAAGGCTTTCTTTTAGGTAGATCTAAAACTGAATATATAGAGTGTAATTTTAGTTGTAGAAATTGACATTGTGAACAAGTCAAAAAAGAGAGTTATCTGACATATCTAGGTTCTATTATTCAAAATGATGGTGAAATAGATGGAGATGTTATTAGTAGAATTCAAGTTGGATGGTTGAAGTGGAGGAATGTATCTGACTTATTGTGTGATAGAAAAATACCGCTTAAATTTAAGGGAAAATTTTATTAGATGGTGGTAAGACCTGTAATAATTTATGGTGCAGAATGTTGGCCAATAAAAGAGAAGCATAAAATTAAGTTAAGTGTTGCAGAGATGAGGATGCTCAGGTGGATGAGTGTTTTAATGAGTATGTGGGAAAAAAGTTGAAGGAATAAGATAAGATTAGAGGGAGTCGCCTTAGATGGTTGGCCACATAAAGCATCGACCGTCCGATGACCCGGATTGGAGAGTCGATGCATTGGATTTGCCTTATGTTAAGAAAGATAGAGGAAGATCTAAAAAGACTTGTTAAGATGTATAAAAAATGACCTTAGTATACTTGAATTAAATGAGAATTTGACACATAATAGGACACAATGGAGAAGAAGGATTATGTAGCGACCCCACATAGTGAGATAAAGGCTTGTTGTTGTTGTACAAACATATGAATATGTTAAGTCATAGATCATGTTGTCCATGCCATATTGGTGCTATATAATGTCTTTATCATATCAATCTAAATCTCAAGAATATGTTCATATCAATGCCATGAAATCACATTTTGATGCACAATTTTTATAATTACCATATAATTACTTATGAATATCAAAAGTGAAATTATCTACATCTTTTCATATAATCAGTTATAAAGGTCACATTATAACATGTTGACTCACCCTCCACATTGTAGTTCTATAGTTGACATTCCGTATTACTTATTAGGACTGCTGTCCTAATGTTGTCAACCTATTATAATGTCCATATGATACCTTTTAATAAATGCTATCAACATCTTTTTGCTTTACCTTCTTCAATTGGGAAACTGGATCCCCAATCTTTCTCTATACACTAGCTTAGAGAGCTCATTTGCATGTTTTATATTACAATCGATTGATAAATTTGTCAAGTTGCCATCTCGTTCTCTCTTACAATTAAATGATAAGTACATTGCATAGGATAACACTTTGCAACCATTCATAAGTGGTATCAAATAGATAATAGAACATATAAAATTTATATTATAGACCACATGCATGTCATAAAAGATCCGATTCAAGCTTTGATACGTAAAATAAAAATTAAAGAGACTCATTGAAAATCATGGTATATTATTGAATCAAGTGTATATCAACATGAAGATCATCATTTCCATACTGATATTTAATTACATTACAGAAGGGTCGTGCATTATCAAAAATCTCCCAAACATATAATCAAGAAATAGAAATTTACCTCCTAGGTTAGGGTAAATGTGTCCTACCTAGATGATGATCGATCAATGATGAAATCCTCAAATTTCATCTTTAAGAATCTCTCCTCAGCTTTTCTCATCCTCCTCTCTCTCTCTCTCTCTCTCTCTCTCTCTTCCAAATTTCACTAGAAATGATGTTTTTACTCTCCTCCATTCCTTAAATCCTCTCCACTTTTATACTAAGCTAACCCCATTTTCACAAGAATCCACTAACTTCTTCCTACTTGCATACTTGATATGTGTCCAATGATAAAATTGCAAATGTGAAATTTAGGGGGTTTTATGATAATTGTAGGGAAAATGAAAAGCATTTTTGGTAATATAAGATATTTTAGATAAATGCTTATTTCATTTAAATAAATGAATAGGCAAATAATGAGTGAAATGATAATTCATTGTGAGGAGAGTTATATATTAATAATAGTCTATGGACACAATTTGGGGGATGTCACATAGGCATTTATTTAATAATTCTTATGATCATAGAAATACTAAAGAAATATGTATGTATTACATTTATTTGCTTTCTTATTCCACCACTAATTGGCTCTACAACAATCCAAAATAACAGTGATTAGGTTGAGACCATACTCTTCATCTAACTTTTTTGAGCTTTGGCAAAACTAAATGAGTCATATGTGCCTTTATTTCGTGGTCTTATATTTTTTTCTACATTATTTGACTATTAATTAAGCAATTTGAATAGCTCATGTTTAGCCAATGCCAAATAGTTAGGATATCGCTAGTGATGATGATGTAACTACTCATTTTTGAGCTTTGTTGTTGTTTTTGTAGGCATTGTCTCGAAGGAATCAATTATTCCTCAGCAATGCTTCTTCTTTGAGCTTGCTTTTACCATTTGGGCTTTACCATCCTGCATTTAGTGAGTTTTTCTCTTTTGGGTTGAGGCAAAGGGTTCGAGGAGTAGCAATATTAGCGAAGAAGTTGTCCAATGGTATATGTTCACTTTTTTTACAGATTTTGAATAAATTATGATTACTTATTTTCGCAAATAAGATACTTAAATATTGGTGTTTAATGAGGCTACTGGTCTATGATGCATGCTCTTTGTTGGTTTCTACATAAGGATCAAAGCAAGATTCAGATATGTACAAGCACACTATTGATCTTCCAAAGACTACTTTTGGCTTGCGGGCAAATTCGATAGTGAGGGAGCCTGAGATTCAAAAATTTTGGGAGGACAATGAGGTCTTCAAGCGGGTTGTTGATAAGAATACAGGGGTACGTTCTGTTTCTGATTGTGATAATGTTTGCTAATCCATATCTCTTTGCTTGAAGCATTTTGGAAGTAGGCGCTTGAATTTTTTGTTTGATCGTATTTTGCAGGCAACTTTCATTTTACATGATGGGCCGCCTTATGCTAATGGAAAGTTGCACATGGGACATGCTCTGAACAAGATTTTGAAGGATATCATAAATCGCTATAAGGTGATTCTTATTTTCCACGCCACAATTCATGAAATGTTACAACTATAGGTTAGTGCTCCAATATGCGGTGGTTCTTATTTGGGTGTTTACGAAGCTTGTTATGAGGACTTCACTGATTTGCATAATGCAGATTATGTTTTGACTGACTAAAATAAACTTTCTACTTTAAATCAATAGTTGAGGGAGAGGAAGCATCTTTCTTTTAGCAGGATGGCCATATTCTGAGAGAAAAGTTATTGGAATATTATATTTTAGAGATGAAAGCAAAGGATAGCAAAAATATGTAGTTGTCGGAAAATTGTAAAGTAAAATTAATTCAAACTACAATCCCCAAAAAGTTTAACTTCAGGCTGTAAGCTTCAGGTTTGGAGACCATAATTTTTTTTTGTGCTTTTTCTAATGTGAAGTTGTTGATAGAACAACTGAACAACTGATTATGATGAAGAGTAAAATCCATACTTCACAGGCTGTTGGTTGAAAGAATCATTTATTCTCCCACGTTTGCTTGTTTCTCCTATGTTTGACATTAAGGTTCAAAATCTAGCCAACAAATTGGCTGGAGCCTGGTTATATGCTTTTCCTATTGCCCTTGACGTGGCTCTCTTGAAGGGTTTTGTTCAGATATATTTATCTAGATGTAGTCCAAATGTATGAGCATATAACAATGGTTTCTCAAGCAGATTCTGGAAACATGGAATAAGGTGATGGTTGTTGTTACTGTTGATGATTAGACATGAATAGCTGCATTTTAATTTCCATTTTTTTTAGCTTGACTTTCCACCCAGCCTAATTTTGGTTATATTTTTTTCTAAGTCGTTTCACATCTAATATCTCAGTAATTGTTTTGACAACAGTAATCGTAAAAGATGCCATCCTCACTTTACACTCATAAAGCTTCTTCTTTTCCCAGGACAGACACAACCCTATCTTTTTTGCCCATCTCTATTATCCCTATCTTTCCCTCCTACACCCCTTTATCCCATCCTCTGTCCCCCTCCCCACCCTCACTTGCTTGGTAGACTGGTAGTAGATTTCCTCCTTGCTTTACTCGTTTACGGATGGGACTTCCATGACCAAAAAGGATGCTAGGATAAGTACATTTCTTTCGCCACTTTCATGTTGTTAGACGCAACTATGAGTTGAAGACTTGAATTTACCTGTAATTGATTATCTTAAAATTTTGGTTACGCCTTACAGTGGAGCTGGCTTAATGTTGTCTTTAGTTTATTTCCTTTTGACTCCTGACTTGTGTTATTTAAATCATACTTGACATGAGTTTATTGACTACCTTTTCGCTGCAGCCATTATGTAAAAGTGCTTGTGCTTGGCAGATTTGGTCCACTTTTTTCCATTTTATTGAAGTCATTTATAAGAACGCTCTTATTGGCTAGAATAATTTAATATGAATATTTCAATCATGCCATTGCACTTTGGTCCTCTTCTTTTATTCTTTGTTTGAGATGTGGGATTGGCTTAGTTTCTAGCTTTTTTCTTTGTGACACACGTTAGAATTTCTGCCTGATACTATAGTTCTCTTTTATTTTGCTAATTATAATTTTTTTAACGGTACCTTAACATGGCTCATTTGATGTTGTCAAGTTTCGTGTCTCTGATGATATCATATGTAACTCATAGTTGTGTCTTCATGCAGCTTCTTCAGAATTATAAAGTCCTGTTTGTTCCTGGTTGGGATTGCCATGGCCTTCCAATTGAGTTAAAAGGCAGGTATCCTTGTATATTTATTATATATATATAGGGGAATATTTGATCACTGAACATATACTTAGATTCCAAGGGATCTTTTTTTTTTGTCATTGGATTTTGTCAGACTGGCTACTATCTTGAAAACCATTGGCTTGGCCTTTACAATTCTCATATTCATATGACCGATTCATGATGGCTGTGCAGTTTGACATATTGCACAAATATGCATATTAATATGTCCACATCTTGCATATTTGTCTTGTGCATAGTTATGCGGTAAATGCTCAAGCATGCCAGCCTATGGTTTGGAACCTGCAACATTAATATTATCACTGCTATAACATAATCAAGTTGCTTAATATGGGGTTTAGAATATCGATAAGAAGAATCTGAGATAGCAGGGAAGATTCACATTAAGGTAATTGTTAACATGAAGAGAGCAGAAAAGAAATTGGGAGAAGAATTGAGGAATACTTCATTGTGATTATTTAGCTAGAATATGGTTCTTGTTATAGGGTTTAACAATGAATAAATACTGTTAGAAATAAATCCTTTCATCGCTAGAAAGAAAAAGCAATATAATGGCAATTATTAAAAAAAAAGAAAAAGAAAGAAAGGAGCCAATTCAAGGGCAGTGAGAATTCCACGTTAGCATTCCAATGGGCATAAAATCGTGGCAGCACATGGCTCTAGCTCTATAAACATTCCAGCCATTATCGCCGAGGTGTACCTTCCCAAGTTGGGCATTCCACCATTGTGAAGAATCAGTCTAGGCTTCAATTACTGCAGCTCCGTTGCCAAACATGGATTTAAGCCATGCATAAGAGTTCTTAATTGCCACCAGCTTTGGTGGAAAATAGATTACTGCTACATCAATTTTTCAGCACTCCTCATTAAGTTGGTTTTTAAAACTACCAACGAACATAGCTTGTTTATTAACTTCTTATATGGGTCTAGTCAATTCTTTAGTCAGGATGTCAACAGTTTAATTGGAAGAAGGAATATATAGAACGCATATTCCTATTTTGGATTTTTCTTTTGAATGAAATGTGCTTGATATCCACATGTTTAGCCCTACCATGATATACAGGATTGCGTGCTATACTAATAGTAGCTTTTTTATCACAATAGTGTAGCATAGGAGTTTTAATAGTTAAATGAAGTGCTTTTAAGAGTTGTTTAGTTTGATTAACTTATGGTTCTATTGGCCAATGATTTGAGCTTTGCTTCTATGCTACTACATCCTAGGATATTTTTTATTTAATTCTCCAAATCACAATATTATTTTATGCATTTGCATAATATCCATAACTGAATTTTTTGTACTTTACTCAATTAGCATTAGTATAAGCTCCTCCTATTTTTTAATTCTTCTTTCTTAAAGAAAAGTTTTTTTGCTAGGTTTCTTTTTAGGTATTTGAGAATTCTAATAAGAACTTTCGAGTACTCTTTATAAGGAGCATGCATAAATTGACTGACCAAAATGACAATAAAGATTATATTAATTCTCATAAGCCAAATAGATGAGTATCCCCATCAACTTATATTATCTTTTTTTATCCACAGGACATCTGGTGCTAACATTACTCAAATTTAATATTAGGAAGTCTAGTAGCGTTACCATGTTTGCTTCTGATTAAACCAATTTTTTTAAGAGATAAAATTATACTTTCTCTATTTGAGATGCTTCTATAATTTTGAATTCTTTTGCTAGTTTTTTTACAAGGTACTCGTCTCTAGATCACAATCTCTTGTAATTAATGATATCATCAATACACGATTAGTATAGTAGACTTTATGGTAACGTTCAGATTGGGCTTGTTGGAATCCTTATTGACTCATTTTTTTTATAAATCTTTTGAGCCAGGCTCTAGGTGATTGTTGGAGCCAATAAATGTATTTTTTTTTTAAATTTATAAATTGCACCTGAATTTCAAGAGTCGTTGATCCCGAGATGTCCATGTAGACTAATTCATTTAATTCACCATTTACAAATGCATTTTTAATATCCCATTGGTGAAGCTATTAATCTAGGTTAATTTTTGCCATTGATATAAGGACCCATATAGTGTTAACTTTTGCTATAGGAGCGAAGGTTTTAGAATAGTTGATCTTATAGTTTGGGTAAATCTTTTCACAACCAATTGTGCTGTATTTTTCTTATTAAAGTATACAACTATTATATTGATATATCACAATGAATATCCATTTACTTCCCACAAGAATGGCATCCTTGGACTTTGTATAACTTCCGAAATATCATTTTTTATGGGCCATCATCTCTTTTAGACCGTCTCTATCCATTTTTGATTTTTATGAGCTTCTTCTATTATTTTTGGAATTTCAACCTATTGTAGATGAAGTTTTTTTTATTTTTTATTTAATAGAGGAAGATAGCTTGTTATTTTTTCTTGTATTTGTAAGAGGACGTCGAGTATGAGAATGAGGCTCTCTTCTTATAGTAATGGATAATTCATTAGTATTAAGTTTATCACAAGAAAAGTTTGTGAGTTTAGTGAGTTCAGGTTTTACTTATTATTTGTAAATTCTTTCTTTGAGAGTAAACATGAAGTTAAGGAGGGTGTTGATGGATCAAGTGAACATGAGTTTTAATAACTTCAATATAATTGGGCATAAGAAATTATTTGCATTAGTGGGTAGGCGAAATATAGAGAAAAAATATCAAAATTTTATTCTTCTTCTATCACCACTAAAAAAAAGTTTTTATTATTTATTTATTTATTTAATAAAGAGTTCATTTTAAAAAGTAACTTCCATGGATAAAATTGCTTATTATTTTTCAATAAAATAGTATTTGTACCCCTTTTTGTTTGCCCCATACCCACCAAGATAGATACATTTATAGGCTTTGTGGCCAAGTTTATTTTAATTAGGTTCATGATTGTGTACAAATACATTGCTGAACAACCTTAAGAGAAAGACTTGAAACAATACATGTATTTGGAAAGCATTTGAAAAATAAATTGATTAGAGTTTTGATTTAAAGCTTATTTGCAGGTAGATGATTTAGGCAGAGAGAATCACATCTCTCAATAATATTTGAGAGTATCAATGGTTAATATAATGGATCTAGCCACCTCTAATACTGACATGTATTTTTTAGTTTGACTATATCATTTTATTGAGATATATTGGGACAAGAATTTTGATGAATAATACCATGCTAATTATGATAACTTATATAAATGTAGTTGACATATTTTGTATCTTTATCAATATGAACGATTTGGATTTCTATGAGATGTTAAGTTATAACTATGTTGTGGAAAGTTTTTGAAGATTTGTTCAGCTTTAGATTTATCTTTCAATTGGTATACTTAGCATGCAGGAGTATGATCATCAATAAAGGTGATTAATTCCCTCTTTGAGTTAAGATTTGGAGATTCGGAAGGTCCAAAATTTTACTATGCATAAGAGAAAATTATTTATAGGCTTTATAATGCTTAGGTGTAATCCTGGTTCTTTTGTGTTTGATAAGTGGATATATTTAACACTGAAAAATATATTTAGTATCAAATAATGAAGGAAATAATTTTTTAAGATACAAAAAACTTCGATGACCAACCTATAATGCCAACACATAATCAGATTCCTACTTTCAAGAGAAGAAAAATCTTTCTCGATAGTAAGTGCATGGGAAAAATAATCTAATGCTGATATGTAAAACATAACTTAATCAAAGTTTTGTGTTAATTATATATTTTTTTTCTTAGTAATAGATGATAGAGATCTAGCAATAATTTTTATTTTGAGAGATTTCTGATAGATAGTGTATAGGATATGAAGCTTTTGAGGTAATGATTTATGATTTTTGGCTTTCTTTAGTGCATTGAGAGGAAGAGAAAAAGCAATTTATTGGGCTAAAAGGGAGGAGCCAATAGTTTTCTTAGGAGTGAGCAACTTTTATGGGAGATCTAATTGCTTTTTATTCAAGGATAATTTGTCCAAATTTTCTTTGTTTTTTATGTCCTCACTTTTTGTTTGATAAGCATTGGTATCTTTTTGTTGGTACCATGGATTGATCCAATTTGCTACCTTGCCATGAAGATTTTAACAATTTTCTCTTGAGTGATTTGTCTTTTTACATATATTACATTAAATATTACCCATTTTTGACACCGAGTCTTGTTTTGGATTTTGTTCCATATTTCTAGTGAGAAGAGCATATTTTTTAGTATGAGATTATTCTTGGTACCTTCATGCAATATCATTTGTTTGTTTTTTTTTCCTCAGTTTCAAGCATTCTATCATGAACTTCATGAAGATTTTTATTGAGATATGCAAGAAAGTCATATATTCTGATTTTTCCCATGAGTGATGTATTTACTTGCACTATCGCTGCACTAATTGTTTGGTTCAGGGATATCTGGCTCTTGCTAAATCCTTGTTAGTGTGGGAATTATTCAACAACACTCATTCTTTCTGTTTCAGGTCATGAGCATTGTCTTGTAATTTATATGATTTGGTAAAATTTTAAAGTTTAAAGTACATAATGTTGACCCTTTTTCAAACTGCTTGTGCAGTGCTGTAGATCAAGTATAGAGATCCATTATGTTATTCCATATAATTGATGAGCTAGGACATTATCAAGGCATTATTGGCATCTCATGATGGGAAGGAAGGGTTACCCATTTCTGGTTGATAGATGACACCAATTAGGTATCCTATTTTACCTTTTTTTCATATCATCATTTGGATGGAGTAAGACCATTTAAATTTCTTCCCACTAAATTTGTAGTAAATAATTTGCAAATATTTGTGCTCCATAGAGGCTTTCGGAATGAGGTTGGTAAGGCTCAAGTGAAACATATTTTCTGTACTTTGATAGATTTGGCTATAGTCCTTTTGTAATTAGATTGAACTTGTCTTTGATACTAGGTTGAAAAGAAGAGAATAAAAGATAAATAGGGGAGAAGAATTGAGGAATACTTCATTATGATTATTTGGCCAAACTATGGCTCTATTTATAGGGTTTTACAATGAATAAAAATGGGAACAAATAAATACTATTTTAGCTAAAAAGGAAACACAATATTATCACAATAATTACTCAAAAAAACACAATAGCTTTTTACATATTAGGGGCATTTACATACATAGCACATATAATTCTTATATATTTACATATCTAACACCTAAACTTTGATATTTACATATATAGCACTCAATTTTTTAATATCACATAAAAATAGCACATTTGTTAATTTTTTAAAGTGAAATGCACCTTTTTAAGCATAGGAAATGTGTTATATTTATAAATATGAAAGTTTAGGTGTTATATATATAAATACATGAGAATTATGTGCTATGTATGTAAATGCCCCTTACACATTAGAGACTACCAAGTGTCGTTTTCTTAGTCGCATATGTTTGCTGTTTGTGTTTATGGACCAATTTGAGCCGTTAAGAGTCGAGGAAGTATATGCAATAACAGATATCAATCTTAATGAAAGCAACAGTTCGTATGACAATGTTAGTCACAAAAAACTCATCTGTTGTGCTTAATAGTAAGATCACAAGTCAATTTCTAGGTTATACATACATACATGCTTAGATTTGGTTCTACTATTTTTAGAAGGCAGAAATAAAGCAATAATCCTTATGTTCCGGCACAGTTGACCATTTTCTTTTAAAAATTAGTTTGGTATAATTCAAAGTTGTTGAGCATTTGATCCTTATATATTATCACAGTAAAATAGGGCAAAAATCTTTGAATTTTTTGTTCTTGGTGATCTTTTCTTGCTTAAATACCTGTTTGTTACCGTGACAGCTATCCCAATTGTTCAATTCTTAATGTCATGCATGTTTCTCAACTATTTTATTCTCGAACAACCTTATAAATTGTTGGACTATACCTTGAATTCTACCGTGTATTTAATGTTACTGTCCTACAACCCAGTACTGCAGTCGATGGATCTAGCTGCTCGGAAGGACTTGACACCATTAACATTGAGGAAAAGTGCTACCAAATTTGCAAAAGAGACCGTCGATGTTCAAATGAAGGCTTTTAAGGTTTCAACTCATGTTCCTTTCGCTTTATTATTCTTTTCAGTTTGGTTAAAAATCTTTGAAGGTTAATTCAGAGTCCTTTTGTTTATTCCTTTTTCTCTCTTTGGCCATTAATGTTTCTTATCCCAGGTTAATACATATAGTATATGTGCTTGGGCTTTATTCTCTTGAGATTTTTAAGTGATTATCTCAGTTAAGTAGTGTTTACATCTAGCTTTTAAATGGGTTTTTGCAGCGTTATGGGGTGTGGGCAGACTGGAGCAATCCTTATTTAACACTTTCTCCGGAATATGAAGCTGCACAGGTTTGTACTTGAATTCACAAGGATCTGCAGGCTTATTGAGATTCCCTGTTTTGCATTTTGTAATTTCCTTCACCTTCACTGAAAGTTTCGGGAGCTTTAAAACTGTGAGCTTAATTTTTCCTTGTGTTTTTATTGTTTACGCTAGGCTATCTCTTATAGCTAGAATTAGTTGCATTTAAGTTGCTTAAACTGGCCCATAAATACAGTTTTGTTTCTTTTTAAATGATGGGATATAACGAGCTGGTGCCAGAGTAGTCATCCAGAACTCTTTCTCTTTCTCTCTCTATCTTTGTTTTTTTTTTTTTTAAATTTTAGTCCATCATTGTTTAAAATTTTAAAATTTTTACACCTAAACTTGGTTTAGATGTAAAAATTCGGAGTATTGGGAAAGATATAAAGTGAGATTCGTAAGAAAGAAAGAATATATGTCGAAAAATTTAGCGTTTATGATTTATACAATAGATTAGATACCAAAAGTGAAAGGTGTATGTATAAGTTAGCCAACCAAAGAGATAGCAGAAGTAAAAATATAGTTCAAGTGAGGGTATTAAGGATGAAAATAATAAAGTCTTTCTTAGAAAAGATATTAAAATAGGTTGATGAGGTATTTTGATAAACTTTTCAAGGGATCCGAAAGTTCGATTGATTTTAGCAACCTTAATACAAACAAGAGAATTTCATTTTATCGTATTAGTAAATCTGAATTTAGTGAAGCTTTAAAGAAAATGAAATGTGGAAAGAGGAAGATAATATTCCAATAGAAGTGTGAAAATGTTTAGGAGATCAAGGAATTTCTTGGCTTACAAATCTTTTAATGTTATTTTAAAGACTAAAAGATGTCGATGATGAGTGGAGAATGAGTTTGTTGGTTCCTATATTTAAGAATAAAAGGTGATGCACAAGAGTGCAAATTATAGAGAATTAAGTTAATGCCATACATTAAAATTATGGGAGAGAGTGAGCATAGGTTATGATGTGATGAAGTTTCTCACAATCGTTTGGTTTCATGCCGGGTAGATCTACTATGGATGCTATACATTTGTTAAGAGGTTTGATGAGAAGCAGAGAAAGTAAGAAGGATCTATATGTTATTTATTGATTTAGAAAGCTTATGATAACGTCTCAAGAGATGTTCTTTGGAGAGCGAAAGGTTAATATTGGTTATATTCAAGTCATTAAGGATATGTATACTGAGTCATTACTTGTGTCCAAACACAAGGAGGATTGACAAAATATTTTTCTATTTCAGTTGGATTACATCAAGGATCAACATTAAGCCCTTATCTTTTTTACTTTAGTTATGAATATTCTTACGAGGCATTTACAAGAAGATGTACCTTGGTGTATGTTTTTTGCTGATGACATTCTTCTTGTTGATAAGACTAGAGAGGAGTCCAAGAAACTTGAATTATGGAGGTCAACTTTAGAGTCTAAAGGTTTTCATTTAAGTAGATCTAAAACTGAATATATGGAGTGTAATTTTAGTTGTAGAAGTTTTAGTGGTAGTGTTGTGACTTTAGGTGATCAAATCATTAATAAGAGTGAAGAGTATTGATATTTAGGCTCTATTGTTCAAAATGATGGTGAAATAGATGGAGATGTTATTAGTAGAATTCAATTGGATGGTTGAAGTGGAGGAATGCATCGGCCTATTATGTGATAGAAAAGTTCCACTTAAACTTAAGGAAAAATTTTATAAGATGGTGGTAAGACTTAAACGAATGTTGAATGTTGGCTAATAAAAGAGAAGCATAAGACTAAGTTAAGTGTTACAGAGATGAAGATGCTCAGGTGGATAAGTGGCTTTACTCTTAGAGATAGAATGCAAAATGAGTATGTTCGGGAAAAAGTCGGAGTAGCTCCAGATGGTTTGGCCACATAAAGCGTCGGTTGTCCGATGACCCGATTAGGAGAGTAGATGCATTAGCTTTGCCTTATGTTAAGAAAGGTAGAGGTAGACTTAAAAAGACTTGGGTTAAGATGTATAAAAAATGATCTTAGTATACTTAAATTAAATGAGAATTTGACACATAATAGGACGCGATGGAGACGAAGGATTCATGTAGCCGACCCCACCTAGTGGGATTAAGGCTTGTTATTGTTGTTGTATTGTCTTATCGGCTTAACTCTTTTTTTTTTTAAAGTTATTTATGTAACTTTTATAATGGCTTGAACTGCACTTTTTATATAGTTGCAGCCAATTTCTCAAATATATGTTTCTATGCATCTAGGTTGGCCCTTGTAAGTGAAACACTGTTCTTACTGCTTGTTTTCGATGCCAGATAGAAGTATTTGGCCAGATGGCCACTAAAGGATATATCTATAGAGGTCGGAAGCCTGTCCACTGGAGTCCGTCCTCCTGTACTGCACTTGCTGAGGCAGAGCTAGAGGTAATTTTCTAAGTGAAGTCTGTTTTGATCATCATGCTCTGTTAATTTTGAAATATGGCCGGTCACTAAATATTTTTTTTTTGTGATATGCCATTGTCAAGTAAATAAAAGGACAGTCACTTCTTTATCTCTATGTGCTGAAATAACTTATATTCTCTCAGCATGAACTAGTCTGAATTTTTCAAGTATTTTATATTTGCTCGGTGTGAAAAATTTGGAATTTTTCTAGTATTCTGCATGATTGATTATCAGAGTTGTTATTATTTGTAGTTACTAAAATGCATGATTTATAATTTGCAGCTATATTCAATATGGCACATTTAATTGATTTGATCAATAAGTCGTGTGGAAGGCTGCATTGATAGACGTTTATAGCTGTTTAGTGCTAACAAATAAATGTTCATTTTAGTCAATGCATTTTTTCTTTCCTTCGGAAAAATAGCTATTCAAAATGTTTATCTACTATTATTAAAAAGCCGCCTATGATTTCACACAAATAAAATCTTGACCTTTAATTTAAAAAGAAGATTTAAACTTTAAAATAAAATTAGAGTTGCGGCATAAACTTGGTCTTATGCCATCCAAAATTTGGCAAAAATTTGATATACGCTAATTTTCCTATGGATAAAAATTCTGATTTACCTTGCCATGCATCCATCCGATCTATCCTCAGATATTCTTTGAAACTTTGGATTTATCTTTCAGTGTCCACCGTACTGAAATTAGCCTAAAAGTAATAAAATTGATATTAAGTTTGATTCACCTTAGGATACTTCCCTGATGAATGAGGTTAATCTCTCAAGTAATAAATCTTTGATATTCTTATTTTGATTCCAATCAAAGTTATATTCCAATTTTTATATTTAATTTTTATGGAAATATTTTGAAGTATCTTCATCTTATGAGATCCGCAGCATAAGAGTTTGTGTTTTTAATTCGGGTTCATAAATAAAGTTTAATTTAGACCCAAAAATAACTTGACACGAATATCATTAACCCGATCTCAACCCTTTTATTAAATTGGTAAATTTCCTATGCAAACCTAACTTAACAAAACTTGAGTCTGACTCAACATGACAAAATATATTTTGATTGTGACGGTTTATTGTCAACCCAATCCAAAATGAACAGGATTATCCAAATAGGATATGATATTGAAGAAACAAAATAAAAAGTAAAGCTTACATGGTTTGACCAAATCTTAGATTTTTTCATGTCTGGTTTGTGTTTGATTTTCCTTACATAGAATAACTCTGCCATCATAACTTTTGTATTTCTTTATTTATTAATGCAAAGCTCTTTTTTTTTAAAAAATTTCATTATTGTCTTTTATGTACACATCATTTTTTTTTTTCAATCGAAGCACTTTAAAATACGATGTTTATTGTCATAAATTTAGATAAACAAGAGTTTGACATTGAATGCTTTTCAATATGTATTGCGTTATTTGTGCATGTATGTTTATTTGTGTTATTTGTTGATGCTAATTTGTTAATGCATGATGACTTTCATTTTTATTAAACATAAGAAAATTTTTGAAGGATGGATGAACATGTTAATTCATTTTACTTATTATAGAATAAGTTAACGTTTGGTAGACTAAACTACATGTTCATTATGCTTTCTATTTCAATGTTCTTTAGGAGAAACAATGAAAATTTCAGTGTGATATTTTATTATTTTAGCTGCATGTCGTAAAATAAATTGTTTTCAATGTGATGCAAGGTACCAATTAACAAAGACTATCTTGAAAAACAAACATAAAAATAATTTTCCCGATAGAAGGGAATACTTATATTTTAAATCAATCAAAATAAAGAGTTTTTCTAAAATTGTGAAGTTATAAATCCTGTATATATATATGGATTGTTTTTTTTTTTTTTTTTTGCATGCTATCAAATCAATTGCAATATTTATATTTAGCTAAAGAGAAGAAAAACTACAAATTTTGAAGGGATAATATGCAAAAGATTATTATTTTCATTATGCAACAATAATTAACTCAATCTGCGTATAGCAAATGCACATACACTCTTGCTAGTATAATATATGTGTTCTCTACCAATTTGATTCTAGTTCTAAACATCTCTTTGGTTGGAAAATTGATTTTTAATGAAAAACTATTTGGAATCCCGCAATTAATCACATGCTTGATGTTCTTCTTGACTCTCTTCTTTAACACTACTCATTCTCTCATTGCCGTAGGGCTTGTTTATCCCTCTCGTAGTTCTAGTCTCATATTTGTTATTTTAGCTGTTTGGCTAATCCCTTTTTCTTGCAAGCTTGTGTATTTGAGTTAGTATTTTGTAAACTTGTTTATGTAGGTCATCATCAGCATATCTTTTTTGGGGTAGAACTTTTTTCTTCTTTTAATTTTTAAGATGCTGTGTCTGGTGCCATAATAATCTTTTTATCATGATGCTATTTTGCAGTATCCGGATGATCATGTATCTAAGAGCATTTATGTTATTCTTAAGATGATTAATGCATCTCCTACTTCTCATGGCCTTTTGGAAGAATTTTTTCCAAACTTGTGCTTGGCCATATGGACAACTACTCCTTGGACCATCCCGGCAAATGCTGGTAAGAGTTTCATGGTAATTTGTTGACGCTCAACATTGTTTGTTAAAATTAGTTCTGGCTTTGGTTGGTAATTCTGTTTGTTCGGTGTGACCAAAAATAATGTCTTCTACATTGGTAGAGATGGTAGAACTTCTTTGATAGTATTCTCCTTAGTTTGAAGCTTTGCTGGGGTTGCATTAGGGTAAATGTTTATATTTTCGAGTTCCCACACAAATTGTGATATTGCTATATTGTGATAATAAGATGTTTACATATTTCCAATCTTTGTATTCTTTTGTGTAGGAACAATCAGCAATCGGGTAGTTATAACTAGTAATCATGAGTGAAATATATTTTGCAACTATTGGGTAATTTTCTAGCTTTAATCAAAGAATAGTCGAAACCGGCAAATACAGTTAATGCATTTTTTTTAATAGTAATTTGAATTTGTAATGCCGTGGGTGAGGATATTCCCTCTATTGCTTCCATTGTTGCAGCTTGCTGACTCATCTGATCTGTACTTCTGAAATTGGATGGATATTCTTTTTGAAATACTGTGACCTTCAATTGTTGCAGCTGTGGCAGTTAATCCTGCACTTGTTTATTGTGTGGCTGAGGTACATTCAGTCCTTGAGGAGACTTTGTCGTCTCCTGGAAAGCAAACAAAGTTTGGAAGCATTTTGAAGAATGTGGAAAAGATGCCGTTCATCATCATGGCATCAGATCTTGTACCTACCCTTGAATCCAAATGGGGGGCAAAACTCGTTATCAAGAGAACTTTCTTTGGAACGGCTCTGGAAAACTGCAGGTTTGGTTGTATAGAAAACATTAAATGTAGGTCATGCATATCTTCATGTGATTGCATTTATCCTCCATGATTAAATTTGCACCATAACGTCCTAAACTTGATCAACTTGTTATTTGGTTGTAACTAATTTTAACTTCAGTGATTTCTTTCCCTCTAGAGAATCTCATGCAGCCATGCTTATCACTAGGTCTAAACTATGATAATAGGTACCTCCACCCTTTGGACGGCAAGGAATGCCCTGTTGTGATGGGGGGAGACTACATCAGCACAGATTCAGGAACTGGACTTGTTCATACGGCCCCTGGTCATGGTCAGGAGGACTATATAACTGGATTAAAATATGGACTACCAATACTTTCTCCTGTTGATGACAGTGGAATTTTTACTGAAGAAGCGGGACAGTTCTGTGGTTTGAATGTATTAGGGGATGGTAATACTGCTGTTGTGAAGTATCTTGATGACAATATGTCGCTTCTTTTAGAAGAACCTTATAGTAAGTGTTTACTATGAGGACTTTGGTTGTTATTATGAAATCAAGACTGAAATTTGAGTGATTTAATATCCCAAAGTCGATGTTCATTGCTTTTTACAGAACACAAGTACCCATACGATTGGAGAACGAAGAAACCGACAATATTTAGGGCTACAGAGCAGTGGTTTGCTTCTGTTGATGGGTTCAGGCAGGCTGTTATGGATGCCATTAACATGGTGAATTGGATTCCTCCTCAGGTACTGTGTTGGACCCATTGCTTTTAACCTTCTATATTGTCTGTAGCAATAGGAGACATTTGATGCAAATTTCAGTAGGTCTAGATGGCCAAGTTTTTCTCCCAGTACTTTTATAAAGCTTGCTATAGTTGATGGTATGCAACAATTCAGCTTTTTCTGGAATGTAGGGTTTTGAACTCCCAACAGTGCAAAACTCCGATGTTTTGGTTTTGTTCAGAGTATTCTTAGTAAGAAGAATGTTTTAAAGAAACATATATTCAAAGCTGAAAGATACTCTACAAGTCATAAATAACTTTATTGAGCTATAAGGTTCTTTCTATAAATGTGCAAGATAAGGAGCTGATAATTAAAACAAAATTAAAATCAATTTGATTTATATATAGATAATTTCATTAGGTACTTCGACAAGAGATACATTATCAGAGTGTACAAATAATTTATCAATTTCATCATGCATGATTTGTTCAACTTTAAAGTTTGGGATATATTTACATTCTAAATTCTCACCAAGGTTTATATTAAAAAATATGATCTAACACTCAAATCAGTATCATCAGATTTTTTTCACTCTTGTTTAATTTTAGGTTTTTGTTTATGAACATATTATTTTGTAGATTTTGATGTAGATTCAAATTTTAAAAATCATATTTAGAATCATATTATAACAATAAATTATTATTTTTGCATCTATTCTACCATTTAAATAATATTTATTAACTATAAATATGCCACTATGATCAAATTTGAATATACGTGATTCTTATGTTGTGTGCTTAACATGTTTTAAATGGGATGATAAAGATTTTTCAGAAATATTAAACAATAAGGCAAATTAAATAATCTTTTTTTAATTCTAAGTTCTCTATAGAGCTTCCATCTAATATCTTCCATAAATTGTAGGTTAATTTCGAAGTAATTTCCTACCTAGGATCTTTAATGAAATATATATTGTTAACGTAGTAATCTTTAGTCAAATAATATTTAGCTATATTATTTTTAAATTTAACAAAGTATTCAAATAAAATGTAATTATTTTGATTAGAATTGTTAAATGGATAAATTCAGTTGGTTTTTGTAATTAATGCATGACATATATTATTCTTTGAATTTATGTTTTAGATTAACTCATGTATATTTTTTAGGAGCAAAACTTCATCAAAATAATTGGGCAAGTTTCATTAATTTTGTTTTAATAAATTAGCTCTTTGGAAAGCATACATGCATTTTTAAAGAATATCTCTAAGTTATTCATCCTATCAAAAAATAAGATATAGTATTTCCTTTTGAATATAGGAATAGAAATTTTGTTCTTATTATAATTATGTTCAAATTGTCTAGAATCATAATTAAATTGATTCATTTAGATTGCATATTTTGTCTATAAGACATTTTGACTTAGCCTTAAGATTTGATATGAAAAGTGAGTTATGATAACTTATCATCTATGGTTTTTAATGCAGGTTTATAATAAGATCCAAAAAATTATATATTATTCACACATAACTTTAAAAGTCACAAATTTTTAACTTTGATTACTTTTCTTTTTTTAATTCAAGGATCAGCTTTAAACCCATATGTTTTTGCTTTAGTTATGTTTGTTCTTACTAGGCATTTACAAGAGGATGTACTTGGCGTATGCTTTTTGTTGATGACATTCTTCTTGTTGATAAGACTAGAGAGGGAGTCCAAGAGAAACTTGAATTATAGAGGTCAACCTTAGAGTCTAAAGGTTTTTGTTTGCGCTGATCTAAAACTGAAGAGTATAATTTTAGTTGTAAAAGTTCTAGTGGTGGTGTTGTGACATTTGGTGATCAAGCATTAAAAAGAGTGAGCGTTTCAGATATCTCGGGTCTATTGTTCAAAATGATGGTGAAATAGATGGGGATATTATTAGTAGAATTCAAGTTGGATGGTTTAAGTGGAAGAATGCATCAGGCCCGTTGTGTGATAGAATAGTTTCGCTTTGACTTAAGGAAAAAATTTATAACAGGGTGGTAAGACTTGCAATGATTTATGATATAGAATGTTAGACAGTAAAAGAGAAGCATAAAATTAAGTTAAGTGTTGCAAGATGAGTATGCTCTTGTGGCTGAGTGGCTTTATTTTTAGAGATAAAATTCGAAATGAATATGTTCCAGAAAATGTTGGAATAGCTCCTGTGGCAGATAAGATTAGAGAGAGTCACCTTAGATGGTTTGGCCACAAAGCATCGGCCATCTGACGACCCGGTTAGGAGAGTAGATGTATTAGTTTTGCTTTATGTTAAGAAAGGTAGAGGTAGACCTAAAAAGACTTGGTTAGGATGTATAAAAAATGACCTTAGTTTATTTGAATTAAATGAGAATTTGACACAATAGGATACAATGGAGAAAAATGATTCCTGTAGCTGACCCCACATAGTGGGATAAAGGCTTGTTGTTGTTGTTGTTGTTGATGATGACTACTCTTTTTTTAATGAAAAATGAAAATATAAAGATAATCAATTCAAATGATAATTTAATAGTTTTCTACTAAAGTGAATGTATTGAAATTTAGAACTATGAACATCACGTGTTAGTGGAACATTCAAACTTGAATAGCATTATTTACATATTCAATCAAATAACAAGATTTAGATAAAGGAAATAAATTTATAAAATAAAAGAAGTCACAAAATCAAACCTTTTGTTCATATGACAAGATACATCTCCTGAACATCTTCAAGTCTCCTATTTGATCAAGGATGAGACTTTTGGAACTTGAAAGAGTAATATATCCAAATAACATTTTATTTAAAATAACTTAATTACTTTGGAACATGTCCTAAACAATCAAAGCCTATTTATGGTCACGAAATTCCCTTGAATTTCTTTATGCATAAAAACAAAGAAAAAATTCGTCCTCTAACTCCACAAATATCACACGAAGCAGCTTGTAATAAGTCATCAAAATCTTGATGCGTGCTGGAAATTGCTCTGCATGACATCTGCATAGATACTGCTTGAAGGCCACTAACATCCTACTGAAGCCTTTTGAAATCCTTGAAAAGCTGAAAACACAACTTTGCTCACATTCTTGTTGTGACCATGTAACTCGCAGGCCAAGCAGGTTGATTTTGCCACGAGAAATCCCCAAATAGATAAAAAATTGCAAACATCAAACTTCTGAACAGAGGCCGCTCAACACTAGAAATTTAAGAAGCATTATGTCATTTATTTAGTATTTTTAATCTTTGATATACTCATTTTTAGATGATGTTCTTATTATTATCTCTTCAATTCATTTGACACTTCTGCCGTAAAAGCTGGCTTATTGTATTTTGTTGATATATTTCTGGTATAGGTTGTCACTATTTTTTACCTCAATGTTTGGTCTTCGTTTTTTTTGTTGGATTTTTATTTATTATTTTTTTTTGCAACAATGTGTAATACTTTACTAGTTTACTGTCACATTATTTTTTGCAATAATGAATCTATGTATTTATTACTTTCTAGAAACTGTCTTATGTATGAAATTTTCCTTTTCATGCAGGCAGAGAATAGAATAATTGCCATGACAGCCAGCCGTTCTGATTGGTGTATTTCACGACAACGAACATGGGGTGTTCCTATCCCAGTCTTTTATCATGTTGAAACAAAGGAACCATTGATCACAGAAGAGACTATATCTCATATTAAGGGTGAGGGACCCCTGTTGCTACCTTTAATACTTCCCCTCCTCTTTAGTTGATGCAGCTTTGAGATCTTTGAAGTGGGGCCTGTCTAAGAGTTATTCACTGTTAGTCATTTTTGTTAGTGCTGTGATTGATATTATTATTATTTAGCTCTATCCATGGAAACACTTCTAAACGAGTTACCTCTATCCCATTCTCCTTTTCTTTGTGTCCATCCCGCTCTTACTCTAGAGCCCCACAACATGCATGTGCAGCATCTTTTTATTTTGTCTGTCTAAACCTCTTCACTGTCTTTTCTACTAGTCATACCCAGCGCATGAAACTCTTGTTATCGCAGTGTATAGATTTATAGAGAATTTGTTCCTCTGACCTGAACATGGGAACTGCAATTTATTGCTTATGACATGATGACATAAAAATTGATATATCTATTTCCTATTTGTCTATCATGTATAACCGTCTCTTAATCTTTGTAACATTGTCGTTTCCACATTAAACGTGCTTCAAAGTTCCTTTTCCTTGTTGGTAAATGTTTTACTCCATAGAAAATAACTATTGTGTTTCTGCACTGTAAAATTATTCCTTTGGTCATGAAGCTATTTACTTGATTTTTTACATGAATGCGATTTTTTTTACTTTCCACTTTCCGCTTTAGCTTTACGAATCTTTATTTTCCATTTGTTTTGTTGAGTGTTGCCTAAGGAGTTTAACTGGCTCTTCACAATTCATTTTGACAAATTCTTTTAATATAATTTTAAATCTTTCCCATATTTTTTCTAATTATTTGATACAAGTGTGTAAATAGCATGTTTACATTTCTTGGTTGTGGAGAGTTCACTTAACCACTAAACTTTGTATAAGAAAACATACTCTATGCAGCATGACATTACATAATAATCATCTTTCAAAGACTTTTATGTTTGGAATTAATCATTTTTTATTAGATAACGGTTTTTTTCCTTCTTTCGATGATAGAGTAATCTGATTTCACTGCACTAATTTTTAGTCATCATGTAACTTGGCTTTTTTGGGATCGGGAAATGTTGCCTTTTTTAATTTCTCTATTTAATTGGTTCTTCTTTTTAAACGTTTTGGGAGGACTATATTGTTGCAGTTACATAAAACTGACTCCAATACTTTGGTGCCTGACTGTGTTTAAAATATGTAATGCTCAATCTTGTCTAATTTGCAGCTGTAATTTCCAAGAAAGGTAGTGATGCATGGTGGTATATGTCAACCGAGGAGCTTCTCCCTGAAAAATTTCGTACCATTGCATCAGAATATCAAAAGGGAACCGATACAATGGATGTTTGGTTTGATTCTGGTATGTGCATAGTAAAATTCAGTTTTCTTGATAGCTGTCAGGATAAATAAGGCTTATCTTTAGCAAATTTTGTTTTATTTTTTTGGTTGTCATTTTTCATATTTGTTTAATAATAATCAGGTGGTTTAGATGGTGGCATATCCTTTTGCTTGTAGACTAGCTAGCCACCATTTCCATTTGTATCATTTAGCTAAATAGATGACGGGTATCATTCCATGCAATGCGATCAGTTAATTTTTCAGAAGTTTGTGCAATCAGGTCTTTGAGAAATGATTGTTATGATGAATTTTTATTAGGAGAAAAAATTTCGCTCTTCAGAAGCAAACTTGGGAATCAGGAATCAGCCTCTCAAAGCTACATGGTGCTGCTGTTAAAAGGAAAAATTACTGTGCTTAGGACCCGTGGAAAACTATTTTTTTCACTTTACTTTTGAACTATCTTTTGTTATGCCCTGACATAGCCTATACAACACCTAATTGGAACATAACCAAATAACGAACTAATTTGCTTAGAACATGTAGATTAAATCATTCAAAGTATCATGACAGCTAAATCATTTATCAATATTTTTATGGTTTTTGTTTCAAAGGTCTGATTCAAACTTGTGTAATGGTCAAAATTGAAGTGAATATGAAGATGTGATCGTCATCTCTAAATTACTGGAATGAATAAGCCAATAGAAATTTCAACCCTCCAGTCATAAGAGGCCAAGGACAAGCTCATAAGCTAGCCTTTTCTGATTAATCTCCATAACTAAATAATTTGTTTGAAAGTATATGTATACATATATTAAAATTCAAATTTTAATGAGATGCTCACCAACAAGATGCAATGTTAATGACATGAAGTACCAAATGGAAATCCATGTACTAAGTTAAAAGACATGGTCACAAATTTTTTTAACAAACATCATTATCGAAAGGTGATCCTTCTTACAATAATGATCAATAGTTAGAACATTATTATTAAACTCACAATCCAAGGTACTTCTCCATTTGGATGGTTAAAATGGCTCCTATTTTGGGCCACATGTATTTTTTTTAAAAATTAAATTCCATGTAGGACTGTAATTGAATTGAGCCTAGCTGAGCTTATCGTGCTCTAGACTTGGCTAGTAATATTATAAGTTATTCATTATTGGACTTAAGCTTGAGATGAGCTTTTAAATACATGTTTGTACTTGTTTAAATTTTTTAATAATTGAAAATGGCTTGTAATTGGTTTGCCTAAATTAATTGAATGAGTATTTAAATGAACTAATAAATAGGCTAAAATTTCAAATGAATACATAGTTTCTTTTATTAAAAGTATTTGTAACCACATTAACTACATCTACTTAATTGCTATTCATGGTTTGACCATGGAAAGATTTAGAACTAAAATCTATACTTATGGTCACAAATCATGAACTAGATGTTGTAAAACTATCAAAGTCACTTTGCACATACTTAACATTTGACATCATTCAATTGTTACAACATTCCATTAATGTATGGGTTGCTAGTTTAAAACCTTTCATATATTGTTGACTTTAAAACATATCATAAATGTATGAGTTGTTTAGTTTAGAACTTTGCTAAAAGTAAATTTTCTCATAGTTTTTTAATCAAATCATGTAACGTCTACCATGAAGTCATTACTTCTGTTAAAGTAAACTAGTGATATAAATTGTTGAGTGTTACATAAGAAAGAAACTAATATGAGGGAAGAGCTTCGTATAGTAAAATATTTTAAAACTAGCTTAAGTGATGAATCATTAAATTGTTATTTAAATAAATCTATATATCAAAATAGTGTCATGCAGATGAGTTGTATGGAAAATTACAACATATTACAAGTAATAATTTTAACACCTTTCAATTAGACGCAATTTCTAAAAAATATTTTACACATCAATTAATCGATGGTTTGAACATTCAATGAAAATGTTATACGGTTAAACTCGAAAATAGTCTCTTAATTATTTGTATGGGGCCAATTCAATCCTATAGTGTAACATTTCTCTAATTTACTACGTTGACTTTACAAAATTGATTAAAATAGTCTCTCATGGACTTAATTGAGATCAATTTGTATGGTCAAGGGATTAAATTAGTTCCCATTTTGTATCACAATTTATACAACAGGGATCATTTTGGACTAATTTTATATAATTGAGAATTGAAAAAATGTGATACTCTAAGACTAGATTGGCCACACATAAATGCTTTTGGGATTATTTTGGGATTTAATCTTAAAGTTATATATCTTAGATTACATCATTTTTTCTTTCTTTTATAATGTCATCAAATAATTTTATGTGACAAAAATCAAGTAAGTATGTGGAAATTGATCATCTTGTAAGTATTTGCCAAAACGATGAATAATGAATTCAGCTAGCATACCAAAATGTTAGGTAAATCATGATAGGTGTGTTTGGCTATATTGTCAGATGAATTAGTTGAAACATCATTAGAGAAAAAGAGGAATTGAGATATAAGCAAAAAAACAAGAGTAATGTCAAATCATTAAAACCAATGCCAAAACTTATTATAAGAGAAACATTCAATAAACAAAGAAAAATAGTTTGAATTAGAGTGTATGCATGAGCAATCTCAACACTTCAAGCATAAAAGTTAGTAGAATCAAATGTTTATAAGTTGATTGGTGGTAGTTCATGAGTTCAATTGTAATGATTAGAATATATTATGTACTTATTAAATAGTTGTTTGAAAATAAGTTAAGTATTTATTAAAAAGTTGTTTAAAAATATGTTAAGTATCAATAAAAATTTTAAATTAATAAATAATTAGTCATTATGTTTATGTATTATTACGTTCAACTTAAGGTGTTGATTATTTTCTTAAAATTAATTTATTATGATTTTCTTTATTAGTTTATAGTGTTAACAATAGATTTAACTTTTAAATTCTTTTGTTAAATTATTTATTTATTTTTTTCAAATGCTTTTCTCCCATGGGCCTTGCATAGACAGGTTACTTAGAGTTATTGCCGACTACGAATACTAATAGTCGTAAAACTTGGAAGCGTAGAATTAGATAAGGAAATAATGAGAAATAGAATGGTGGAGCTAAGAGATTGGAATTAGGAAAATAGCTAAGGCTAATAAATAAATATATAATATGTTGCTATTAAATAAGTAATTAACCAAGTCATAAATTGCGCTTAATATCATGCCTTTAACAAGTTATTTGTTGACCGATAAACAATCTTGTTTGTAAACATAAATAAATGAGATTAGCTTCATTCATCTTTTGGAGCCTTTATAAAATGTTCATACTTATTTAATAAATGAACTTGAACAAACATAAATGAACTTGAACAATCTTAATCGAGTCAAATTCAAGCTATTCGTTATGTTCACTTAAAAAAACCAATTCCATTTTCAACAATGGAAAAAAGCACTTTAAAGTGACTAATAGGAACCATCCATATCCATGTATGAGTTTATTATACTCTTAAACATGCTCTTAATTCTATATTGCATGCGTTAACTCTGGGCAACAATGAAACTACATTAGGGAAGCTGATGACTCAGTTAGTCCATGAACTCTGAACTCATTGATCGAATTGATCGCTCACACTCACAACAATTGAGAAATTGATGCTTCTATTAAGCAACTGAAGAGTACTACCTTTTGATCTCGTAGTCCTCTTGGAAGAAGAAAAGTATCTAATTCTTCTTTTGCACAACTTCATGGAAGCAAGCATGCAACAGCCTTCACGAGACCCAAGTACATTGTGGCTCAATTGATGTTCACCGCATTGTACTTGTGTTGTTTAGTTTCACATTCACAAACATCAATCTCTATTAATAGTTTAGGTTCATGAATTGGTCTTGGATAAGTGCATAGTCAGGTTTGCAACATCAAAAGAATTTAATAATGACTATAAAACTTTATCCTTTTTTTTTTCCAGAATGATCACCATGAACTACAGTTTCTTCAATTATATAGTATTAAGTTATGCATAATTTTTTTTGTTGGTGCATGTTTGGTAGACTTTAGATGAGAAGGTAATAATTTTATCAGTAGGGATTTTAATTACTTGATTCCTAACAAAATGATTATATTATACCTTAATATTCATCCTCTGTCGAAAGTCTCATAAAGGGATTTTTGGTAAATCATACCTTAAATTATTTTTAATTTCTTGACTAAGGTCTTTAATAAGACGCATAATATTAACAATAGTCTTGAGACAGATTATTTTTGGCAGCAAGGCTTGCACATATATCATAATATTCAGACATACTTGAATCTCTTTGTTTGTAATTCTCAAAGTGATTATTCTATTGGTCTCTTTATTTATTAGATGATAAATATTGTTCTTTAAATTTACATTTAACCCATTTAGGTACAGTTTTATTTGTAACACTTTGCCAAAATAATTGAGTATGCCACTCTATTTTTGATTTAGAATATTTGAAATTTTTAGTCAAATAGATGATAATCTTCAAAGAAGTACTCCTATTGAACTATTTCGAAATGGCATCAAGGTTATGTTTTCCATTGAATGTTGGAATATAATTTTTGTTCTACTATAGTAATTGTGTGTTTGTTTAAAGCCACAAGTTACACAATCCTGTTAAAATTGCATAATTTGTTAGATTTTTATTGGCTAAATTAATATAAACCATAACTTATGTTGGAAAGGCTATTCTGGTTCCATTCCAATCATTGATAAGTTGTATATGATCCACAATCATAATTCATATACGTTTTGAGTTATACATATTTCCTCTCGATTTAGTCTTTTTTTATACATTACATTCAACATCTCTTTATCATCAAAGTGGCATTGAATGAGGTTTGATCTTTTTGGTAATGTGGTAAGATGGGAGTGATTTATTGTAGATGAGTGTTCTAGCGAGAATTGCTGTTACACATCTTGGAATTCATATTTGAAATTGATCGCAAACTCCCATATGACTTTTCTATCACTTATCAGCCTAAATATGCCTTGAGTTTAAATTGTTACTTTCTGTTTGCTGTTTATTTTCGAATACATTTGACATTTTTTTAAACATTGAAGTTTGGTAGGATACTGGTGTTTTGAGAAACCTCTTCGGGTTTCTAGGAAGTCAAGTGACCATGAAAATGCTTCCATCATAGTTGCTATACCTTACCGAAGTCTGTTTCTCCCCATCTATGTCCTCCGCATACCTAGCTCCAGACATCTGCTTGCACTCCTCTCTCTCCGTTCTCTTACTTTTCATGTGATTGTTTTCTTTGAGGTTGATGGTGAAGAATAGAAGCGGAAGCAATTAACCTGGTGAGGCCTATGATCAGAAGGCAGTTTTAGGGGTGTCGATGCTGTAGGGAGGATTGACTGTGAGTAGGAGGAAAAAACCAAAGAAGAAAACTGGCCTTGTGTTGAGAAATGCTCTGTTTTGGTGCCTTCTCATACTGGAGACAAGTACGGGAATGTTGCTCATAGTCATTGTTGTCATTGCATTGCTACAGTTTGCTTACTCAAGATTGGCATCCTCAACTTGTGCTAGTCCTTATTGACTGCCACAATAAAGTTGAATCTTTAAGCTTCTGTTGTGGTAGAAAGTTGCAGGTGTTACAGAAAGGGTTGAAAGGCTTAAACAAAAAAATAATCGTTCAAAAGATGGAATTGAGTAGACATGGAATGGGTTTATGATTGGTCTTCCTTTATCTTTTGATTTTGAGTTGTCTTTGCGCCTAACCTTTAAGTGTTTGTTTCTTTTTCTCTCATCTCCAGGTCCTAATGAGTTTCGCCAATTTTTATTTTGCTCCCCATCGACACCAGGCCCTAATTTTGTCTCACTAAGCTTTAGATTCCTGCTGAACTCTAAGAGACGATGCTTGCTCCCCTCTCCCCTAAAGTCTGATTTAGGGAAAGCATTGGGACAGCAGTTCGGTGGCTCCTCCTCGTGGCTACTGTCCATGGCTGCTCTCTTACCAACAGTGCAATGGCTGCATAACAGCAGCTAGTAGAGCAGATGCTGCCATCATTGCTGACCTGCCGCCATTGCAATGAATGTTTTCTCTGTTGACTACTTTACTGCCACTGCATTGCATTCTCTTGAAATCCCATAGGATAACAAGTTTTCTACCGGAATGTGCACATGATTTATCAGTGCTGACATATGTAGTCATAGAACAGCTGTTTTTACTTTTTTTCCCCGTTACCTATTTTATCATAATTTTTAATTGGTGTTGAATATAATGTTACAGGGTTCGTAGAGATTTCTTTTGTATAATTTAAGGTTCCTATTTCTGCCACAGATATTATGCACTAGAGAATTACACTCTCGTTGAATTTTATGTTTCTTACTACTGTGATGCTTGTTATTATTACTTTGCTTTGGAACTTAGTTGCTTGGCATTTTGTATTCCTTGATGTATCAACCAATTTCTCCACAAGACCTCTTTGACTAACTTTGTTTTCAGAAGTATTCGTTGCCTAAGAAAATTTAAGGATTTTTAATGTTATTTTTGTACTTCAGTCTGTAGTCCACCATCCTATTATTATCATGCTTAGAAGCCTGAACAACTATTTTTATATTGATTGATCAATGCGCCACAGGAAGCATTGTGTAGTATGAAGTGCTAGTATCTTTTTCTTTTCCATCATGTATGGATATTGCACGGTTTGTATTTTTATTTTATTTTATAGTACATTCAGAAGATCACCATTTTGTTAAAATCACGCATTAAAACCCGAACCTCTATTACTAGTTGATTAACCATTATGCTATGAGTAGTCATCTTTGAACGTAAAGGTATATCCACTAACATCCAATATTTTCCATCATGTATTGTCCATGGATATTACATTATTTGTTATCTTTTCTTGATTTCCTACAACCTGGTATGTGCTTTTTGAGATATGTAACCTTAATTCCTCTAAGATTTCAATAAGCGGTAACTTGTCATTTTGTCGTGGTTCTCAAAGATTTACAGTTTGAACACCTTCAGTTACGTAGATTTTTGTCAATTTTTCTTCAACATTGGTAAACTTATTCTTTACTATAGTCACTGAAATTTTCATACAACAGCTTCATTCTTTGATCCTCCACAGGATCATCATGGGCTGCTGTCTTGGGGAAAAGAGAAGGCCTGAGTTTACCAGCAGACTTGTATCTAGAAGGTACAGACCAACACCGGGGTTGGTTTCAGAGTTCCTTGCTTACAAGCATTGCTACAACAGGTAATTCTTAGACATGCCTATGCTTTAGCTTTATCATGCGTTGATTCCAACATTTCTTTGATTTTCTGCTTGGTGTAGTAATTGTCTCATGCACAAACTCAATAATCAAAACACATGTACATAGTTACAACATGCATGCTATTAATGTAGGAAAATATCTAATTAGGAAGGACCTTTATATTTGACAATTGTTGTATGTTTATCTGGATATTTCTTAGAGCATTGTATCTATTTTCCTATTTGTTTATGGGTTCTCTATTGAATGATACACACAACAAAAAATAATTCCCTTCCAATATGTTATCAAAATAAAAGTTAGTCTTACCCTAGCCCTTCTCTAGTTGGCCCTACCATACCTCTCCCTTCTCTGCTCCTTAGCCTTGCCTATGATAGCCTACCCTTAACCTAAATGACGGCCCATGCTTATGCATTATGCCTTGCATGCCTACATCCTGCTCATCTGCATCTCACTGTGGCAATCTCACTAAACTTTTGTTTTATCACTGTTCTACGGGGAACACCACGATTAAGCTTTGCACCCATGTACGCTCTACCCTCACCAGGCAAGTATGTTGCCACTATTGACACTATAGCTCGACCATTTTTTACATCATCTATCATTTTTTATCTGAGTTTACTCTTATATTTTTTTATCTCTCTCTCATGGTGTTATGGCCATCCAATCTCTGACAAAGAGGAAGGCTTTTGATAAGCCATCTCTATGTTGAAGGTCAGTCAGAAAGTTGATTTATCGAACTTTCATATAGCTTGGTATGCCATTCGTTGTAAGAATTATGAGCCAACACATGTAAAGCTCAAAATGGAAGCATTGTGAAGTATTCATGCATTATTTGGTACACAAAAAAGTCTCTAGGAAAAGGATTTTCATTGTGGAAGCATTCTCATATGCTGATTATGATGACTCCATAGAATACAAGAATTCTACTTTTTGGTATTGTATTTTTTGTAGGTGGTAACTTGGTCACATAATAAAGTACCAAATAAGTTGTTATGTCTATTGATGCTTTGGTCCATTCTGCATGTGACTTGATATTAGTTATGACTCTTTTAGGGCAATTATGTTGTCATCTACATTACCAGCAATCTTGTATTCATTGAAAGAGCTTAAAGTTGTCATTTTATTTAGAATGTTGTGCATTGTAAAAAGTAGCTAATATTTTTATAGAAGCACAAGGTCGTCGACCTTTCTCTTGATCATACAATAGGCTAGATCTAATTATGTGTGTGAGTATGTATATGTATTTTTTAAGACCTTAATGCTATCTAATTTGATCTAACTTTAAGACAACATTATTCTCTTAGTCTATTAGGAGAGATTGAAATTGTTAGGATTGAGGGGGGTATACTGTGGATTAATGGGTACCATTCCTTATGTAAATTTCCCAACTGAGACCATTCTTGTAACGAAAATGTGGTCTAAGGGAGGGATGTATGGACCATTCATTTTGTAAGTCTCTCTAACTGAGAGAGGGAGGGGACACCTTTATTTGAGTCTCTCCAATTGAGAAGGAGGTAGGTGGCATCGAAACAATTTTTTTTTGTAACTCATTCCAATTTAAACCATCGTCCAATGAAAACCTGAACTATCAGAACACTTATTGTCATAAAGGATTTAAACTTTCATGCATCAGTCAGCTAGGGATTTGTACTTGCTAATAAAATTTGGCCAGGTTGGTTGGTTAGCTGTGAGATTGAGCTTTTATGATTTAAGTTTTTATGGAGTTGTCAGCTAAATATATGTACTCGTTAAAAAAACAGGTTGAGTGATTGATTGGTTATCAAGCTTTCGTTTGATTTGGTGCTCAATTTATTTTGAGGTCAATATGCCCTTCAGGGTCTTATTCTATTGTAGCCTGGAAAGTAGGAGATCAGTTTTTTTTTTTTTTTTTTTTTTTGTAATTTTATGCACCTCAGGTTATGAGTTTATCATCTTGATACCAAGATACAATCCTTTTGTTTTATGAGCATGGAAAATATTAAGGGAACCTTGTAAAAGGCATTTTTAGCTAAAGAAGATAGGATATTGTGCGATTTACTATAAAGTCACAGTTCTTATTCCATTTGGAAATATAACAATTTCAGATCTGTTTCATTGGTTAACATGACATTTGACTTTGTTTTAGCTAAATTTAGTGAAGTGAAGTTTCTTATTTCTTATTTCTTTTAGATATTTCCTTCATTTTTTTTTAATGACTCAAAATTTGTTGGTACAATATGCTAGTTGTAGTGAATAATGCTCAAGTTTGAAATAAATGAACCAGAAGCTAATGTGCAGAGAATTATTTACCACTTGAACCAGATAGTACAGCTGTGTGAAGAGCCATGAACTTAAAAGAGAAATGCATCAAATCCAGAGTTGAAATATTGAGCACGGGCACTTCTCATGCTATAAAATGGAGCTTGATCCAGCAAGTGGTTGACTTGTACTGCAAATAATGAATTTTTTTTATTCCTTACTAGCTTCCTGTTGTCAGCCTTTTAATTGTTGTATTTAAGGGTAATGTGAGCACTGGATTGGAATAATAGTTAGTTGCCTCCATTATAAGTTTATAACCTAGAGGCTATAGATTTGAGTCACAAAAATAACCTCCTTGCGATTCAGGTGTGTGGTTGTGCAATCAATCTTCTCCATTGGAGGAAGCTTCACACACTGGTTTCAATTTTTTTTGTTAAAATTAAGGAATGCTACACTGATCCTTAGAGTATTTAATTTTTTTTGCTATAGTACACTTTCACAACTCTTTCAAATGAAAAAAAAATGTTAATTTTGATGTAATACATGTTTTTCATCTATCAATTTTAGGCAAGCCTCCTTATTCATGTGTTGTCACACATGGGTTCGTATTAGATGAGAAGGGCCTAAAAATGAGCAAGTCACTTGGTAATGTTGTTGATCCTGAAGTTATCATTTCAGGAGGACAGAACACGAAGGTTGTTGTTTGTTGTCTTTAATTTTTTTGTTTTTTTTTTGTTTTTTGTAGGTCTGGTCTCCTGCAGCTTATGATAGTTTTTGTTTCTTGATTTGATTTACAGGATGAGCCTAGCTATGGAGCTGATGTTCTCCGCCTTTGGGTTTCTAGTGTGGATTATACTGGGGATGTCTTGATTGGCCCTCAGATACTTCGTCAGATGTCTGATGTATACAGAAAATTTCGAGGAACACTTAGATATCTTCTATCAAATCTCCATGATTGGAAAGTATGTTCATGCTGTTAGATTCTGTTTGCTTTGTATTTCTTCTGAGTTGTGGTTAAATGCATATGTATGGGGATTTATTTTCTATTTCTCGTTTGTTTTCTTATTGATTTCCCCTGAAATTTTCTTGCTTTGTGAACGCCCAATGTAGAAGTATCAATTATTATGATTTAGGAGTATTGTTTTATTCTTGAATAGCGGTCAGTTATATGCCATCCTTGTTTTAACACTTTAACTATCAACTTTGTAGTTGGTACATGATTGGGCTTGCAATTTGCAAGACACCATGAAATCTTTACAGCCCTTGAAAATCCCAGCTGATGCACACTATCGTGTACATTTTCTGTCATGTATGTTTTTTCATGTGTTATGGTGAAATGCTTGTGAAACTTCATGATGCGAACATATGAGCTTCATGATGGGATTGCTGGGTCTTGTATCATGTAAGCTATTTTAATGTTTCTAACTTGTTTCTCTATCTTGCAGCCAGGATATTCAATTTCCTATGATGATCTTCCCAAGATTGATCAATATGCATTGTTCCAGCTTGAAAATATTGTAAAAATCGTTAAAGATTGTTATGATAAATATCAGTTCTACAAGATATTCCAGGTACATTTTCCTTGAGGATTTAGCCATTCCTTTGAGCTGACATCTTTTAAAATTAAATTGTCTTCTTCTTTCTAACAGAATATTAGTGTTAAGCTTTCTGAAACAATGAGAATTTGTTACTTAGTCACCATGATTGGCACTGAATGCTGTTTAGGTGTTCGATTTCATGTCTGTTGACCTTGCGTTTAATCCAGGACTCAGATTAAGTGAACACGACCAAATCGATGAGCTATAAATGAGATATCATACGAATTGAGTTAATAATAATTTGAGTACATTTAAATTTGCTCGAATATCATTTACTCATAAAACAAACTTTGCAAATTAACTCAAAATCTTAAATTCATCCAAAAGATAAATACTAATAATATTGTTTGAGTTATTACATAAAATAAAATTCAAAAAAAAAAAAAGAAGTTTAAGCACGGATGTGAATTTGATCGAATGACCAACAAAACAATTAACGAGTGAGGATTAAAATGCATGTTATTCATATTGAAGTTTAAGATGAGATTGTATATATATATATATACTAATTGTTACAAAAGAAAAGAGTTCCATCTAAGAGAGATAACAAACTATATATTTTAGTTCATAATATCACTTAAATGAAAATATATTTATAATTTCTGCTTCATCTCTTTTAATAAAATCAAGCAAAATAAGTATAAAAAAATGATAATAATGGCCTAATTTGAACTCATGAGACCTCAATTCAACAACATTTCTCCCAATCAATTATGTTAGTCATTTTATCATTAAAAATGATTTTTTTTTAACAATTTAAAGATATAAGTAGTTTATTTTGAAATTGTGTAAATATATATGAGGTTGTTTCATTTCAACTCAATTTTAAATAAAAAAAAATCATGTGATAAATATTATTATTACCCTAGGAGCTTAAAATACCAAATAACAGCATCTCGGACGGATAAAAGAAAATATTTCCTAACATTTTCAATCTTAAACAAAATCTCTAATCATACAAGAGCCACTACAATCCACAAATAATTTAATAATTTGTTCACACATATGTATACTAACAAAGTTCATATGACATACAATTAAAACATAATTCAACATAACTGACATAATTACCTATCTCCTGAAGTCTCTACGGCAAACATAACTCTCCTTTTTATCCGCCATTTAGTTAGGATAGCAAAAAATTAAACAACTAACAATTGAATAAAATTTAATTATCTTACATTATAAGTAAATAAGAAGGTAGAATAGATGACGTGTTATCACATGTATATAAAAAAATTGCTCAAACAATCAAATATATGGGAGGTAGGTTCAGATAAATATTTCGTGTGAACTTTTACTTTTATATTTATCATCCATTTTAAGAGTCACCGTCTAAACATTTACCAAAAGAAAACCTTTACCAATACTCATCCAAAGAAAAAAAGAATATTTGCCAATTTCATCGCCATTTTTTCGCAGCGACATTACGCCCTAACCAAGCACTATTTGAACTCTACTTTCAACATACACATTCATAGATACAATTATACAAATACGATATTAATTCATAACTAACATTAAATCGCTTAACTTTATAAAACGAGTAATGATATGATCTAAGTATTGTTATTATCCAATATAAGAAGAAAACTACATCATATGAAAGAAAGCGGAAAATAAATCACAACTTCAAGATGGAAAAGTCATAATCATATAAAATGTATTTCATCACAAAGAAATTAAAGACATTTTACCATAAATGTAAACATATACCCACTTTAATTTAGCTTTCCTTTAATCTCCTTCACTTTAACGCTTCTTCTTTAATTGAAATTTTATAATAAAATATTGATTGGATCGATATTAGAAAGAATGTATTTTATTTTATTCATTTCGTTTTACACACTTACATATACTTTATTAATTTGACGCTTATATTCATCAATATTCATTTTATTTTTTAAATCGTTAAATTAACTTTAATTCATTTAATATAATGATATGCCTAATTTCTATATAATACTTCTAAATCCTATTAATCCTATTATTTTTCTTAATATAAAATATTAAGTGTTAATGTGACTTAATATGTTTGATTTAATGTTTATCATACCCCTTAAAATGATTCTAAATTAATTAACGAGTTATAGATAAATTTTATTTTCATTTAATGTTTATTATTTCCCTTAAGATGATTTTAAATTAATTAACGATAATATAACTTAGCATAGGTTTAAGGTTTTATTAAATTTGCAATTATATTTCATATGTAAGGGTTTAATACTTAATTACTTAACTTTGATTCATCCTACATATTCCCAAATTATATTTTTTGCTGAAATCTATAAACCCTAAGTCAAAATTATAAACCTTAAGTTAAAACATGAGATAATAACATTAACATCAGATTTCAATTAAACATATAATTATATAAATTATTTATTTACTTACCTCTTTCCTCCTTCCCTAATTCGGAGCCCTAACCCGTCGCTTGGGACACACGCACGCACGGTCTTCCCTTCCTCCCGCGCACGCAAGAGCTCCTTCCTCTCTCAGTCATCGGCGCACGAGAGCCTCCGGCGACTTGATGTCGACTGGAGTCTTTCACTCGGGCACTGACGAGAAACTTCTTCTTCTCCCTCAGTTGTCGACACATGGAGCACGCAATCTCCTTCTTCTCCCTCAGTCGTTGATGCACAGAAGGTTCACGCACGAACTTTTCTTCTTCTCTTTCTCTCTTTCTCTCTTTCCCGTTTTCTCTCTCGCTGTTTTGGGGGTTCGGTTTCGATAAAATTGAAATCGAGCTTTCCCCCCTTTTTGACTTTTCCAATCCGCGGCCAACCGTCGTGGCGGTTGGATTTTTCATTTTGTTTTTTTTTCTGACTTTCGGTTATTACATATTAGCAGGTTTGTATATATTAAATAAGTGTTATATAAGTATAAAGTAAATAAATAAATTCATTTCGTATCATCATTCGCCTAAATTTTATTAAATTAAAATTTTTTTTTCTTATCCCTGCGAAGCCATTTATGCCCCTACCTCTCACCTCCCTCCTTAGCCAATAAAAATGCTCCATGCCTCTTCCCCCATATTTCCTTCACGTGATGTCTACAATAAAAAATAATTTTGATATATAAAATAATACTTTTAACTTGTTATTTTAATCCATTCTAAACCGGTTAGCTAAAACGAGATTTTTTTTAAAAAAAAGGAGAAGCTACTTTTGAGCTGTGCGTCTCTCTCCTCCCTATCGTTTTTTCTGTTCTCGACCGAACACCCAGCCGCACTTTCTCTTCTGCTTTTTTTCACTCGTCTCGCTCCAGCCAACCAGCCCGCTGCACATCCTCTCCCACACACGCAGCTAAATCGAACGTCCTTCCCGTTTGTCGCTGTTTTCTCGCAGAGATCGCATGAGCCGAAGGTTGCCTCCGTTCGCTGCCTCCGCACTTATACCTATAATCTAGGGTTTAAGATCAGGTCCAATTTATGAATGCATTCAAACAGGATCAATCAATGGTTCATTGACTATTGATCGCGAAGTTGGTCTACGGAATGAAAATGAGAAGAGAGGTTTATTAGTTATATACTTCTTTTATTTTTGTTATTCCAAAATGCTGCAAGATTCATTATTTTTTACAACTTTCCGTTAAATTCCAAAGCGGAAGAACCAACTCTACGATCAAATAAATAGCCAATTGATCTCCTGATGAGACTAAACACCCTTCATAAATAATTGAGTGACCAATTTGGTCATAAACCTCTATAATCTACAATAATGCACATGCAGTTAAACAAAATAAATCAGTAAACAATCAAGTGCTAGTTTATATCCGATCATGAGTCGTTTAAAAAGGCTTAAATGACATTTTACACTATTGTACAATATCTTATCTTTAATATTTACATCCGTCACAGGAGCCATCGTCTAAAATTGTTCTATTTATGATATTCGATATCAATAATCAATTAACATCATTCTAGATGATGATAGAACATAAGGTCTTGAAACACAAGTTAGCATAAATCAAGTGAATTTTCTCACCATGAAGATTTATCTTTAACAAACCAGCTAAGGCTGGACTCCATGAAGCATTGAAACTTCAATAGAGATTTATTTGGTGGTACATCATTAAAATTCTCAATGTGGCAAAATAACACTAGTATAACAGTTGGTGACTTTTTGGCCCATTTGGGACAGCTATAACTATTTGAAAAATAGCTGTAAAACTCTTGTAGAAAGCTGGGATCTATTTATGAAATTACATTTGGAAAACCTTGGGAATCTATTGTCAGAATGTTCATGATAAAAGATTGAAATGTCCTTATATGCAAAATAACATGAAATAGAATGTCAAAAAGTAAACTTTTCGATTTTTATAGATAGTAATTAATTCACTACTTTACATTCGGAATTTATGCATCATATAATACTGAATAATACCAATATTAAAATAATCTGTAATATATTTATTAGATTTAAAAATTTGAATATATATTTATTTTATTGGAGATCATATTGCTAAGATCTTCATATTTAAATAAACAGAAGTAGCTTACATTTTTGTTCCTGGTGGTAGGATCCATAGTGACAGCTATGTCCACGAATTAAATCAAGTTTTTTCTCTGCAAATTCAATTCGCTGGAGCAAATTCATGCTTTACTGAGATCCGATTACTCACTGCCAACCTAACCTGCCACACGGGATTCACCACCATCGCCCCTTTTGTTAGAAACATCTTGTTGTAGATACCCTCACCCTGTCAACAAAAGTCACCGCCAAATCCACCCTCGCAAATTCGATCGAAGATGGCCTAATGGCATAATCTGTAATATTAAATGTCTTCACCTCCAACTTTCTAGGATCCTAATGGCAAGTAATTAGATCTTACGAGTCCAGCATGCCCTCACCAATGAAATTGACCGCCCACGAAACCCATCCGATGTTGTTAGCTGGCGGTGTAGTGAAGGCGAAGGAGAGGGTGGCATTCGCTGCATCGAAAGTCCAGGAGAGGGAGGAGGAGAGAGAAGGGAGATCATTGTATATGGAGAAGGTGGGGTTTCAGGGGAAGGAGGATGGTGCAGAGCAGAATTGAGAGGAAAAGGTGGAGATTAGAGGGGAGATAATCAGAAGAAACCCTAACAAGCTGCGACCTGCAATTAAGGGCTGTTGGCAGCGAGCTACGAATTGTGTAATGAGGCAGGGTAATTTAGGTAGTGCCGAAGTCGAACCGTGGAACACAATCTCATGGGGTAGGTCACTACACGTGAAATTCGCGAACCGGGAGTGCATCGTTGGGAAACAAACGCAACTTCGTTGCGTTTTGTAGCAAGACACAGTGGAAACGTTGCCCCAAACTATCACGACTCGGCCTGGGATGGGAACAGACTGTCGGGCGGTAGAAAAACAAATTTAAAATATATATAATTATCTAATAATTCGTCAATATATTGAAAGAGATACTAAAAATAAAAATTGAAATTAAGATATTTATAATTGTACCTTTTTCTATTTTGTACTTATCTTTTATAAACATTCTCTTCTCTATTGATCATTTTTATATTAAGATTTTAAGCTGTTAGTATTAGATTTAAAATCGCGTTGAGCTATAGCCAGTGAATACTCATGCCTCTAATCTACAATAATACAATGAAAATGAATCATTATGCATGTCAGTTAAACAAAATAAATCAATAAACAATCAAGTGATAGTTTATATCTAATTATGAGTCTTTCAAAAAGGCTTAAATCACATTCTGTACTATTATACAATATCTTATTTTATCAATAATGTTTACATCCATTACAAGAGCCATCGTCTAAAATTGTACTATTTAAAGTATTCAATATCAATAACTTTTTTCATATACGTGCACGGATATTTTAGCATCCCAACTAGTACCATAAAAAGTTCATCACTCAACATGCACATTCAAGCAATCTATATAATTTATTTCATCCACGTTATTCATGTGCATTCAATGTTTACTATGACATATGAAACTTAAATAAATTAAACAGATACATGCCAATATGACCAATAAATGAAGAATAGTTAAATCAGTAGGAACATAACAGTCGAAATCAATGCAATTTGCAAACTAACATTTTAAAAGAAATCAATGAAATTATTATAAATTAGAAACATGAGTATTCGTCTTAAAATTTAGAAGACCCAAACTTCGATATCACTACTTAGATTCTATCTCCTAAACTTATACCTATAAATAAATGAAGACATGTTATTTGATCTATGTAGATTTCCTTGTAAAAATAAATTGATTTCCTTAATCAAAATTAATCCATCTTTTATTTAGTTGTATTAATTATTATCATATCTTAAATCATTTAATTAATACTGTTAATATATTTTTTTCAGGTGCTTTTTATCTCTTTTTTCGTCTTTGTTTTTTTTTTTCTTTTTGTTTCTACAAAATTACCATATGATAATCTTCCCAGAGGATGTAATATGAGTTCTGTTAGGCACTATTATTATTTTTTGAAGCAGCTATTGTTATGTATGCCAAACTTTTAGGTTGTGGTTATCAATCAATAAACGTTTCAAAGTTGAAACCGCATTGGATGAGAATTTGATCTTCGCTACTTGTTCGGAGTTTTTGTCTGACTTTGAAATAGGGGCTATCTGTATTACTTGTATGGCATTTTCTTTCTGCATTTTGTTATTTCGGTGAACTTGCAGACTCTATAAATATGGTCTAGGTACAGATTAGGTTCACTTTATTTAAAAATTCGCCATTTGGTCGAGTTCATCAAATATTTCTTATGTAATGTTTTAAAGGCTTGTCAGGAAAAAGTTAAGGCTTAACATAATTTTCTTATTCTAATGATTATTATATGTAGATGATCAATGAACATAAAATGGGAATGCAACCTCCTGCAAATTTTGTTTGATCAATTAAAATGGTTATCTGAATTTTTTACATGTTATTTCACTTTAGCGTTCTTTGTCAGATTCTTCAACGGTTTGCCATTGTTGACCTTTCAAACTTCTACTTTGATGTCGCTAAAGATCGCCTATATGTAGGGTACGTCCTTTATCCCCTATCCACTTATTGATCTAACCATCAATGAGACTTTTGATATTTCTACCATTGTGCTTCTTGACTTTTTAATCAGTAGTACCTCAAGCTTTTAGAATTCCTTATCTATATTGGGGTCTGATCCGGTTTTAACAACATTAGAGTTTTCTTTATATTTTACTTTTTTAATTGATAAATGTAAACTAACTATTACAAGTTTTCAACTACATGAAGAGATTAAACATTTCATTGAACGACAGATTTTTTTCAACAAACTAGGAGGGGTCTCACCAATTAATGATATTACATTGTTTTCTTCCAAATCACTAGTAAAATTTATTTTAAAACTTACATTATATAGTTTTTCTCGTGGAATGGTTTACAAATTTTTTTTCTTGTCAAAAGATATTGAACTGAATATAATGAGAAAAGAGCTGAAATCAAATATTATATAATACAAAAACTATAAGTATAATGGAGTAACATAAGAATAACATACGAGTTAAAATGATATAGTAAGTGGAATGAATATGTTCTTGCTTTTTTAGTAGGATACCTAATTTTCATTAAAACTCTCAATTCATTGTATAGATTGTTTAGACCCACAACTCATAGAAAACTCTTTTCAATTTTATTCTTTCTAACTTCCAACCTTTTTTTTTTGTTCTAACAAAGTTTATTGCTTTTAGAGGTTCAGCCAGTTTTACAAGGAGGAGTTGCCAGACTGTTCTTGCAGCTCATTTTCTTTCAATCATTCAAATGATAGCTCCCATCTTGTCACATCTGGCTGAAGATGCTTGGCAAAATCTTCCATTTGAACATGTAATGGATAATGGTTCTGTTGCCAGATATGTTTTTGACTTAAGATGGTCGGATCTAAATGAAAGATGGCTTTCAATGCCAGCTTCAGAAGCAGATTTCTGGGGTTCAATTCTTGAGGTATTCAAATTTTATGGACTTTATCTTGCTTAATGACCCTCTTTCATGGTTCTAAAATTTGAGGATTTTTTTTTCCGTTTGTTATACTTCAGAATGACATTGTGCAAGTCTCTGGAACTTTGAATTTTTATCTCTCATTTAAAAAAAAAAGGGTTGCAACATTATGATTGTAAATAAACTTAATTTTCAAGTTAAGGGACCTGCATTTCTTTATCTTACTGATCTTAAAATAGAAACCCCAAAGATTATGAAGAGTTGAGAAGCAGATCCGAGAATTCGGTAGTGTTTTCTAACTTTGTTTACTGAATGCTTCATCCATTTCCAATGTTTTTCTTGTAAACCGATTAACGTATTGGTAGATTTGTTTCACGTCCTTTTTTTTTTCTGTCTGTGACAAAGGTAGTACAACCCTTATCCCTATCTGTGTTTCATTGTTTAGTTGATAGAAAATTAGTATTGTTGGGTACTGAATTCTGGGCAATTACATTGTTGAAGTTGGAATAATTTTTAATATTAATTTTGCCTGCTTTTCTTTCTTTCCCTTTTTCTCCACACTATAAATCTGAGGTCTCTTTGAAACTACACTTAAATTTTAGATTGCCCAGCATTGAGTTACTTAATGATGGGTATTTTATTAACTCTTAAATCTTTAGCTTACTTTCGTCATCATTCATAGCAAGACCACTAAATTTTTGTGACTAACCTTGCATTTAAAAACTGTCTTTCGACTATAGGATGTCAGATAAATTGCCTTGAAACATAAATGGGGGATATTATCTACTCGTTAGGTAAATACTCCATCTCATTCTCTACATTTCACATGTTTTGAGTCGTTTAGGCTAGGTGCAATATAAATTAGGCCTTTTATTGGATTCAAACAGTTCCAACATTTTTTTTTCTCACTGAGATAGCATTGTGAAGCAATTCCCGTCACTACAAAAGCATCGCATCCTCTCCTGTGGATGAAACCCAACACTACTTGGTTAAAAGCTAGGATTTTAGCCAATGTTGTGCTACACACTAATTCGTTTGTAACATGTTGAGTTTTATTTGAACGCATATGTTGGTTTCTTTTCTTAACGAACTGAAGTGAAGATTCTATTTTGTTTTTTTAATTAATCCTTTCAAAATTTTCTAATAATGTACACTCATCTATTGCATTTATATACTAATAGAGCAAGCATAGAATTGAACGTAAACCAATATTTTATGCTCATTATTAATTATTTTTTGTTTTGATAAAGGTCTCACTCATTAATTAGTGCATCGAATTAATGCTTGATGATCATCATTTTAGCCTTATCGTAAGTATTTGGGTTTAGCTCTCATGTTCCATTCTTGTTGCTAAGTGATTTATGAGGTGCCAACCTTATTTGTTGACTTATAAATAAATTTCATAAGCTTAATTGAACAAATATATTGAAATCGGGAGATCGAACGCGGTATCAAACAAATTGGAGTTGCAACGTCTTGATCACAATCGGAATTGAGCGAGATGTCCTCTGATCACAAAATTGACTGCATTAATGTGTTCAGAATATCAAAATTAATTAAAATTAACCTCTCGCGTCAATTAATTGCCATCCAATGGGGGAGAAATAAACTACATGGAAAATTTCACGCATATGAGAGTCAGGAAGCCTCAACGCTACTCAAATGAGCTCCTTTCACGGAGCGGATTGCGCCGTTGTTGCCGAAATGGAGAAACCCATCAAACAAGACCTTTCGCGGTCAATTCGGTCGAATATGGAGCAAAATGATGAAGTTCGGAATGTGACGACACATAAATCAAGCTCGAATTCACATCAATTGACCTTGACGTGGCTCAAATGATCTCTTATCGCTAAACAGATTCTGCCGATGCATTTGGAATATCAAATTTGGCTAGAAATGATATTCACATTGATTATATTTAATTTCAACAAAATTTATACAAATTTCGGTGTTATATTGTAGAAATCGGGCTGTACAAATCATATATTTATCTTGATTTGACTAAATACAATTTTAATAATTGATTTGAAATTTAAAATCCCAATACTCTCTCTCTCTCTCTCCCTTTCTCAACTGATTTTTTTTTGGCCCTATCTCATCTGCTACAATACCCATTCCTCCTAATACTTGAGCTGGCTCCCTTTAGCAAGAATCTGAATTTCTCTTCCTAGCTTAGAATTCGTATGGTTAGCATCATTGTCGCTCTGATTCTTTTTTGTACGAAGGTATAATGTGGTAAAATTCTCAAGATTTTAAGTACTCATTCACGTTGTTTCAATGCAGCGGGGAAATTTGTGAAATTTAAATATTTGTGTGTGTCGACATACGATCTCGCAGGAAAATTTGTTGATATTTTTGTACAGGAAAAATTTGAAGACTTCCGCCGTTGAATATGGTTTTGGCACGAGATGAAAATTCTTCCTCCGTCGATCTTAGTTTTGCAAGGAAGAAGAATGAGATTGCTTATTTTTGGTGTTATGTGTGTGTGTGTGTGTGTATTGGGGCATACACGCAGAAGGAGATTTATGAAATGATCATGTATGACATCAAGGAATAGTGCACTATCTCGAAAGATAGAAACTATCTATGAACCTAATCACCCTAGGACTCCTGCACATGATGTCAGAGTGTACCAGATTTTTCTACTACTTTACATGGATGAATAAACTAGGGTTTGTTTAAGCTTCTAAAGTTTTACGGCAAGTTTATAGTTAATTACATCTTAAGGAAGGTGAGTTCCTTGGAATATTTTCGATTAAAGTAGACAATTGTTGTCTCCAAAAAAATTCAAAGATAGGATTATCAATAAATTGACTATGTTTGGAAGATCAAATGGAATATAGATTGAAAGGAGAGATTTATTATCGAGACCAAAAGAGAGGGGATGCTCATGATACCAGGGTGAGCATCCCAAATTATTGACTTTTATATGTTTGAAATTAAGGATAAGTATATATTTGAGTTGAAATTTTATTAGAAATCTAGTACTTATAATTTCAAAATACAAAATTATGAAAATATATAAGAGGTGAGGATTTATGCTTATAGCTCCAAAGGGAAACAACCACCTCGGATCCTAAATCTTGGGAGCTTTGGCGAGGGCTAAAGCACGACCTAAATCTAAGGCGAAAGTGGGTATATTGTCTACCTCCGTAAGAGAGGATAAACCATATGGACTTATAATCGCTTGAGCAGGTGCCTAACTCCTCCTGCTTTTAAAATCATGTAAGTCATATGTTTTGTAAGATGGTTAGGTTATTATTTAGAAGAAAAATTCCTTAAACCCACTCCACAGAGGTTAGAGCATGATATGAATAATTCTTAATGCAAATTTTATTAAATTTTATTTGATTTTAGACTTTTATTTTGACACAGGCTATAGGATTTTATATGCCTAAATGTTTGATGAAGTTGATTATGGCCAAATCAAAAAAGAAATAGGTGTTTTCCATCATAGGCTCTCAAAAGTTAAGCCTTATTTCTATCTGGCAAAGATGAAAACCCTCTCTAGAAGAGAGTGAAAATGAATGATATTAAGCATATTAAGCATATCCAAATAGGGGTTGCTATAAATATTTTATTATCTTGATTTAATATACCACGCTAGATCCGAGGATGTACTTATTGAAATGATCATGTGATATCAAGGAATAGACTATCTCGAAAGATAAATCACTATCCCATGATCCCTAATCACCTACAAGGACTCCAAGATGGTCTCCAGAGTGTAGATTTTTCTACTACTTTACATGGATGAATAAACTAGGGTTTGTTTAAACCGGGTTCTAAAGTTTTCTATGGGGGCAAGCCCTTATAGTTAATTACATCTTAAGGAAGGTGAGTTCCTTAGGAATATTTTCGATTAAAGTAGACAATTGTTGTCTCCAAAAAATTCAAAGATAGGATTATCAATAAATTGACTATGTTTGGAAGATCAAATGGAATATAGATTGAAAGGAGAGATTTATTATCGAGACCAAAAAGAGATGAGTAGGGGATGCTCATGATACTAGGGTGAGCATCCCAAATTATTCTATGATTGGGCTTTATATGTTTGAAATTAAGGATAAGTATATATTTGAGTTGAAATTTTATTAGAAATCTAGTACTTATAATTTCAAAATACAAAATTATGAAAATATATAAGAGGTGAGGATTTATGCTTATACAAAGAAACAACCACCTGGATCCTAAATCTTGGGAGCTTTGGCGGGCTAAAGCACGACTAAATCGAAAGTGGGTATATTGTCTACCTCAAGAGAGGATAAACCACCATTGGACTTATAATCTTAGTGGCAGAACTAACTCCTCCTACGTTTTAAAATCATGTGGTCAAGTCATATGTTTTGTAAGATGGTTAGGTTATTATTTAGAAGAAAAATTAAAGTCCTTAAACCCACTCCCTAAGAGGTTAGAGCATGAGTGATATGAATAATTACTTGGTCTAATGCAAATTTTATTAAATTTTATTTGATTTTAGACTCTTTATTTTGACACAGGCTATAGGATTTTATATGCCTAAATGTTTGATGAAGTTGATTATGGCCAAATCAAAAAAGAAATAGGTGTTTTCCATCATAGGCTCTCAAAAGTTAAGCATTTATCTGAAAGATGAAAACCTCTCAAGAGTGAAACAAAATGATATGCATGATATTAAGCATACAATATCCAGCTAGGGGGTTGCTAAATATTTTATTATCTTGATTTAATGTCTAGGCTTTATGTGAGGTTATGAGTTGTTTTAGAAAAATTTAGTTATGATTTGTAGTTGGGGTAGAAAATTTATTTTCTCATAAGAGCTTAAACTGATCCAGGCCACTCATTAAATCATCATACATGAAGAAACTAGAAAAATACATGATATTTGTAGTGCAAAATGTAAACAAATCATCAAATAATTTATAACCTCAACGTGAAAGAATAATAAACCGTTGCGGTCGGGTACCGCCGTATAACTCGAAAAGAAAAATGAGTAGCCGAGCTCTACCCTTATATATCCTGGTATGTGAAAGAATAATTACAAATTACAAAATGATAAGTATTATTGGGGATCTTCAAGTCTTCATGCTCCCTCTATTTCTTCATTTGATTTGCTCTATTTGATTTGGTAGACTTCTAGGCATCACATGACACCCCAGGATTAAACTTTCTGGCCAATGTTCATCTTTAACCCGCATAACACTTAACCAAATTCCTTATGCACAATTACATTAAAAGAATGAAAAAGTAAATCTAACTACACCTGCAAAATAAGTGTTAGCTAAACACACCATACAACCCAAACAGTTATATGAATAATTTGGACTTAGCACCTTGCATATGGGTAATCAAGTTCACCTGTCATAATGTAGATTATGCTTAGGGGTTAAGCAACCTGCAAAAGAGAGCATTTATATTTATTTTAAACGCCCCTTAAGCATAATCTCCATAAAAATATGATTGCCACGGTAACATCCCATGAAATATACATTCTAACATCCAGTCTACAACAGTACATCACAAAACAAAACATGCATCGTCCTAACATAAAGCTAGAAGTAGTGACTTAATTTAATGTGTGTTAAGGCTTGTATGGTATATCCTAACTAGGTTTTAGAGTTAAGATTTTCTAAGTATGAAGAACATTTAATTATGAAGGGCTGTTTCACTTTAAATGGTTTAATTGATTTACAAATTTTATTTAATATTTTCTTTTATTTCATTTGACCTACACAACAACAAAGTGTTATAAAGAGAAGAAAAGAGAGGATCATTCTGTTTATCCCTACCTTAAGTCACATCTAAAACAAATTAGTTAATCAATTTCCTTTAGTGAATGACTTATTACATGTTTTAATTAGTCATAAGTTTAGGTTCAAAATAAACTTCATTCGATAAGAAAATCTTAAGGTTAGTTAGAATGTATTATTATCATATAACACATGTTTGTTCATTTTTTTTCATCATGGATATCATGCATATGATTAAATCCTAAGCATAGCTATACATACAATTTATATCTTAGCACACTTAAATGATGAATGTGAGTAAATGTATTTGGGATTGATATTTCATTTGGTTGGATAATTTTATCATATTAATTTAAAGCTCTATCTAAATTCTTATGCAAAAGCATATGGAAAGAATCTTAAATCATATGACTAATCAACTTAATCAATCAAACAAAGCATGAATGCATGTCTTTTTAATAGAAAAAGGGTGTTTTCATTCATTAGCTAAGTACACATTCACATGTATAAAAGTTTTAAGCAAGTACGTCGCCATTGTTTAGCACCAAGGAAACGAGGTAGGAACTTCCTTGGGGCTACTTAAAGCCGTACGTCCCTAGAATGTTCAGACTAATATACCTGTTATCCTTAGTTACATATGCATGTATAACTAACTACAAGAATAGAAAGCCATGCAAAAATTGTATCTTGATTTGATTGATTTATTTTGTGTAAATGAATGAAAGCTTTATCTAAATTCTAATGTCCAGATGCATAAGAATGAAATCAAGCAGGTACGTCGCCATTGTTTCGCACCAAGCGAATGAGGTAGGAATTTCTTTAGGGCTACTTAAAGCCGTGCGTCCTTGGGATGTCCAGACTAATATATCCACTAACATTCTTACTTATACAAATCAACATATGAATGCAAGGAAGAGACTTTATTTCATACACTAAATTTACATTCACTTGCATTTCCTATGTATACATAACTAAAGTTACAATGTATATGTATATTCATTCATTAATAAACTTTTGAAAATATATTTGAGATTTAATAGTGATACTAGCTACACATATTTTTAATTAAGTCAACACATGCAAATTGACATAAAGGAAATCATTTTCGTTTGATTAATTTGAAAGATATGAATACATCAATACAAGTAGCATACAATATTTAGCATGTTTGGAAAGAAATAAAATAACACAAGTATGTGATTTTATTCAATCTAACTCAATCCTACGGACAATCATACTAAATAAGATTATTTAAAACAAACCAAAGTTTTTTAATGTCATTTAATCTTTATATTTGATTTGATTTAAGAAACATGAGAAAGGTTTGCTAATCCTAATCCCATCCCTCATGTGTGAGTTAATTTGGTTTAATGAAGAGCAATTAGGTTGATTTTATGTCTTAATTAGGTTATGATATGAATTAAGTCAATTAATTAACCCTTATCTATGTTATCTTAAGTTAATTAACTAATTAATAATGAGCAATATGATATGCAACCACATAAAAAGTAAATTGATAATGCTCCTAAGGAATGAAAGGGGCCTAATGCAATTGGATCATAATTAATAGTTAATTAAGCTTAAGGAGCTCACTTAACTACTTTTATGATTTCCTCACACATGTGAACCAATCATAATTTCATTAGCTCTTTCTTTAGGTTATTGAACACCCAAAGAGTTACTCAAGATTGATTAAAGGTAATTAAGTGTGAATTGGTTAATTAAGTTTTGGTTAAGCATTAAGCATGTTTAATTAATGAAATGAAATTAACTTAAGGAAAGAAATCAAGAAAGAGGCCTTAATCTCAATCCCTAAATCCTATTTTTGATCACTTAAGCTATGATTTTATCTTGAAGATTAATTAATTAATTAAGCAATTAATTATCAAATTAATCATTAATTAATTTGATTCAAAAAGTAAAGAAAATTTAGGAAATGAATTAGGAAAAATATCTCAATCACATTCACTAAGCTCCCTTATTGATCAACAGAGATAATTAAGATTAAATAATTAATTAAGTCACTATTCATTAACTAATTATCACTAATTAAATTAAGAGAGTGATTAAGGTTTAATCAATTTATTTTCCTAATAAAGCAACCAATAAAATCCCGGAAAAATAGAGGAGGCAGAGGTCATCCCCCCAAACATCCATAAAAAATTTGAGATTAATAACTAAGCTAATTGAATTTTCAATTAAATCTTAATTAATCCAAAACCACTTGTTCAAAATTAAATAATAATAATTTTTCTAGATTCTACTTTGAAATATCTTCAAAATGAGTTCCCATTTGTATTTTTTGGATTTTTTTAGGATTAGTTATGATTTTTAGAAGTTTCAGCCTTGAAAATATATTAATTAAGCCTAATTAAAGCCTTAATCCCATCGGGCCACGTGGCAGCTGATGCGGCGCGCTTTCCACGTGGTGCGACGGGTGTGGCTATTTAAGTTGTCACATCGCCACGTTGACTCGGATGGCGGTGGATGCGTTATTCCTGTGGACTGTCCGATTTAAAGATCGGACGGCCATGATTCAATCCGCAGTTTAGAGGAAAAATCAGAGCGGATCTAACGCGATTAGATCACGACCGTCCGTTCTAAAGATCGGATGCCGTCTATCTTTCCCCGTTTGATCCGAGATCACCCGAGCTCGAATTGCCTCCAAATTGATCTCACACCTTCGGGGAGGGTAGGCGCACACACCCAACGGCTAAGATCTAATGATATTCACATTTGCTTCACAAAGGACCAAGCTATTTTTGCTAGGGAGCTCGGTTTTGTCAAATTACCTCACAAGAGCTAATGTCCAGAGTGGATCGGAGGTAGCCGTCTAGTAGAAGCCTGGCGAGAAGACTTGATTTGAAGTAGATTGCTCAGTCAGCCAAACTCCTCCTATTTGGCAATCAGTCTTGGTCGAACTCCGGTCTCCGGTGGTTGGGAAGGCTCGGGGATGATTCGGTTGGCTTCGACGAAGTATGAGGATGGTGTGGGTGCAAGGAATTGGTATTTGATCAAGTGGAGGAGGAGAATTGCATGGGAGAAGCTTGTCATGTTTTGGCTTTGCTTTGGAGAGGAAATCCGATCGAGGGAGGCTTTGGGAATGCTTGGAATTGCTCTTAGGGATTTTGATATGACTTTAAGGACTCACACGAAGGGAATGGTCAAGAATCCCTCTCGAATTGAGAGGGTATACCCTTCAATCGGGCTTGATGGACAGACGGAATCTGTTCCTTAATTTCGGCCGGTTTCGCCGCCGTTAGTCTACCGGAGTTGTCTCCCTTAATTCTACTTGGCACGTCCTGGTTGGAGGAAGTTGTGGCAGGAGTCTCAAGGCCTGATTTTGGGAGATTGAGTTTCCCTTTTGCTCCCTTGCACCCATTGGGTTCGGCCATGGAGGTGGTTGCTTGGGAAGTTTCTCTTGGTCCATGGCAAGTGCTAGGGTGGCCTAGGTTGGGTTAGGTTGGCAAGTGGAGGGTTGTTATGGAAAAGGCAAAGTGGACTATGCTACTTATGACAAGAATCCTATGCAAAGAGCATTGCACATTAGTCAATTCCCTTGGATTGGGCCCCACTTGGATTTGGGCTGGCTTGGGGCTGATCCAGGATCAATTTGGGTCGGGTTAGGTTAACCACCAAGGTTCCATAAGGTGGCTTTAGGTGATTTGGCTTCATATGGTCAAAATAGGCTCATTTGGGTTAGGTTGGGTTGGGTTGATCAATTAGTCAAATTGGGTCAAACCAAAGCTTGGGTTAGGTTCATATGATGATTTGAGATGTTTTGGTTCAAGTGATTTTGATTAATTTGGTTTAGATTTGAATTTAATTCATTTGGATTCAAAAGAGTCAAATGGGTCAAGTTGACCAATTTGACTAAATTGGGTTGGGTTAGGTGTTGAGTCAACTTCAATTGGTTGAATTGTAGGCTTTAGTTTGGTTTGATTTAGATTTAATTTGAATTTTAGCCAATTTGACTTTTTAGGCCAATTTGGGTTAGGTTGGGTCAAGTTGACCAATTGGTCAAATTAGGCTTAATCATAGCTTTGGTCAAGTTCAATAAGTGATTTAGAATGAACTTGAGTCATTGGTTGCAATCAATTTGGATCAAATCATGATTTGACTCATTTTAGCTTTTTAGACCAATTTGGGTCAATTTAGGTCAAATGACCAATTGGGCTTGGTTTGGCTCAAATGAGGGTTTGGTCATGTTCAATCATTGATCATGAGTGGGTTTGTGTCAATGATTTCAATCAATTTGGTATATGGTGAGTTTTGGCTAGTTTAAGCTTCATTTGGGCTAAAAGTTGACTTGGTCAAATAATCAAGTTGACTTGGTTTGACCCAATTCAAGGTAGTTGATCACCTTAGGATGATTGTTGATCATGATATGAGATTTGAAAGGGCTTAGTTCAATCCAATTTTTGTTAGATTAGAACTTGGCTCAAAAAGGGTCTTTAGGTCACTTTGGGTCAAGTGGACTTAAATGGGTTAATTGGTTTGATTATGGTTTGATTCAAGTTTAATTGAACTCACATATAAACTTAGGATGAAGATATAAATCTAATTGTAATTGATTTGGAGTCAAATAGATTTTGGTTCATATGACAATTTCAAGTCAAAAAGGGGTCAACATGGGCTTGACTTGGGTTAGCTTGGATTTGGTTTGATAATTATAGTTTGTGTTTATATTTGGGTAAGTGATTGAAGGGATAATTGAATCATGAAGAAATTTATGGGTTTTGAATTGATTTGGGTATCTTTTAGCCAAGTTCAATAAATTGGCTAAAAGGGCTAAAATTTTATTTGGGTTTGGTTTTGGCTATTTTGATTTATATTTCATTTATATTTGTGAATTATAAATGAAGATATAAATGACTCATGAGAAAATCATTTGGGATTGGAGTGATTTGAAAGCAAATTTGACCAAGTTGAGGGATGTAGGTCAAAAAGACTTAAGTAGGGAATTGATTTGAATGATTTGAATTTAGATTTCATTTATATTTGTGAATATAAATGAAGGAATAATTGATTTATAAAGAAATCAACCAAATTAAATTTTGGTTGAAGGAGGTTTTGACTAAGCATATGAAAGTAGTTCATGTGGCTTAAGGAGGGTCTTGATTTGCTTTGATTTAGTTTGAATTGATTTGAATGATTTGAATTTAGATTTCATTTATATTTGTGAATATAAATGAATGAATGATTGATTTATAAGGAAATCAACTAAGTTTGATTTGGTTTGAAGGGGTTTTGGTTAAGCATATGAAAGTGGTTCATATGACTTAAGAAAAGATTTGAAATTTGAATTTAATCATGGATTTCAATCATTTGGAGTTAGATTTGATTTGAAAATTTGGATTTGAATTTGAGGTTTGGTTTGAAAAAAAAGAGCAAGGATTGGGTTTAAGGTTGTAGGGTAGGCAAGTCTTCTTAGGCTACTTAGGTTTAAGTTAAGTTTATCTGTCACCAAGTGTCTTAAGGAACTCTTAGTGTAAGTCACAGATTTAAGATAAGGAAGTTGAGAGCTCACTCCAAAAGTGAGGTCAACAATTATATGCATTCCTAATACCTAAACTTTGCCAAAAATTTAAGAATTTTTGAAATCTAAAGGCCTCCGCCGACGAACTTAGTTCCGATGTGATGAAAAATTCTCCCTCTGCCGATTTTGGATCTGGAGCAAGAGAGAAGAGTGTTTGATGTAGTAAAAAATTATGAAACCTAACATTACTAAATCAAAATGTTGCCGAACTTTTATTTGAGTTTGGGCTTGAATTAAATTGGAATAAAAGGGGACAATATAAAATAAAATAATATTTGAAGCTTCAAATTGAAAATCAAATTAATTTCTCGAATTAAGTTCAAATTATCATTTTTAAAAATAGAGACAAATCTTCTAGATTTGAATTTAATTGAAATCAAACTGAACCGGGTGCTCACTAGTAAATATAAATAAGACATTTTTCTTTAAAAAAATATTTGAATTAGTTTGAAATCCACAATTGAAATAATCAAAGGTTGGCTATGTAATTGAAATATGCAATATTTTGAAATATTTGGATACTTGATAAAAGCAATTGAAATGAGTTGAATATTTTATTAATAAACATAAACTTAGCATTTCAATATCTCATTTTAATTAATTTGGAAGATGAACTGATTGAATATTTGACTAGAGCATAAGAGATCACCTTGGGATTAAGATAGTTTTCAAATGTAAATTCAATCCAAATGAGATTTGCAGAGGATTTAAATTAAATCCAATTGTTCATCATTAAATATAAATAGACACTCTAATGAACTCTGAATCAAATTATAACACACTCCAAATAAATTAGAGAAAGTCAAAGAGTTCATAAGAGATTCATGATAAATTTGAAGGCTTATTAATAAGCATAAGAAATAGCTTTGAATACTTCATTATGACTACTAAAGAAGTAAATATAAATTGTGATATGTTATTTAAAATTGCAATATAAATTTAAAGTGTTTTCAATTGCCACCGAATCTATACCACATTCATGCTAGCAGACAGAAGACGTTGATTTAAGTGCCAAATAAGTTTTAAATATATTAATCTTGCACAAATTATGGAGTCAATTATCACTTAATTTAAGTGCTTCAAAATTTGTGCGATCATTTGAAAGAGATGAATTTTTATATGAAATATAAAATAATCTTTAATTCAACTTAATTTGTCAAAAGTTCATATGAGTGTTCTAAAATACCCACATGTGACGATTGCTTAAGTTCAGTGTATGAGGATGCTTTGCGGGTTAGCATAAAATAAATTTGAATTTCTTGCATGTGCTACGACCAAAATGTTAGACACTTAATTATAAGGTCCGAGAATATTGCGTAGTCTAAATTTAGATTTATCAACTACATATTCTTGTGCAAAACTCATCGAAGATTGTAAATATTATTCAACCAATCTACTCCTCTTTCTTATAAAGATAAGAGTTGACAATATTGATTTCAAACATCATAGACTCGATACTTTTCTAAGCAGAGTCGATAAGGTTTTCGATGATATTTGTCGATCGAGAATATCAACCGTAGGAGAATTATTAATGTAATGATCATTTCAAATGTAAGTTCTCGATCCCATCTCTCATTATAGAGAGTTGACATGATTTAAAACAATAAGTTAAATGATCAAGCAGACTTACATACCCCAATGATGACTGTGTTGATCGAAAATATCAACTGTAGAGGTCATTATTGTTAAAATATTTAAGATATTAATGTCAAATCATCTCAAATTTACAAAAATATCTACCGGAGGGATGTTTTCATCAAAAGCTATTTAAATTTTAAATTGAATTAATATGAAATTAAACTTCAATTAAATACAAATTTAAGTCAAATGAAATTCAATCTTTAAATACATAAAGTAAAAAAATCCATCCATTTTTCCGTCATCCTTTTTTGGGAATGATAAATTAAAAAAATTTTAGCTTACAAATAAGCTAATGTCAAGTCAAATAAATTTAAATATATAAAGCAAAAAAAATTCATCCATTCATCCGTCATCGTTTATTGAGGATGATAAATTAAAAAAAAATCTTAGCTCACAAAGGAGCTAAGGTCAAGTCAAATAAATCACTATATTCAATCTCAAATAATCTCATATCAGTAAGGACGTGACCAGTATCTTCTGTCCGTGTAATTTTGCTCCTAAATGATACCATATAAAATGCGAATATGACTAGGGCCTTATGATCGGGTGGTCACGATTGTAGTATGTATGTTTCTCAATGGTTTGGCCCTTTGAGTTATGAATCATAAGGTATATTTAATAGGCATAAAGCTTTTCGTTAGCTAAGGTAGATTTAAGATCGTCTCCTTAGACAAACACTACCATATATTTATAAGATATCTTTGGACGATGCAACTTATGGTTGTTGTGAGGATCTTTTCGGGTTGGTTATTCTACCTTTTGTATGTAGTACCAGATGGCGAACCTGAGATCTTGATCGGACACGTCATCGTTCTATTAATCATATGCTTTAAAACAATAAATGATGAATTTCATAAATTATTAATACTCCACCTACTATTACTATTTGCTCAGTAATTAACAATCTAATGACTAGCCTTAATTGAAAGTTCTCTCTGTTCAATTTGGGAGAGATAATTAATTATATGTCAAACACCTATAGGGAATTTGGAATCTGATTTAAAGTTCTCACAAAATGAGGATGAAATCTCTGGGTATTAAAAAAATTCATCTGCCTTCTAAAAATTTCACTCGGCACAATTTTAAACTCTCGTTTCACTCGAGAGGCCAAGCACAAATTTTCGGAGCTCACATTATTCTTTGTCAAATTTTTTTTAACAACTTTTAGCCCTGTTTTTTTTTTTTTTACTTTTTTTTTTGTTTTTAATCTCTTTCACGTTAGTTATATTTACCCATTTTATTGCATGTATATCCGTTTGTATATATTCTTTAAATTTTCCAAGTCTTTTGAGGACCACCTTATTTTTGATTGATTCTATTCTGATCTTTTAAATGGATACATTCTTCAGCAGTTATCTAAATTTATTGTTGTCACTAACACAATATAATTAAAAAGTAAAGTTTTTTGAAGTTATAAAATTTATGCTCGTCGAAGTAAAAATACTGATGTGTACTTCTGTGAAAACATAGGCAGATGAGAAGTCATTTCTCCTCTTCTCTGCTTATGACATTATTCACATAATTTTCATAAAACTATTCATACAATATGGGACTTTCACAAATATTCTTTTGTGCTTTTGAACGATCTTCCAAAAAAAAAAAACATCTGGAGAATTATTTTTCTTTTTGAGAATTGGCATCTGGTTAGATGACAATGTTTATCTGCTTTTGCTCAACTGAATGCTACTTTTCTTAAGACAGTTGGCTATATTTGTGTCGAAAATAATTGAATGCTACTTTTCTTAAAACAGTTGGCTATATTTGTATCGAAAATGCTAAGAAATGTGTTTCACTTCTCCCATTTGAATGAATTCAAAGATGCTATCAAATGCAAAGTGTAGTCTTTAGAAGTATCAGTAGTGAATTAGTAGTAATGCAGCGTCTCCTGCACTTCGCATCCTCTCTGTCTCTCTCTCCCTTCCCCTCCCCCTCCCTTTTTTAATTTCTTTTGATATTTTTTCCAGTTGAGATCTGAGGTTAATAAAGTTCTTGAGGTTGCTCGTGGAGACAAGCTGATTGGCTCTAGCTTAGAGGCAAAGGTTTACCTCCATACTTCTGATGCGGCTACTTCCTCCCGACTACAGGAAATGTGCGGGGCCATGCATGATGCAGATTCTTTGCATCGTATATTTATAACATCACAGGTATATATGTATTTTTTTGAAAAACATGCCTTATTATCTTCTATGTAACTTATGCTCCCACTGAAAATAAATGGAGAATTCTTTTCAAGTTTCTGACAATGTCATCTTGTGACGCAATGTAGTATATTGTCTCCTCATGTGTTTGAGAATCAAGATTTCTAACTAAAGATGGTCTATTCTTTAGTTTTGTTTGGAGAAAGAAGGCCAAAAGCAATGATTTGCTTTTTCATGCTTGTAAGCATTTATTGCTTCATTGGGGCAATAATTTAAATTGCCTCTAATATAATATGTCCGAGATGTCAGTCATAACAATAATCTTTATAAATACAAGGATAAGACTGAATAATACATCAACCCTTTTTTAGAGATTTGCATTGAAAGCCTAGCTCCATGCAGTGGATACTTTTTTTAAAAAAAATTGTAATCGTATTGGTAGACGTCAAAACACCCATTTCAGGATGTTGCTGAATATTTACCATTGTGAAAAAAGTGAACCGTTGTTTCTACTCTGTTTTGGTTCACCCAACAAATCAATTTCTTCTACAAATATAAGGTTCTCTCAGGCCATTCACTACTAACATCAAAATTATATCATTAGAATACCTTGAACAAGTAAAAATAGTTGTTCGAACCATTTTCCATTTTCCAAAGGAGATTAACACATCCTGAAACCTACTACTAGTTGACTGGAAGTAACTGCTAAGGTTGCTCCTGGTTTCTTTCAGAAGAGTCCCTGCATCTTGAAGTAGTTTTTTTTCTCACTGATGAGATGTTGTACGTTTTGGCTCCCTGTAGGTTGAGGTATTGCCTTCCCTCGACAAAGTGGCTGAAACCGTCCAGTATACTGGATCTTACACCAATCAGGCAAATATTGAGATCTGGATTGGTGTGTGCCGTGCTGATGGCATGAAATGTGAGAGGTGCTGGAATTATTCTCCTAATGTAGGTGTGTTTGCTGAGCACCCTACCCTCTGTTCTCGTTGTTATACAGTGATCAGTGACAGTCAACCACTTCAAGCTTCAGCTCAGGTTTGTTGAGATTCTTTAAATTGTAGAATGTATGCTTAAATTATTCAGCATCAGTTTCTTATCCCTGTTATTTGAAGTTTGTTTTATGAGTCCCATTCTTCATGAATTCTTGTAAAGGTAAATTATTCATTGCTTGTATTTTTTTTTTTTATCATGATGAGTTCAAAACCTAATAAGCATGTCAAAATAAAAATGACAAGGTAAATTATATTTTAACGAGAGAGAAGAGTACATATGATTTGGTGTTGTACTCGCAGTGTTTTAATGGACTAAATTAGGATTTCTCAGCACCCGGTTGACGTTATGTGAAATTTATGATTGGGTTATTACGGGATGGATGTTAACTAATTTGAATGAACAGATTGGTTTTGTTTGTTTAATCTATTTTTTTGCTATCATATGTTTGTGCTTCGAGATGTATTTCAACAACAGTATCGCATTTGGCGATTAGCTTCAGAGAAAATTTGGAATATAGATTCTTTTGTGGTTAAGTGACTAAGATTTAATAGTTTTGTCAAAGGACTTCTACTTTTACGTGATATGATTCTCCAAACAATTTTTGGGACAAGATTTTTCACTTTTTTTATCGATAAAATTTATCCCAAATTTGTTTTAAATAGTTTTTGGGGGTGAGTGGGGGGAATCGTATTCGATAAATTATAAAATACATTTTTTGAATTCATTATGTTGAAGATATAATCATTTTTAAAGTTAATAAATAATTGGCTCCTTCATGATAGCTTTTATTTTATTTTATATATTTTCAAATCTGGAAAAGTTAAAGATAATAATTTTTGAGTTCTTCGCTTTTAGAGCTATTAAAAATTTTATTTAGGAGTTGTTTGATTGTCTTAAAAAGAATAGTTTAAAAAGAATAGTTTAAAAAGAATAGTACAAAAGAATGTAGTATATTTAGAATATTTGATTAAATTTTTTATAAATATATATATTTAGTGAAATAAATGTAATATAAAATATTTTTGAGATTGTGGGTGGTGGGAGGTGGTGGTTGGCGATCATGGGCAGAGTTGGGCATTGATTGTTGTTGGTTGTTGGAGGTGGGTAGCGGTAAGTTATTGTTGTAGTAGTTTATACTAATTAGTGTATTTGGAATTTGGCTAAAATTAAGTGAATTTTAAATATATCAAAATCTATTTATATAAGAAATTATAAATATATTATATTATTTTAAAATTTTATTTTTCATCTTATTAAATATATAAATTAATTTTTTTTATATTTATATTATTTTATACTCTAAAGTATTTAAAATAAATAATCTTTTAGGTGCTTTTAAAATAATTGTATCTACAGTGGTTGATGCTCATGATCACCATGGTCAAGTGAGGTATATTGATTGGTGTTGTACTTTTGATGTTAGCCATTGACCTTAGTTTGCTAATCAATGTTAATTCATAGGTATTTATTGATTGATGTCGATCTCTTACTGAGTTCTAGAAAAGAAATGAGTTAATATTAGTTATATTCAAGTCATTAAGGATATGCATATTAGAGTTGTTATTTATGTCCAAACATAAGGAGGTTTGATAAAATATTTTTCTATTTCAGTTGGATTATATCAAGGATTAGCTTTAAGCTCTTATCTTTTTTGCTTTAGTTATGGATGTTCTTACTAGCCATTTACATGAAGATGTACCTTGGTGTTTGCTTTTTGTTGATGATATTTTTCTTGTTGATAAAACTAGAGAGGGAGTCCAAGAGAAATTTTAATTATGGAGGTCAATCTTAGAGTCTAAAGGTTTTCATTTAGGTAGATCTAAAATTGAATATATTGAGTGTAATTTTAGTTGTAGAAGTTCTAGTGGTAGTGTTGTGACATTGGGTAAACAAGTCATTAAAAAGAGTGAGCGATTCAGATATCTAGGCTCTATTGTTCAAAATGATGGTGAAATAGATAGAGATGTTATTAGTAGAATTCAAGTTGGATGGTTGAAGTCGAGGAATGCATCTGACCTATTGTGTGATAGAAAAGTACCGCTTAAACTTAAGAGAAAATTTTATAAGATGGTGGTAAGACACAATGATTTATATGCAGAATGTTGGCCAATAAAAGAGAAGCATAAGACTAAGTTAAGTGTTGCAGAGTTGAGAATGCTCAAATGGATGAGTGGCAGATAAGATTAGAGAGAGTCGGCTTAGATGGTTTGACCATATAAAGCTTCGGTTGTCCGATGATCCAATTAGGAGAGTAGATGTATTAGATTTGACTTATGTTAAGAAATGTTGAGGCAGACCTAAAAAGATTTTGTTAAGATGTATAAAAAATATTTTTAGTATACTTGAATTAAAGGAGAATTTGACACATATAGGACACAATAGAGACAAAAGATTCATGTAGCCGACCCCACATAGTGGGATAAAGGCTTGTCGTTGTTGATGCCGATCTCTTAATGCTTTCCATTGTTCATTCAATGATGCCATGTATATATATTTTTTTAATATCTATGTTGCATGATTAATCAATTGAATAATATTTCGTTGATGCATCAAGCACTAACCAACTGTCTTCATCATTCATTTTTAAAATGAAATATATCTTTTTTGTACATAGAGAAAGTATTATATTTGCAAACATAAAATTTTAGCTGCTAGATATGCAAATGTTTAAGAGCTGAGTGCTTTGTATGTAAATATTTCTTATATCTATTATGGAGGTAGGAAAGCTAGTAATAAAACAATATTAGTGGATCTATTTTAATCAAGTTAGGTCCCTTAGTTTTACCCGAACTTTTTACAAAAAAAGTTTGTCTTTTAATTTGTTCAGTTTATATTCTTTATCTACTCGTATGTAGGATATATTTATTATCTTGAATAGTTAGCAAAAACTAGTTTTTCATCATATATGGGATGCAACCTACCACATCTTATTATATTATGGTTGGCTCATCACTAGAGCCAAGAAAGCAAAATTTTCATAACACTAAAGCACCATGCTCAAACTTTTAATAATTAAGAAATTATTTAACAAATTAGGTGATTCTTGATCAAGCAACGTCTCTGCCACCTCCAAATAAGCAAATTCATGATGGGGAGGAAATTTTTTATTCATCTATAGAAGATCATGCACATCATATGTAAGAATGCCAAAATAAAATTCCTTTGCCTCGTTAGCAAGTCTCGTTAGTTAGTCCCCTCATAAGAGACCTCACTAAGGCTTCGTTTGGGAGGGCTTTTTTAGTGCGTTTTGTGTTGGAAAACGTGAATTTCTGGTTTTGAATAGTATGCTTTTTGAAACTGCGTTTTAGCTCTATCTCTGAAAATTTCCGTTTAGCCTTTTCAAAAGCAAAAAAAATAAATAGTTTTTTAAATACTTTTAAACCAACTTTTCAGGAATCCGAAAAATTTAGCTAAACGAAGCCTAATATTTACCTTCCTTAGGATTACCTGCATATCAAAGGATGGAAGTTTGACAGTGCCAATGCAATAGCTATTTACTTCTAGGCTAAGTGTCTTTGGCTTGAACACTATGGCAGACAATATTCTTAATGATATAATCACTGTAACCCATTCATTATGTACAAATCAATTTACTTGTGATCCATCTTTGGTAGTTGTAAATCCTTACATTCACATTAATGATGTCCTACGTGATTTCCTAAATGATGAATTTGATCATTGGTGTAGCTACTTGTGGATGTAGTTATTATTGACCTATATATCTATTTCACTATTCGAATCAAACCAAATGTGATGAAATCAATCATCAATATGGGAAACTGAGTGTGATTCAAAATTAGACTATCTCAATCATTGTCAAAGCTACATGGACATCTCCCGCCTATGAAATGATTCACTTGCATATGTACATATTGCCAACATTTATCAAGAGAGAATCTCTCACGACCAAGGCAATCGTACTTAGTAAAATCTATGAGCTACAAACAAATTAAGACAATTATTTTAATTGATGTCGAGGATTATCAATTAACATCCGTTTGCGAAATGAGCTGTTCCAGCAAGTCCAGAACGTTGAAAATACTTAGGTAGAAACCCATTTTTTATGGGTTGATGCGTGAATGCATGATAAACATTTGCCTACATGCATGAAATAGCAACATATAATTCGAGATATGTGATATACAAAATTTATGAGAAAATATAAATGCATTTTGACATAATAGTAATTGATTAACTTATTAAATAATTAAACTAGATCAAAAAGTTTAAATAACTTATCTATATATAATATACCCACATTTTTTTTGTTTTTATTTGTTAGAATGGTATTAGAATAGAATTAATTTATATTAAAAGTATACTTATTAAATTGCAATAATTAATATATATAAATTGAAGTAATGGCAGCCACTAACTACAAGAAGAGAAAAGTTTTACTTGGAATTAAATTGGCCTTAAGCCGGGGAGAGCACTTAAGATTTTTGATACAGAAATCCAAGCATATTACTATTTCCAATTTCAAATGGGTTTTTAGGCCATGACAAATATTGAAATTGGGCCGGCCTTGCAGTTTAAATGCGGGAAATCTGATGCAGTGGCGCGGCCCACGTCTCATCCAAGAATAGAATATTTAAGTGAGAAATTTTCTTTCCACGGACATGTTGTAGACCCGGAGTATACGGGATTCCGCTGCCGCCTCGGAGTCTTGTCCGTCGGTCACCATCTCTCGTGTGAAAAAATAATAATAATAAAAAAATAAAAATAAACCTCAGAACTTACCTCTAACCGGGATCCTGTTCTTCTAGAGAAATTTTATGTCCAGAATTCGGTTATAAAACTATGTTTTGATTTTTTACTGTATATTAATGTACATAATATATTTATATTCATTTTTTTCTTAAAATTTAGAGAATTTTTTAAACACTTTTTATATCAGTAATGTGTATAAATATATTTTGGGAGTAATTAAAAAATTAAAATATAAAGCTAAAAAATTAGTTATTTTTGCTCTTTTTTATTTTTTTAAAATTATATTTAAAATATTTATATACATATATTTAATAATTAATAAAAATTCGGATTAACTTCATGTGTGTGGACTACACGTATAATAATTTGGACATATTTTTAAAATAAGTATAATTTAAAATGTAATTAATAATTTAAGTATCTTAAAAAAAATTAGATATAAGTATAATCACCCATTTAGATTTATTCTTTACTAACTGACGCTACCGCTTAAGCGTAATAATGCTGCTGATGACATTATATCATATACTGGAACTAACCTTCCGATACTTATATAAAATCTCTCATTCCCCGATCAATATTTTATTAAATTCTTAATATTTTATCTCAAATTGCATAAACAAATGAATTTATTAATTTAATTTATTTTGATGAAAATTTTATAAATAAGTATATTTTTAATATTTTGCATATATTTTTATGCTATATTTTAGTCCAATATCTTAAATGATGGATAAAATATCTTGATCATTAGTGTATAAAAAGATCTATATACGTACATAAATATGTAGAAATCAAGAGAAAAATTTAATTAAAATTATAATAATCATCTTGAAGTTGAGGTATATTTTAATTATATGTCTTACAAATAATTATTATCAATAAAATTTTAAATAAATAAATAAATAAATAAATAAAATATATATATATATATATATATATATATATATATATATATATATATATATATATATATATATATATATATATATATATATATATATGTGAGATTAAAAAATTCTGAGAATAGTTCAGGTAGTTTTACACTTTTCACAATATCATTATTTTTCAATAAAAAAAATCTTTATCTTAAAGAAATTTAGAATTAAATAAGAAGTTATTTAAACTATATTTATCTCCTAATTAATCAAATACTTATAAAATATAGTATAAAAATATACGCAGATCTCTATTTAAAATTTTTTTATCAAAATAAAATAAATTAACAAATTCATATTTATGCAATTTGAGATAAAATATTGACGAATGAAAAGTTTTATATAAAGATCCGGAAGTACTTAATGACGAGCAATAATTAAATAAATAAAAATAATTCCAAACGGCCATAATACTTACTTTAATGCCATGAATTTAAATAAGCTTATTCGGTAGCAAAACAAATTACCCATTAAACGGGAGACTATACTTATATCTAAATTTTTTTAAGATATTTAAATTAATAATTATATTTTAAATCATATTTATTTTAAAAAATTTGCCTAATAATTTATCCTCTTGTGGGACACCAGAAGGCTTTTTCTCTCACTCACAGTTTTCAACGAGCTATTCACGCCTCCACTCTCCCAGCTCCGTTCTCATTTCCTGTTTGCTATCATCTGTCGAACTCAATTCCCGTCCTCCTTTGCACAACACTGAGACAATCTCAAGCCACATCTACACGTGAACAGCCCATCTCGTCCTCCTCTCCGCTCAGCACAAACCAGCCAGCCGACTTCATCCCAAGCCCGTCCTTCTCGTCCAGTTCTCCGACTGCAATGCCAGCCAACCCACTCCACCTGCACACCCAGCCCACGACAAACCCCCCATTCTGGAAAATCTATCTCACCTCCACTCCATGCAGGCCACTCTCCCATTCCCGAGCTCCAGCCATCCTAACTCCCCACGCCTATCCTGCCCTCCCTCGACAGCTCCTCGACACCTCCCTCTCTTTCTTCAACTCTCTCCCTCTTTTCTCTCTCATTCTCTCTTTCTCCTAAAAAATTATTACATGTGGAGCCATGATATAACTTATATTTTAAATTCTGAGTGATACTTAATTAATACATAACTATTATATATTAATTGTGAAATACTCCATATTAATTGTGAAGTACTATATATTATTATATATATAAATATTATGTATAAATATATAATTAATATTATATCAATATATAATATTTTATAATTAATATATAATAATTATTTATTAATTGAGCACTATATAAGATTATGTTACTAGAATTTTGTCGAAAAGTTAAATCCGAATTTTATATGTAATAATCTCTCCCCTCTCCCACTCATTGTCTGTTACTCTCTCATCCTCTCTCTCTCTCTCTCTCTCTCAATCTCTCTCTATACATAAAAGGAAAAAAAAAGCAATAAAAAACTTTCAAATTTCATAGAAAAAATCAACTACTTTTTATTTTTAAATGCCGAAAAACATTAAATAAATATCTCTAAGAAATTTAAAACAAATCAGCATTGCATATATATATACGCATGCTACATGTAAGTTCGAGTTCACAGGCGATCTTGCCTGCCATCATGCACCTAAGGACTTGTTGCACTCATTTAGTCCCACTTTTGTAACTCAATAATCTTCTTAGCAATTTTGAATCCTTGGAATAGTTTTTTAATGTTATGTATAAAGTTTTGGATCAGTTAAAGCTGAACTAAGCTTATACAAGTCATTTTAATCCCCTTAAAGAGCTTAAAGCCACGTTTTAAAATTTGTGCCCTAAATGATGTGCCAACTTCACTAAAGGAGATTCTAAACAACTTTGAGGGGAAATTTTATTTAATTCTTAAGCTCGTGGGGAGATCCATATTGATGTATAGGGAGTAGTACCATCTCATATAATTTTTTAAAATTATGATTTTATGTTCCAAATTTTTTAAGGCATGGATTTTCATTTTTGAAAAAAATATATATGGGAAACTAATATATCAATAGAAATTTTATTTAATTAAACATATTTTTAATATGATTTTTAACACTTGAAGAGCCTAAGTATTAAAATAAGAAACTTTTAGATTTGAATTCATATCATTCAAATTTTATTTTTAACAAATATATTATTTAAGTAAGCATTTTAATGAGACGTACATTGATATAAAAAATTATTTTGTTGGAGTCAAATGAAGCTAAATCAAGCTTATGATTTGTGGGCTCCAAAAATTCACCACCGACCTCTCGACATATTGAAGAGAGTATGATTTGAGTGTGTCAGTATAATTTTCAGAAGGCAAATGGAATAGTATATAATACACTACACAGAGATTTCGCCCTCATTTTGTGAGGACTTTATATCTGGTTCCTAGTTTCTTATAGGCGCAAGCCCTTATAGTTAATTACTCCTCTCAATATTGAGAGGAACTTTCGATTAAGGCTAGTCGTTAAGTCGCTTAATGCGTAATGTATAGTAGCAGCATGTGGAGTTTGAAATTTAGATTTATAAAATTCATCAGTATTAGCTTAAAGAGGATGGTTGGGGGAACGATGACGTGCCCGATCTAGATCCCATGATTCCATTATCTTGGGCTGTCATGGTCCCTAGTCTACTTAGTCAGAGGAGGTAGTCGACCTAACCTGATCAAAGGATCCTTATCAACAACACATAAGTTACGTTGTCCAAGAAATCCTTGTAGATATGGGATAGTCTTTGTCTAAGGAGACACATGGGTTACGTCGTCCAAGAAATCCAAGGAGACATGCTTAAGTCTACCTTAGCTGACAGAGGGATTTTTTCCCTATAAAGTATAACCTATAATTCAGAACTCAAAGGGCAGAGCTATTGGGGAGCATACAGGCTACGATCGTGATTATAATATAATGGAGCCTTATTGGCCAAACCACTCGATCAGAGGACTCTGGTCGTAACTACATCATCTATGGAGCCTACTATCCAAGCTACGCAGTCAGAGGACATGAGCCACATCCTTACTAGCATGAGATTGATTAAGAGTGAACATAGCATAACACTTGATTTGACATTTGCTCCTTTGTGAGCTAGAGTTTTCTTAATTTATCATATCCGACAAATAATTACGGAAGGTGGATAGATTGAGTTTTGCTTTAAGATTTTAATGATTGAATTTCATTAAAGTAGATTTTAGATTAATACTTAATCTGAAGTTAATTTGATTTGAAATTAGAATCACATTTTGATGGAAGTATTCTCTCCCATTGAAATCACTATTCAACACAGCCATCATCGGGGTAGTTACTTGATTAATTTGAATATATTTAAGAGCTTTAGATCCTATCAACTCTGTTTAGCTTCTAATAGAGCATTAGATATGCTATCACATGACATAATTAACTTCTCAGATATTTCAATAAGCTAAAATTCTTATAATAATTGGATTTTTAGGTTTTAACCTGACTCGCCCCAAGACCAAACCGGAAGCAACTCGCAAAGATCCTCGACACTTGAATCTAAACATTCAAAGATAGTCGGGCTCATGCGTGTATTTAGTAATTCAGATAATTTTATGTTTAAATTAAGAGATTAATTTTATACTTTCATTTAATTCTAACTTAGCCTGTGCAGCTTTTTTAGACATTAAAATTTACACTCTGAATTTTCATGTCCGAGCACATGCAAGTATTTTTGACTTAGATAATTTCATCTAATTAATAAAATCATTGATTTTAAAAATCATAATTAGAATGAAATTCTTTAATTTTTGTATTGAAAGAAGCTTCATAATTTATGAAGAATTTAATTTAATATTGCCTTCGTTGCTTACACAAAGAGTTGCGTGGGGTGTGCGTTGTTGATTTGATGGATTGGATGATAAATTTTAAAACCAATTGGTTTTGGATTCCTAAAATATTGAACCAAACCGACCAAATAAAATGTAAAACCGAACAATCAGATTAACAATTTCGTTCGATTATTTTGGTTTGGTTTTGGATAAACCGAACTTCCCTACATTTAAAAATTATTTGTATAATATTTTATTGTATAATGAACAAGCAATAGTAGTTCATATTTATAATTCTTACTATAAACCTATAATATATAAATTAATAATGTCATATATCATATAATTACTTTGGTTTATTTGGTTCCATCCAAAATTTTATTTAACAAATCAATCCAAAAACCAAAAACCAAAGTTTTCATTAATTAAAACCAAAATCCAAATTATTAAGTTCAAAACCAAATCAAATTACTCAAAAACTTTAGTTCGGTTTGGTTTTTTGGTTAAAACCAAGTAATGCACACCCCTAGTTGAAGGTCCGGTGACAATTAGTTCATTCATTTAAAAGCTTGCATAAGTTTCAAACCACTTGAATATAACATAAACTTACTTCAAGAGATGTGTAATAGATTCGCACTGATTAAGATATTTACACATATCCTTCAATATTTAAGTAGAACTATTGAAAATATAATGCTATTATATTTACAAGCTTGCATAAATTGAAATACTTGAATATTGTATAAAATTGCTTGAAATATAAAGAGTTCATTTTACTCAAGTATTTACATGTATCTTGAAGCTATAGATTTAAACGATAGTTTGATTTGTTGTTTTGCATGAAAATTCAACTCCTCAAAAATACTTCAATGAATCAATGGAGTGTAACATTCAAGTTTCTTCTTCATTTAACTTGTTTCTTATTTTCATAACTCGTTGATTAATAAGGCTATTTATTTTCATACCTTATCATATAATGGATTTCTGCATTCTTATGAAACATCCTTAGATATTTCAAGTTTGCGAATAGATCAACCCATGCTATGAATATAGGTACCTTCTCTCTTTTCAATTCAACCTTCAACTCCATAGTATTCTCTGTGAATGTTTATTTTAATTAGGTATTACTGCCGAAACTTCAAGTGCTTAAATTGGAGTTAGTTATGTTATGATATACATAAGAAGCTTATTCAAACCTCCGCATTCATGGCTCCTTTAACGAGTTTTATCGTCTTCATAATATATAATTAATGGGCTTTTTGATTTCATAATTCACCCATTATTTGATTAAAATTATCATGATTTACGGTGGAGTCCCCATAAAAGTTGATTCGTGCCTATAAATAGAATGAATTCCCGTCTTCTAAATTCATTATTTTTCATTTGCCTTTTAAAATGTATCTCAATTATATTTCAGGTAAGATTTTTGTTTATCATTTGTAGTCAATTTTCCCTTTGAATTTTAATTTAAACTTGCTTACATAAGTCATAGTGGTTTAAATAATTTTCATTTAGATTTGTTTAAGTCCCAAAAATTTAACAAAATTACGACAGCATTTCGATGTCATCCCCAATTAGGGGGCTACATTGGAACTATTTTGGCCTACTCGGTACGCCCTATTGGGCATAATGAGTGATGTCTTGCGACACCATAAATGTCTTTTCATACCCACTACACCCTATTGGGCATTAACAGGGTCTTGAAACCTGTAAGTAGCAAACATATATAATTTTTACATATTTAAGCCTCCTCTTTTTTTTTTTTCTAAGTCCCAGATTTTGACAAAATTTTGGCAGCATTTCGGCTTAGGGGAGCGACATCTAACAAATTATTTAGCATACTCAATACGCCCTATTGAGCATAGCGAGTGGTGTCAGGACACACGTTCTTTCGACCCACTACGCCCTATTGGGCATTAGCAGGGACTTGAAACCTGCAGGAAAAAGCACAAGCACAAATATTCCATATACACATAATATAATTTATTTTATTATTATTTTTTCTCGCCACATCTTGATGAGTGTGATGGTCGAAATTTTGTAATACCTCGGCCGACTTCATCTTGCCACACCCTGATGAGTGTGAAGATGTCACCTGAAAGGAGAATCCAATTCCCACCCCACTCAACTTCACCACCTAAACGAAATCAACATAACCCACAACAATAGAAAATGAAAGAGAAAGATGTCCTTGTTTGGCCATAATAGGCTCGAGCTGTGGTAGAGAAAAGAAAAGAAATTTTTTTGATCTACAATAACTTACAAGATTTCTACCACAAGAGAAGATGCTACGATGATCGATTTTGCTACGAGTGCTACAATACCACCATGCTATAGTGCTCAAGAGTAATAAGAGGGAATAGTGATTCTATAATAGACAGAGGGAGAGAGAGAGAGAGAGAGAGAGAGAGAGAGAGAGAGAGAGAGAGAGGGAGATGCTTGAAGGATTTTTTTTCTTTTTTTATCTGGTGTGAAGTCGAAGGAGAGAAAAAGAGAGAGAGAGAGAGAGAGAGAGAGAGAGAGAGAGCGAGAATGACAGTGGTGAGGGATTTTATTTTCTTTTTGTTGTTGTTGTGAACCCGAAAGAGAGAGAGAGAAAGAGAGAGAAAGTGAGAGAGAGAGAGAGAGATCAAAATGAGGGGATCCTTCTGTGGCTTGCGGTTTCCTGCGTCAATTTTGGAAAGGCAAATTGAAGAGGAAGGAACGGTTGCTTGCAGTTTTTAGGGAGAAAAGAGGGGATCGCAAGTGGGAGTAGTTTTTTTGGCTTGTGGTTGAGGAAACTAGAGGGAGTGCTTGCAGTTGAGGAAGACGGAGCTGAGGGTCAATATGCCCCCAAATAAATGTGAATCACGCATAGAATGAGTCATGCTTGTTGAAAACTAGTTGACCCTGAATCTTAGATCACTTTAGCTTCAACTTCAATAGCTTATGGAGCTTTGATATGATTTGTCATTAGTATGATGCCTTATGTTTGGATGAGTTAACTGACATGATTGACCAATTTGTCAGGCTCAACTTGTCAGATGGGTAAAAACTCTTCCACCATCTACTCTCTGCTTCAATGAGTTTGTTGAAGATCTATTTCCTCTATGTTGTTGCAGATTTAGGTTTCCTTTGACCCTAGTTTCGTGCTTGGTCGGGTTTGATGGAGGAATTAGTCTGCTTATTTTGATATTTAAAATTCATTCTGTTCTAGCTTTAAGCTTGGAGGACTTGATGAGGATTGACCTGGTTTATCCACATTGACTTGTCAGGAAGTATACGTATATCTTCAGCCATATGCTTGCTGCTTTGATGGACTTGTTGAAGGATGCGTACAGATGACCTAATCTTCTGGCTTATATTAGGTCTATAATGTCGAGTTATCAGCCTAGCAATGTGTGCCTTAATAAACTAAATAACTATAAAATTCCTTTAATTTGGCCAATGGCTTTGTATGAACTATGGAATTATTTTCTCGGTTCTGTGCTTTCTACTTTGACTGACTTGATGAGGAGATTGACTTTGATTTGTGCTTTGGGCTTGATCAGATCATTTGAGAATAAATTGAAATATCACTCTGCAGGCAATATAAAGATTGACTTGAGCGACTTTGAGAGTTTCCTCACCTTGGTCTACATCGATCAAGTAGAGATCTGGATTGATTGCTTAGTCACTAAGCTGGATCTAGTTTGAGATTGAACAGTTATCATCATTGGACTGATGAGCTGGGGCTCTTTCACTGTAGCCTTTTCTTATGGCTTGTTGAGTGAGGAGAGCGTCAGTAACTCAGCCACATTTGGGCTTATTGATTTTGACCTTTAGAACCCACTCAAGTCTTTGACTTAAACTGTGATGGGTTGGTGATTTGGTCATCAAACTAATGAATGTGGGCTCTTTCACTATGGCCTTTTCTTACGGCTTGTTGAGTGAGGAGAGCATTAGCAACTCAGCCATTTGTAGGTTTATTGAGTTCGACCTTAGAATCCATCAGTGTCTTAGATTTTAGGATATAGAGGTTGATGTTTTTCCAACTTAGTTGATTGAAGCTTCCAAAATTGGGACTTCCTCTGACTTGATCTCGACATTTGATGAATCTGGGATAAATTTTTTGATATTTAGCCTTTTCATGCGTGACAATAGATTCTTTTTATTTTTGGAAGAACCTGCAACTTAACAGTAATAATTATTGGTATATTCAGGAATTTTGGCATAAAGCTCAATGTCAACCTGAATCAGAATATATTTGAGGATCTCATATTGTAGCATGATTTCAACTTAGCTAAATATATAAAAATACCCCCTATTTTATAGGAGAAATTCTAAGGCACTTTGAAAAAGCTCTAAAATAATTCAAGAAAATATATCAGTGTATGAGTTGATACATTTGATCTTAGGAGGGTTTTAACATGTAATATTAATTTCATCTATGTATAGAAATCTAAAATGCCCCCTGTGTAACAGGGGAATTTTCACTGAGAAGCTTTTTTTTTTTACCTTGACTTAGTATATTTATTTAGGGATCTCGACATGAAGCACGATATTGACCTAAATAGATATACTAAAAAAATACCTCCTGTCTTGCAGGGGGATTTCTATTATACCTCGAGAATGTATTCGTCATGTATATTACTTTTTCAGGCATCGACCATTAATTGGCGGCATTGGTCTTTCACCTTTTAATTTAATGAGTTGATATGCCCCTTCTTGATACACTTTCTCAATGACAAAAGGGCCCTCCCAATTAGGCTCAAATTTTCCACCAATTATTCGATTAGGAATAATTAGTCTTCTCAGCACCAAGACCAATTCCATTTTTTAGAATGTTCGAGGCCGCATCGTATGATCAAAATCCTTGGGCACCTTTGCATGATAAACTTCCAGATTTTGATGAGCTTGCAGTATAACTTTATCGAGCGCGTCGAGTTTCTCCATTCTCAAATGAGCATTTTGATCTTTAGTTAGATTGTATTGGATGGCTACTCGAAGTGAAGGCAACTCAACTTCAAGTGAAAGAACTGCTTCAGTTCCAAATACCAATGAATGGGAGTGGCTTTAGTCGATGTCTTATAGGTAGTTCGATATGCCTATAGTGCCTCTATTAGTTTAGTATGCCATTCTCTCTTATTTTTAGTAAGGATCTTCTTGAGCAGTTTGACTAATGTCTTGCTGAATGCCTTTGCCAAATCATTTGCTCTTGGATTATATATTGATGAGTCTCACCAATCATTTTGTGTCGATCGATGAATCTATAAATCTTTATATTTTTGAAAGTTGTGCCACTATCAAAAATTATTTAACACAATACTCTAAATTTATAGACCATATTATGCGTAAAGAAGTTAATCACTCGATCAATAGTAACTTCTTTAAATGGAGTAGCTTCAGCCCACTTAGAGAAATAATTAGTCACCATTAGGATGAAGTGGTGTCCAGTTGATGACGACGGATCAATTGGTCCAATTACATCTGTGCCCTAGCATTTGAATGGCCAAGATGCTATTATTGGGTGTAGTGGATTTGAAGGTTGATAGATTGTATTCCCATGTACTTGACATTCATGACACCCCTTAGCATGATTGATACAGTCTCTCACCATAGATGGCTAATAATAGCCCATCCTTTTGATCTTTACTGCTATCTTGGGACCTGACTGATGTGCACCATAAAGTCCTTCATGAACTTCAACTATCACTTTGGTACCTTCATTCAGCATATATTTTGTTCATAACATCCTTCTCAATTTGCAAGATTTATTATGAAATTCTTTCTTTAAAGTAGTCGAGCTTCCAATCATGCTCTTATATAATAAAAGCTTCACACTACTTTTCTGAGGCAATATCATTCTTAGCTCTTCTAGGAATAATTTTATGTTAATTTTGAGGAGTATGAAGAGCAACCTGAGTCACATCCTACTATGTCGAATTTGATAACCCCTCTAACTGCGGGGATTGGTACTTTGCTGGCTCTAGAACTCATTAAGTAAATATGCCGATCATGACATAATCACCATTCATACTTGCCATTTTTTTAGCTAATTTTGCTAAGCAATCAACTTTACTATTCTTAGATCAAGAGACTCAAGTTAGTGTGACATTTGGTATCTGCTTCATAAGCTCAAGAACTCACTTATAATAAAAAGCTAACTCAAGCTTGTTGATTTTATAGATGCCAAGTACTTGATTTATAATAAGCTGGAAATCACCAAAAATATACAAGTTTTGAATGCCTATGAAAATAACTTCTTCAAGACCTGCTACCAATGCTTCATACTCGGCTTCATTATTAGTTCTTGGCTCGATCAACCCATATGATCATCACATTATCCCTCATTCCGGTGTTATGAAGATGATGCTAATTCTTGCTCTTACCCTTGGGAAATTTAGAGGCTGGACTTCTTTGATCAATGAGGCTCCATCAAAGTACATTTCCTAAATTTGTGATTTTTTTCTTTCATGAATGAGCATAATTTGCTCATCAGGCAAATCATCATTAAGAGAAGAGTCCGTAGGGATGGGATGTGCAAGTAGAAAATCTGCTAAGACTTATCCCTTCACCGCTTCAAATGTATGTGATATCAAATTGTAAATACGCCCATCTTGCCAAGACTTTCACACCTTGTCATCAAGTACTTCAGTAGATTGATCCTTGAGATGAGGATAATCTTGTGAGGTAATTTATAGTGACAAAGCTTTTGGCCTGCAAAGATCAATGCCAAACAGTGCTTCTCTATCGAAGAGTATCTCATTTTTGAGCCTATTAATCTTTGACTAATATAATAAAGAGCATTCTCTTTGCTTTCTTCATTGTATTATGCCAATAATGCTCCAAGGGACTCTTCTAATACAGCTGTGTATAGAATGAGGGGCTTCCCAAAAGTAAGCAATGCAAGGATTGGTGGATTTAACAAGTAACTTTTAATGCTATTGAAGGGTTCTTGGCACACCTTGTCCCATTTGAATGGAGCATCCTTCTTCATCAACTTTACAAATAGTTGACAATGTCCTGATAGATTTGATATAAATTGACGGATGAATGCAAGCTATCTTTTTAAAGAACAGAGCTGATGCAAACTCTTCGGAGGAGGCATTTCCTCGATTGCCTTGATTTTAGCATGATCAACTTAGATTCCTTTGTGATGTACAATATACCCAAAGAATTTTCTGGAGGATACCCTGAATATGCATTTTAGAGGATTCATCTTGAGATCATATTTTTTGATTCTCTCCAATACAATTCTTAAGTCTTCAAAATGATTTTCATGATTTAAGCTCTTCACCACCAAATTGTTAACATGACATTCCACCTTTTGGTGAATTAACTCATCAAAAATATGCATCATTGCTCTTTAGTATGTAGCTCCAGCATTCTTCAAATTAAAAGGCATGACTGTTTAGCAGTATATACCAATTAACATCCTAAATGATGTGTGCTTCTCATCTTCAGGAACCATCTTGATTTGATTGTATCCCGATGATCCGTCCATGAATGAGAATATATCATAGTTGGAAGTATTGTCCACTAATAGCTTTGATATTAGAAGCGGGAAGTCATCTTTTGGACACGCCTTATTTAGGTCCCAGAAGTCAATGCAGACATAGATTTGGCCATTCTTCTTTCTAATTAGGATATTGTTGGCTATCCAATCTGATACTTCTCCTCTGATAAAAGTCTGCTTGATTAGCTTTTTTAGTTTCAATTACCTGTTTCTTCAATCTTCAATCTCATTTGCCTAGAGCTTAATATCGCATCTGGTTTAATGGCAAGTTTATGAACTGCTACATCAGGGGATAAGCCTGACATTTCAAAATATGTCCAGGCAAAATAATCCCTGAATTCACAAAGTAGCATTTTTAGCTCTTCAACTTTCTCATCAAGTAGAAGGGCACTAATGAAAGTTGGACGGGGATCATCCTCAGCTCCTAGGTTAATTTCTTTGAGTTCATCCATAATAGCTATTTGTCCACCATCTTTGAGTTCTTCAGGTGCAGGATTGTTTCTACTTCTTCCTCATTTCTAAGAAGAATGTGTCAAAACTTGATCTAAGCCAAATTGATTGAAACCAATGGGTCAAGTTCATTCCAACTCACTTGTTGAACTAGACCAAAGTCTTAATTGGCCAACTAGACCCAACCTAGCCCAATTGACCATGAACCCAACTTGACCTAAAAGGTCATAATGAGCCAAAATCAAATATAAACTAAATTGATTGGAAACAAAGATATCAATCCATTTCATATGACCAATGAAACCTAAACTAACCCATGACCTAACCCAAATAGGTCAAATGGGCCCATTTGACCTAAATGAACTCAATTGAACCAATACTAAATATAAACCAAATTGAATCATACCAAAGCTACCAAAATATTTCAAATGGTCATATGAACTTGACCCAACCCTTGGTTTGACCCAATTTGACCAATCGATCAACTTGACCCAAGTTGACCCATTTTGACTTAAATGGGTCAACATGAGCCAAATCACATCAAACCAACTCCAAATTCAATGAAACTTGGCCTAACCCATTTTGCAATTATACCAAACATATTTAAATTGAAACCCAAGATAAATGACCATTTTACCCCAAAGGGTAAATTTTTAAATTTATAGGAATTTGGTCAAATCCTCTTCATTACATACCCTTTTAGTGGACCAAGTGGACACTAATGAGTGGATAACCCAATGGGATTGTGATTCAACCTAGTAAGGTCAAATCACCACTTGCTTGAACATGAACACATGGGAATCATTCCTCTACCCATTTCAAGCACATGACACTCTTCCACTACCTCCCTCTGGCCAAACCGAATGCAATGACACATCAAATGGCCTAAAAACCCACTCAAGGTGGTCAATTGGATCAAAATGGCAAGCTCCTTCATGGCCGTCTGATTGCTCTTGGGGGAGATATACTCCCCCTTATTTCACTTGAATTTCATTTTGCCCTATTCGATTGAAGCATAGGAACTTAGAGCAAGCCTTTGCTAGTCTTCCCAAGCTTCCTAGAGTGAGTTAGAATTTTCATTTTCTCTATTTTCCTAGACTAAAAATAGGGGAGCTCAAGTGAAAATTGAACTTAGCCATAGTCCATACCATAATTCCTCTGCAAGCTTCATTAGATCAATCAAACTTGCCTAGACCTTTTCCCAAGTTCCTAAGGCAAGAGAGGAGTACTATTAACCTAGACCGAGCTCAAGTGAAGGAGAAGTTGGCCTCTAGAAGGATCTACCCAATTTCAACACCTCCAAACTTCAACAAAGCTTCTCCACTAGACAAAGCTTCTCCAAGGGAATCGAGTGTCGGTGATAGCCTCGTGAGGTCAACCATCAAACCAAGCTAAATTTAGCCATGGTCTGGCTCTTTGTGAAGTGAAGTTTATCTCATGAAAATCTAGCCATTGGATGTGATCTCCCTTACATGGTGATGGTGTGGGTTGAATTTGATTCAACCATGAATTTTGATCTTTAAGATGGACAATGTCCATCTCCCATAGGGAAGATCAGGTGTGAATCACAGGCCATCCATCCATGCATTTTGGATGGACGGCCATGATTAAAACATGTAGGATCTGTCATTTTATCCTTTAGAACCACGAATTTAACCTCAGCCGACCGATCCTTGATTGGACGAGGAGAAAGCGAAATGTCACCATCGATGTGGCACTACGATGTGATAACTTAAATAGAGAATCCCAATGCGCCACATGGAAAGCGCGTGCTGCGTCAGCCTCCACGCGGTGCTGACGGGATTAACTATATAATTAAGGATTTAAATTACCTAATTAAGCTTGAAAACTTTAAAAATTCATATCTAAGTGTAGAAAAACTAGAAAAATGTGAAATAAATTGCATATGAAAGGTTTTTAAATATAAAATATTATAAAATTAATTTCAATGAGTTTTGAAGAGTGTTATTTTCTAGATTTAGATTTTATTAAAAATTTGATTTTACTAATTACTCTCTAATTACCCCACTGATTAATTCCAAACTTCTTATGTATGATTAGTGGGATGACTGCTTCCCAAATTTTCTTGAGATTTATTGATGGTTTAATTGAAGAATTATTAATTTTTTAATTACCCTCTTAATGTAATAAGTTTAATTAAGTGTGTAATTAGTGGTTTAACCCCTTGATTGAGTTAATTAAGGTTTGTTTAAGTGAACATGAGGTTTAGGGAATAATTTTGGATGTTTTCCTTAAGCTATTCCCTAAACCCCCTCTTTCTTCCTTAATCTAAACTTAATTAAGAATTAATTCACTAATTACCTACCTAATTAAATTTATAAAATTCTAAAACATTCCAGAACTTAACTAATCCATCTTGGGCAGATGCTTAGGTGTTCAATAATCTAAGTACATTAAGGAAATCAAAATCCCACTCACATGTGTGAGAGGGGTTATGAAAGTACTTAATTTAAACCCTTAGCTTAATGAATCATTAATCATGAGCCAATTGCATTAGGCCATTTTCTTTCCTAGGTGCATTATTGATTTAAATTCCTTGTATGGTTTTATGTCATATCATTGGCTCATAATTATTTGATTAAGTATGCTAAAGTGGTGTAGTAAAGGGGTAATTAACACACTTAATTCACACCTTAACCTACTCAAAATATAAAAATCATCTAATCATCTAAAGATTAAACTAAAATGCCATACATATGGAGGAAATGGGATAGGACCAACAAAAATTCTTTCAAATTTTCTAAATCAAACATAAAATAAATTCAAAACAAAATCACATTAAACAAACTTTGATTCAATTTTAAACTTTCTTATTTCATTGATTGTGTGGTAAAAATTTTCTCTTTCTAAGAGTAATACTTCCATCTTCAATCTATGTGGACTAAAATGAAGATAGAAATATACTCTTTATGCATTTGGACACCATGTAGATCCACAGATGTTCTTATGAGGGTGATTGGTATGTGAGGAGAGGTGTACTATCTCAAAGATAGAAGTCACCACTACAACACTTAATCACTAATAAAGACTCTTAAGGACAATTGGTCTACATATGTACCAGAGATTCTTCTCCTACTTTACATGGAAAAGTAAAGTAGGGTTTATTTTAAACTGGGTTCGTTAAGCTTTCTACTAGGGCAAGCCCCATAGTTAATTACATCATGGAAGGGATTCTTTAGAATACTGAAGGTAAATGATCATTGCTCCAAAGATTTCAATAGTAGGACTATCAAATTTATTTTAGAAGATCAAATGGGATTGATCAAAGAGAGGGAATTATTATCGCTAAGGAAGATAGAGAGATGCTCATATGGAAACCTAGCGAGCATCTCAAACTATCCTATGGTTGGGCTTTATGTTTTTGAAATTGATTTATTTGTTTGAGTTAAATTTTTATTAGAAATTTAGGGCTTATAATTCCACAACACAAGATTGTGGAAATGCCTAGGAGGTGAGGATTTATACTTATGGCCCATAAAGGGGAGAAGCAACTTTAGAACCTAACTCTAGGGAGCTTCAGCAAGGGCCAAAATCATGACCTAAATTTAAGGCAAAAATGGGTATTTGGTTTGCCTCCAAGGATACAATCCATGCTTGGACTTACAAGCTTGGTGGCCAACTAACTCCTCATACGATTTTAAATTCATGTAGGCAAGTCATATGCTTTATGCAATATAACTAGGCTATTATTTATTTAAAAAGAGACTATGTCCTTAAACTCATTCCCTAAGAGACTAAATCATGTAAGGGCATGAAAAATGACCTAGATCTAATGCAAAATATATTACATATTATTTTTATTTTTGGACAATCATTTGACTCAGGCTTGTTGGATTCATATGCTTAATGCATGAGAAGTAAGATTATTGGCCAAAATCAATGAGAAGGGAGGAGGTGTGTTTCCACCATGGATCTCAAAGATCAAGCCAAGTTTCTCTAGCAAAGGTGGAAGCCCTCCAATCAAGAGTGTAATAATATGCTTTTATGCATGATGTTATAAAAGAAATACTCATCCAACTAAGGGGTTGCTAATTCTTTTATCTTGATTATAGCCAAAGCTTTAGGTGAGGTTATGAGTTGTTTATTTTTAATTTTGAGTTGATTAATTTGGTAGAAGATTTATTTTATTCCTAAGAGCCTAATCATCATCGAGGACATACATCAAGCAAGGAAGAAACTATGAAAACATGCCATGTTAATGTACAAGTTAAACAAAACATCAAATATTTTATAAAGCTAGCATAAAAGAATAAAAGGTCATTCTGGTTTTCCAATCATCAAACTGAAAATAAATTGGTATCAGCTCTACCCTTATACAATACAAATGAATTAATTTACAATCAAGTAAGGAAATTCATGTTTTGGGGGTCTTTATTTTTCATTTCTTCATTCTTCATTCTTCTTTCTTCTTTTGGTTTCTTATTTTGGATGGTTGGAAGGTGGTTGCTCCAAAGGCTTCACATGGTGTATAAGATGTAACCTTATGACCAATGCTCATCCTAATTCCCCATAACAATCATTCCAAAATCTTAACTGTAAAAATACATGAAAAGAAAAAGTAAACTTAATTAACAGCTGCAAAATATAGATTAGCTAAACAAATCATGCAAGTCCCAAGCATGTTTATTGGACTTAGTACCCCATACATGGGTAACCAAGTCCACCTAACCTATTGGATTATGCTTAGGGGTTTAAGCACCTGCACATCAAAAATATTTATATTTTTATTACAATGCCCCTTAAGCACAATCCCCTACATAAAACAATAATTAGATTAAATCATCCTACCATTCATTCTTCGCATATTCACCCTAACATCCAGACTAGAAACTATACATCACAAAATAAAAATAAACATTAAGCCATGCACCGCCCTAACCTAAAGCTAGAAGTGGTGACTTAACCTAATGTGTGTGCTTTAGAAGGTTTGTGTGGTATGCTTAGCTATGGCTTTAAGACTTAGATTTTCTAAGTATGAAGATGCTCAACTTAGATGGATAGTTTCATTTAAGTGTTTAATTGATTTAGTTAATTTTTATTTGGTGATTTATTTTGGTTCAAATGAATCCTACAATTAATTACTAAAAAGAGAAGGAGCTTCTTTCCTTCCCTACCTAAAGTAATTTCTAAAATAGATTCATGTTTAGTTTTGTTTAGTGAATATTTTATTATGTGTTTTAATTAATCCTAAGTTTATATTTTCCCTAATCAAACCTACTCAAAAAGAAAGGCATTTTTGGATTAAGTAAAGTGAATTAATATAACAAAACATACATCACTTCATTTCTTTCCCAACATGTATAACATGAATATGAATGAATCCTATGCATATCTATACATAAAAATGGAAATTTTTAGCATACTTTATGATGAATGCTAAGTGAGTTACTTAAAAAAATTTGAATGCTTTATGATGCATGATTTTCATTAAGTAGAAAAGAGGTTTTCTTATCCATTTTCACGCACATATAGTATGTAAAAGGCATAAGTGAGCAATTGTGAACCAGGTGTAAGGTACAAGACATTTAGGAAAGCCACAACCCGAGGTTGTCAGATTAATATACTACTTTCTTTAAATACAAGCATATGTACAAAAGAAATGAATGGAGAAGAAAGATGGAAGAGTTTGTATTTGTTTATTTATTTTGTTTATGCAATTGATCTAAGCCAAATTGATTGAAACCAATGGGTCAAGTTCATTCCAAATCACTTGTTGAACTAGACCAAAGTCTCAATTGGCCAACTAGACCCAACCTAGCCCAATTGACCATGAACCCAACTTGACCTAAAAGGTCATAATGAGCCAAAATCAAATATAAACTAAATTGATTGGAAACAAAGATATCAATCCATTTCATATGACCAATGAAACCTAAACTAACCCATGACCTAACCCAAATAGGTCAAATGAGCCCATTTGACCTAAATGAACTCAATTGAACCAATACTAAATATAAACCAAATCATACCAAAGCTACCAAAATATTTCAAATGGTCATATGAACTTGACCCAACCCTTGGTTTGACCCAATTTGACCAATCGATCAACTTGACCCAAGTTGATCCATTTTGACTTAAATGGGTCAACATGAGCCAAATCACATCAAACCAACTCCAAATTCAATGAAACTTGGCCTAACCCATTTTGCAATTATACCAAACATATTTAAATTAAAACCCAAGATAAATGACCATTTTACCCATCAAAGGGTAAATTTTGGCCAAATTTATATGGAATTTGATCAAATCCTCTTCATGACCACTTGACACCCTTTTAGTGGACCAAGTGGACACTAGTGAGTGTGGTGCACCTAACCCAATGATTGGGTTATCCCAACCTAGCCTAAGGTCAAAACTGACCACTTGCTTGAACATGAACACATGGGAATCATTCCTCTACCCATTTCAAGCACATGACACTCTTCCACTACCTCCCTCTGGCCAAACCGAATGCAACGACACATCAAATGGCCTAACAAACCCACTCAAGGTGGTCAATTGGATCAAAATGGAAAGCCTTCATGGTAGTGATTGCTCTTGGGGAGATATACTTATTTCACTTGAATTTCATTTTGCCCTATTCGATTGAAGCAGAACTGAGCAAGCCTTTGTTCTTCTTCCCAAGCTTCCTAGAGTGAGTTAGAATTTTCATTTTATCTATTTTCCTAGACTAAAAATAGGGGAGCTCAAGTGAAAATTGAACTTAGCCATAGTCCATACCAAGCTAATTCCTCTTACAAGCTTCATTAGAGGATCAAATCAAACTTGCCTAGACCTTTTCCCAAGTTCCTAAGGCAAGAGAAGAGTACTATTAACCTAGACCGAGCTCAAGTGAAGGAGAAGTTGGCCTCTAGAAGGATCTTAAATTTCAACATCCAAACTTCAACAAAGCTTCTTCCACTGACAAAGCTTCTCCAAGGGAATCGAGTGTAGTGATAGCTGAGGTCAACCATCAAACCAAGAATTTAGCCATGTCCTCTTTGTGAAGTGAAAGTTTATCTCATGAAAATGTAGCAGTTGGATGTGATCTCCCTTACATGGTGATGGTGTGGGTTGAATTTGGATTCAATGAAGCTCATCGAAATTTGATCTTCCTGAAGGACGATGTCCATCTCCCATGTGGAAGATCTGGAGGCCATCCATCCATGCATTTTGGATGGACCATGATTAAACATGTAGATCTGCTTATCCTTTAGAATGATGAATTTAACCTCAGCCGACCGATCCTTGATTGGACGGATGGGAGAAAGCGTGTACCGCCGCCACTGATGTGGCACTACGATGTGATAACTTAAATAGAGAATCCCAATGTACCACAAAAAAGCGCTGCCATCGCCACGACGGATTAACTATATAATTAAGGATTTAAATTACCTAATTAAGCTTGAAAACTTTAAAAATTCATATCTAAGTGTAGAAAAACTAGAAAAATGTGAAATAAATTGCATATGAAAGGTTTTTAATTATAAAATATTATAAAATTGATTTTAATGAATTTTGAAGAGTGTTATTTTCTAGATTTAGATTTTATTAAAAATTTGATTTTGCTAATTACTCTCTAATTACCCCACTGATTAATTCTAAACTTCTTATGTATGATTAGTGGGATGACTTCTGCTTTCCCAAATTTTCTTGAGATTTATTGATGGTTTAATTAGAAGAATTGCTAGATTAATTTCTAATTACCCTCTTAATGTAATTAAGTTTAATTAAGTGTGTAATTAGTGGTTTAACCCCTTGATTGAGTTAATTAAGGTTTGTTTAAGTGAACATGAGGTTTAGGGAATAATTTTGGGATGTTTTTCTTAAGCTATTCGCTAAACCCCCTCTTTCTTCCTTAATCTAAACTTAATTAAGGATTAATTCACTAATTACCTACCTAATTAAATTTATAAAATTCTAAAACATTCCAGAACTTAACTAATCCATCTTGGGTAGATGCTTAGGTGTTCAATAATCTATTACAAGGAAATCAAAATCCCACTCACATGTGTGAGAGGGTTATGAAAGTACTTAATTTAAACCCTTAAATGAATCATTAATCATGAGCCAATTGCATTAGGCCATTTTCTTTTCTAGGTGCATTATTGATTTAAATTCCTTGTATGGTTTTATGTCATATCATTGGCTCATAATTATTTGATTAAGTATGCTAAAGTGGTGTAGTAAAAGGGTAATTAACACACTTAATTCACACCTTGACCTACTCAAAATATAAAAATCATCTAATCATCTAAAGATTAAACTAAAATGCCATACATATGGGGGAAATGGGATAGGACCAACAAACATTCTTTCACATTTTCTAAATCAAACATAAAATAAATTCAAAACAAAAATCACATTAAACAAACTTTGATTCACTTTAAACTTTCTTATTTCATAGGATTGTGTGGTAAAAATTTTCTCAATTTCTAAGAGTAATACTTCCATCTTCAATCTATGTGGAATAAAATGAAGATAGAAATATACTCTTTATGCATTTGGATACCATGTAGATCCACAGATGTTCTTATGAGGGTGATTGGGTATGACATTGAGGAGAGGTGTACTATCTCAAAAGATAGAAGTCACCACCCTACAATGGACCTAATCACCTCAACAAGGACTCTAAGGACAATGGGTCTACATATGTACCAGAGATTCTTCTCCTACTTTACATGGAAAAGTAAAGTAGGGTTTATTTTAAATTGGGTTCGTTAAGCTTCCTACTAGGGCAAGCCCCCATAGTTAATTACATCATAAGGAATGAGATTCCTTAGGAATACTCTCGATTAAGGTAAATGATCATTGTCTCCAAAGATTTCAATAGGTAGGACTATCAATCGATTAGTTTATTTTAGAAGATCAAATGGGATTGATCAAAGAGAGGGAGTTATTATCAAAGCTAAAGGAAGATAAGTGGGAGATGCTCATGATGCTAGGAAACCTAGCGAGCATCTCAAACTATCTATGGTTGGGCTTTACATTTTGAAATTGATTTATTTGTTTGAGTTGAATTTTTATTAGAAATTTAGGGCTTATAATTCCAAACAAGATTATGGAAATGCCTAGAGGTGAGGATTTATATATGGCCCATAAAGGGAGAAGCAACCTCAGAACCTAAATCTAGGGAGCTTTGAGGGCCAAAACATGACCTAAATCTAAGGAAAATGGGTATTTGGTTTGCCTCCACAGAGAGGACAAACCACTGCTTGGACTTACAAGCTTGGGGTGGCCAACTAACTCCTCCTATGATTTTAAATTCATGTAGGCAAGTCATATGCTTTATGCAAGATAGCTAGGTATTATTTATTTAGAAAGAGACTAAGTCCTTAAACTCACTCCCTAAGAGACTAGATCATGTAAGGGCATGAAAAATGACCTAAATCTAATGCAAAATATATTACATTTATTTTATTTTTTGGACAATCATTTGACTCAGCTTATAGGATTCATATGCTAATGCATGAAGTAAGATTATTGGCCAAAATCAGCGAGAAGGAGGAGGTGTGTTTCCACCATGGCTCTCAAAGGTCAAGCCAAGTTTCTAAAGGTGGAAGCCCTCAATCAAGAGTGAAATAATATGCTTTTATGCATGATGTTATAGAAGAAATACTCATCCAGCTAAGGGGTTGCTAATTCTTTTATCTTGATTTTAACTTAGATTTTAGGTGAGGCTATGAGTTATTTATTTTTAATTTTGAGTTGATTAATTTGGTAGAAGATTTATTTTTTCCTAAGAGCCTAATCATCATCCACATCAAGCAAGAAGAAACTAGAAAACATGCCATCTTAATGCACAAGCTAAACAAAACATCAAATATTTTATAAAGCTAATAAAAGAATAAAAGGCCATTGTGGTTGGGTCCACACAAACAAAATAAATTGGGTAGAGCTCTACCACCCTTATACCCATATTACAAATGAATTAATTTAATCAAGTAAGGAATTCATGTTATGGGGTCTTCATTTCTTCTTTCTTCTTTCTTCTTTCTTCTTTTGGTTCCTTCTTTTTTGGATGGTTGGAAGGTGGTTGCTCCAAAGGCTTCACATGGTACATAAGATGTAATCTTATGACCAATGCTCATCTAAATCCCCATAACAATCATTCCAAAATCTAATTGTAAAAATTACATGAAAAGGAAAAAAAGTAAATCTAACAACCAAAATATAGATTAGCTAAACAAACCATACAAATCCCAAGCATGTATATTGGACTTAGCACCCCACACATGGGTAACCAAGTCCACTAACTATTGGATTATGCTTAGGGGTATAAGCACCACACAAAATATTTATATTTTTATTACAGTTAAGCACAATCCTACATAAAACAATGATTAGACTAAATCATCCTACCATTCATTCTTACATATTCACCCTAACATCAGACTATACATCACAAAATAAAATAAACATCAAACCATGCACTAACCTAAAGCTAGAAGTGGTGACTTAGCTAATGTGTGTGCTTTAGAGGTTTGTGTGGTATGCTTAGCTATGGCTTTAAGTTAGATTTTCTAAGTGTGAAGATGTTCAACTTAGATGGTGGTTTCATTTAAGTGTTTAGTTGATTTGGGTTAATTTTTATTTTATGATTTATTTTGGTTTAAATGAATCTACAATTAATTAAGTTATAAAGAGAGGGAAAAGAGAGAGAACTTCTCTTTCCTTCCCTACCTAAGTAATTTCTAAAATAGATTCATGTTTAGTTTTGTTTAGTGAATATTTTATTATGTGTTTTAATTAATCCTAAGTTTAGATTTTCTAAACAAACCTATTCAAAGAAAGGCATTTTTGGATTAAGTAAAGTGAATTAATATCACAAAACATACATCACTTCATTTCTTTCCCAACATGTATAACATGCATATGAATGAATCTTATGCATATATATACATACAAATGGAAATATTTAGCATACTTTATGATGAATGCTAAGTGAGTTACTTAAGAAAATTTGAATGCTTTATGATGCATGATTTTCATTAAGTAGAAAAGAGGTTTTATCCATTTTCACATGCACATATGTATGTATATAAAGGCATAAGTGAGTATGATGCCATTGTTAGAAGGTGTAAGGTACAAGACCTACTTAGGGCTACTTAAAAGCCTCACAATCGGTTGTGTCAGACTAATATACCACTTTCTTAAATACAAAACATATGTACAAAGAAATGAATGGAAAAGAAAGATGCAAAAGTTGTATTTGTTTATTTATTTTGTTTATGCAATTTATATGTACAAGTGTGGATGTCCTTCTTAAGTGTAATAGCATAGGAATGAATATAGATTAGCAAGTGTTATGTTCTTTTTTTTAAATGAACTATACACTTTGCCAAATCTATTCAAAACTATGCTAAAAGAAAGAGAAGGAAAAGTACACTATACACATCTTCATATTTATATCTAGATTCAAGCTTATAAATAATTATAAGTAGCACACTTTCAATCTTAGGTGTTTGATTTATAGATTTTGAAAATAGTTTTGGATTTAATAGTGATAATAGCCATCAATATTTTTACTTTAGCCAAAACATGTAATTTGACATAAAGAAAACATTTCATTTTTGAATTTGATTTTTTGAAAAGATGAATGCATGAAATTCATATGACATACACATTTAGCATGTTAGGAAAAGAACTAAAGTGATGAAAGCATATAAACACATTCACCTAATTAATTCTAAAGACAATCTTATGAAATAAGAAAGCTTAAAGAAATCAAATTATTTAAAGAAGGTTTGATTTTATTTTGAGTTTGATTTAATTTGAGAAATGTGAGGAGTTTGCTATTTTAACCCATTCCCACATATGTTTATTTTTTGTTTAATTTTAGGGTGATTAGATGATTTTTATGCTTTGTTAGGTTAAGGTATGAATTAAGTGTGTTAATTACCCTTACTCACCACCTTAGCATAGTTAATCAAATAATTATGAGCCAATGATGACATAAAATCACATAAGGAATTTAAATCACAATGCACCTAGGAAGAAAGGGGTGCTGGCTCATGATTAATGATTAATTAAACTAAGGGTTTAACTTAAGTAATTTCATAACCCCTCTCACACATGTGAGTTGGATTTTGATTTCTTAATGTACTTAGGTTATTGAACACCTAAGCATCTACCCAAGATAGATTAATTAAGTTCTATAAAGTTTTTATAAATTAATTAAGGGGTAATTAATAACCTTAATTAGTTTGGATTAAAGAAGAAAGGGGTTTAAGGAATATCTTAAGGAAAGTATCCCAAAATTATTCCTAAACCTCATATTCACTTAAAACTTAATTGACTCAATCAGAGGATTAAACCACTAATTATGCCCTTAATTAACCTTAATTACATTAAAGGAGTAATTAAGGAATGAAATAGCAATTCTCATAATTAAGCCACTAATGAATCCCAAGAAAATTAGGGGAGGTAGAGTCATCCCATTAATTACATGAAGTTTGGGATTAATGGGTGGAGTAATTAGCAAAATATTTCCCAATAAAACCCAAATTTAGAAAAACACTATTCAAAATCCATTAAATCATTTTTTAGAATATTCTATGTTCAATTATCTTTCAATGCAATTTATTTCATATTTTTTATTTTTCTAAGCTTAGATATGAATTTAGAAGTTTCCATGATTAATTGATTTAATCCCTAATTAAATGTTTAATCCCATTGCATGACGTGAGCATGTGCACTTTCCATGTGGTGTGATGGGATTCGATATTAAAGTAGTCACATCGTAGCACCACCTTAGCGGCGGTGCTACGCACTCTCACCCGTCGATCAAGGGTCGGACGGTGATTAAAGCCCAGATCAGGGATTAAATGTGGATCTGTCTTAATCATTCATCCAAAATGCGGATGGATGGCCCATGATCATCCATTTTCTCGTGAAGGTGGACATCGTCCATCTTGAGGATGATATGAGCTTCGATTGAGTTGGATTGATAAAATTTACCACACCATCTAAGCACAGAAACACATCTAATGGCTAGATTTCATGGGATTAAACTTCTTCATAAAGGACCAAACACATTGAATTAAGCTGTTTAATGGCTACCTCAGGTGATCACGATGCTCAATTCCCTTGAGAAGCTTCATCTAGTGGAGATGAAGCTTTATTAGTTTGAGGTCTTGAGATTGAGTGGATCCTCTATGGGCCAACTCCTCCTTCTTGAGCTCACTTTGATCAATTGGTCTCCCTTGCTTTGGAACTTGGGAAGAGCTTGGGTGAAGTTCGATTGAGCTCACAATGGACCTTGCAAGGAATTGTTGATTTGAGTGTGGGAGTTGAATTTAGTGGAGCTCCTTTTTCAAGCTATGAAAATGAGATGGAGTTTAAATGCTTGAGAGCTTAGGAGGTTGGGAAATGACTCCTCGGCTCTGCTCAATCAAATTGGGGAATGTGAAATGAATTCAAATTAGGGGAGTATATCTCCCCAGAAGGATCAGATGGGGGCCTTTTCCATTTTGATCCAATTGAGCTCATGCAATGGGTTTGTTAGGCTGTTAGAGGTTGCACATGATCGTTTGGCAGGAGGAGGAGTGGAAAGTGGCCATGTGCTTTAATCAGTGGAGGAGGATTTCCATGTGCCATTTCAAAGTGGTCGGTTTGAGAGCTGGGTTGGGCAGACCCAAACCCATTGGGTTTGGGTGCACCACACTCTAGTGTTCACTTGATCCATTAAAGAGTGCCAAGTGTTATGAGAGGATTTGACCAAATTCCAAGTGGATTTGGCCAAAATTTACCCTTTGACCTAGGGGTAAAATGGTCATTTGGCTTAGGTTTCAATTTGAATATGTTTGATATGTTTGAAAAATGGGTTAGGCCAAGTTTCATTGAATTTGGAGTTGGTTTGATGTGATTTGGCTCATGTTGACCCATTTAGGTCAAAATGGGTCAACTTGGGTCAAGTTGACCAATTGGTCAAATTAGGTCAAACCAAGGGTTAGGTCAAGTTCATATGACCATTTGAAATATTTTGGTGGCTTTGGTTTGATTCAATTTGGTATATTTAGTTTTTGGTTCAATTGAATTCATTTAGGTCAAATGGGTCAAGTTGACCAATTTGACCCATTTGGGGTTAGGTCATGGGTTGGTTATGTTTGGTTGGTCATATGAAATGGATTGGTATCTTTGTTTCCAATCAATTTTGGTTAAGTTTGAATTTGGCTCAATTTGACCTTTAGGTCAAGTTGGGTTCATGGTCAATTGGGTTAGGTTAGGTCATTGGCCAATTGAGGCTTTGGTAAAGTTCAATAATCATTTTGGAATGAACTTGATCCAATGATTTCAATCAATTTGGCTTAGATCAAGTTTTGACACATTTTGACTTTTTAGGTCAAGTTAGGTCAACATGGGTCAAGTGGCCAATTGGGCTAGGCTAGGCTCAAATGTTGAATTGGTCATGAATGAACTTAGATCAATGGTTTCAATCAATTTGGCCTATGGTGGATTTTGGCTAAGTGTTAACTTGATCAACCCTTAGGTTTGACTTGGTTTGACCCAATTTAAGTGATTGATCATCTCATGATGATTGTTGATAATCATGATGAGACTTAGGTGAGCTTAGTTCAATCCAATTTGGTTATGGGAATTTGGCTCATAAAGGGTACTTTAGGTCACTTTGGGTCAAGTGAGCCTAAGTGGGTCAAATGGCTTGGTCAAAGCTTGATTTGAGTTTGATTGAACTCACATATGGACTTATGATTGAAATATAAATCCATTTGCAAGTGGTTTGAAGTCAAATGAGTTTTGATTCATTTGACAATTTCAAGTTCAAGGGTGAACATGAGTTTGACTTGGTTTGATTTTTGAATTGAGTTTGATTTGGTGATTGAAGTTTGTATTTATATTTGGATTCATGATTGAAGGATTGATTGAATCATGAAGAAAAATCAAGTTTGGATTTGAAAATTGATTTGGCTAAGTTCAAGATTTTGACTTGAAAGACTTAGGTTGATTTTGAATTGAATTTGAGTTTGATTTTGGAGTTGGTTTTGGTTGTTTGAATTTATATTTCATTTATATATGTGAATATAAATGAGAATATAAATGTGTTATGAGAAAATTTCAAAGATTTGAAGTGATTTGAACTTGATATAGGCTAAGTCCTTAAGAGGGAATCAAAGGACTTAGAAAATATTTTGAATTTGGATTTGAATTTTGGAATTAGTTTAATTGATTTGAATTTATATTTCATTTATATATGTGAATATAAATGAGTTGTGAGAAAATTTCATGACTTTAAGGTGGTTTGGATATGATTTAGGCTAAGTCCTTAAGAAGGAAATAAAGGACTTAGGAAATATTTTGAATTTCAATCATGGGCTTCAATTTAGTTTCAATTATGGGTTTTAATCATTTAGCATTGATTTGAGTTTGGAGAAAATCAATTGCTCAATTGATTTAGGTTTGATATTGATTTAATTTGGAGTTTGACTTGAAGGAGGAAGTGAGATGTGATTCAAGCTAGGGTAGACAAATTTTCCTAACACCCAAGGCATGACCTATTCCATGGCTAACTCTTTTAAGTCTCTAGGGCTGGGTTGAGTGTCCTAATCACTAGATGTGTCTTAAGACTAAGGATCCCTTAAAGTCTAAGAGGAGTCTATGTCTAAGATGGAGGGTTGAGAGCTCATCTAAAATGAGGTCCAACTTTAGAATTGTGGGGTGAAATTGAATTATTTTCATCTTTATTTCTTTCAGTATGCAAATGTTATGTCATATAAAATTCATGCATTCATATATTTTTTTAAATCAAATTGAAAATGAAATATTTTCTTTATGTCAAATTGCATGTAAAAGTAAAAAATATGAATCTATTATCACTACTAAATCCAAACTATTTTCAAAATATATAAATCAAACATGAGAAAGTGTGCTATATAATTATTTATATGCATGTGGATATAAATGAAGATGTGCATAGTATGGTTTTCCTTCTCTTTTCTTTAGCATAATTTTGAATGGGATTTGACAAAGTGTATAGTTCATTTGAAAGAACACAATACATAAATTCTTATCCATTCTTATGTTATTGGAAGGGAATCCACACTTGTACATATAAATTGTAAACAAAATAAGCAAACAAATACAAACTTTTTTGCATCTTTTTTTTTCCATTCATTTCTTTTGTACATGTGTTTGTATTTAAGAAAAGTGGTATATTAGTCTGACAACCCAGGGTTGACTTTATTAATATGTAGTCTTGTACTATACACCCAGTCTTAGATCAATCTCATATCTTTCATACATACAGATGTGCATGTGAATAATGGATAAAGAAACTCTTTTCTACTTAATGAAAATCATGCATCATAAAACATTCCAATTTTCTTAAGTAACATTTCTTAGCATCCATCATAAAGTGTGTTAAACATTTCCATTTGTATGTATAGATATGCTTAGGATTCATTCATATGCATGTTATACATGTTGGGAAAGAAATGAAGTGATGTGTATTTTGTGATATTAATTCACTTTACTTAATCTTAAAAATGCCTTTCCTTTTGAATGGGTTTGTTTAGAGTTGATCTAAACTTAGGATTAATTAAAACACATAATAAGACATTACTAAATAAAATCAAATATGAATCTACTTTAGAAATTACTTAAGGTAGGGAAGGAAAGAGAAGTTCTCTTCTCTTTTCCCTCTTTACAACCTTTAATTAGTAGTTCATTAAACCAAACAAATATTATCAAATAAAATTGAAATTAACTAAACAATAAATGAAACCATCTAAATTGAATATTTTCTTAGAAAATCTAAGCCTTAAAGGCATAATAAACATATCACAAATCTTTTTAAAATGAGACATTAGGCAGTCACCATTTCTAGTTTAGGTTAGAGGTGCATGGTTTTAATGTTTGCTTTATTTTTATGATGTATTGTTCTAGTGGATGTTGGGTGTATATATGTAGAATGAATGGTAGGGCCATTTAGTAATCATTATTTTGCAGATTATGCTTAAGGCTTGTAATAAAAATATATATGCTTTTGTTGTGCGTGCTTATCCCTAAGCATAATCCAATAGGCGTGGACTTGGTTACCCATGTGATGTTAAGTTCAATATACATGCTTGGGATTTGTATGGTTTGTTTAAATCTCTAGCGGTGTTAGATTTACTTTTCTTCTTTATGTCATTTTTGTAATTAGGATTTTGGAATGAATGTTATGGGGGGATTAGGATGAGCATTGGTCATAAGATTACATCTTATGTACCATGTGAAACCTTTGAAGCATCCACATTCCAACCATCCAAAAGAAGGAACAAAAGAAGAAAGAAGAAAAGAAGAAGAAAGAAGAAAAGAAGAAAGAAGAAAAGAGGAAATCAAGACCCCCATAACATGATTTTTCTTACTTGATTGTAAATTGATTCATTTATAATCTGGGTTTTATAAGCGTAGAGCTTGACTACCCAATTTGTTTTTTGAGTTTACATAGCCCAACCATAATGGCATTTTATTCTTTTGCATTAGCTTTATAAAATGTTTGATGTTTTGTTAGCTTGTGCATTAAGATGGCATCCTTTCCAGTTTCTTGCTTGATGTATCTGGATATGTGCTCTTAGGAAAAATAAATCTTCTACCAAATTAATCAACTCAAAATTAAAATTAAATAACTCATAACCTCTAAAGCTTGCTAAAATCAAGATAAAAGAATTAGCAACTCCTTAAATTTGGATGTGTACTTTTTCTTATCTAACATCATGCATAAAAGCATATTTCACTCTTGATTGATTTCACCTTTTGAGAATTGGCTTGACTAAATGGTGAAAATACACCTCTCCCATCTCGCTGATTTTGGCCTATAATATTATTTCTCATGCATTAGGCATATGAATCCTATAAGCATGAGTCAAATGATTCAAAATAAAATAAAATTTAATTTGTGATCTATCATTTTTCATGCCCTTACATGATGGTATTTTTTAGATTTTTAAGGACTTAGTTTCTTTCTAAAATAAATAAATCATCTTATAAAACATATGACTTCTACATGAATTTAAAATCATAGGAGGAGTTAATTACCAAAGTGGTTGTAATATTTTTTATCCTCTCTTGTGGAGGCAAACCAAATACCCATCTTAGTTAGATTTAGGTTGTGCTTTTGGCCCTAGCTTAATTTAGGTTCATTGCTTCTCCTTCATTTAAATCCTCACCTCTTAGGTATTTTCATATCTTATAGAATTAACCATAGTATTCTAATAAAATTCAACTCAAATAATCAATTCAATTTCAAATAAAGCCCAACCATGGGTAATTTGGGATGCTTATACTTCCGTATCTTAAGCATTACTTATTTTCATTAGTTTTGATAGAACTCCTCTCTTGATCTCCCATTTGACTTTCTAAAAATAAACCAATATTGATAGTCATTATTAAAAATGTTATACAATGATCATTTATCTTGGTAGAGTATTCCAGAATCTCATTCCTTAGGATAATTAACTGGGCTTGCCTCAGGAACTTAATGAACTTGGTTTAAAATAAACCCTACTTTACTTTTCATAAAGTAAGAAAGAATCTCCACATATTGCAGACCATATGAGGAGTCCTACCATGATTGGTCCATTGTAGGGTGGTGACTTCTATATTTTGAGATAGTGCACATTTCCTTAATGTCATACTCAATCACCCTAATAAGAATATCTAGGGATCTATGTGGTGTCCAAATGCAAATAGTATATTTCTATCTTCATTTTATTCCACATAGATTGAAGATGGAACTATACTCTTAGAAAATGTTTAATAAATTTTCACCACAAAATTCTCCTTCTTTAATGATGGTGGTAAGAGTTTATTGCTTCTCAAATGAACTTGAATCACCTTATCTTGCTCAGATTCCTTTGAAGAAGTAGTTTCTTCAGGTTCACTTCTTATTTTGAATGATTGACCAAATGGGCTAGACTCATTTTTTAATTTCATACATTTCATATGTGATGATATCGATGATCATTTTCTTCTCATTAGAAAATATAAATCTTAATTTGGCTGAATCTTCTTGTTGAGTCATTAAACAAAATTTAGATTTTTAACTCTTTAGGCTCTTCTTGCTTTCTAATAAGAATTCATGGGTTGGTTAGTGATCTACCTTGTCATTTTAGTAATCAAGAACATCTAATATCCATAAATGATTAAAATGTCTCTCTGGAAGATTCACCATTATCTTCTTCATTGATTCAATAAGTTTAGGTATAAAGTCTGCAAGCCTAAATGATTATATTATATGTTGGTGACACTCCTTTAAATTGTTAATAATATTTTTAATTATAGTCTTCTTCTTAATCTTTTTTTTTCTTGCTTGACTTCTTTGATTTATGAGCTCATTTGATTCATTTGATTAAATGTTTATCAAAATCAAAGCCCAATACTTAGTTTAAGCATCTCTTTAAGTCCAATATAGGTTCAAGTGGTTCACTTAACCCAAAGGACACCTTTAGATGCTTGACATTTCAATCTTCTTAGAGGTGCATTTTCATTCTTTTGGTGAATTGATTTTTCTTTCATTTTGTCTTTAATGAATGATACAAAAGAGGACATAATCATCTTTGTAGACTCTCTTTTTGGGTTGACTAGAACATTATCGGATAACATAAATTTACCTCATCGATACTTCCTTTCTAGCCAATCTTTGAAGACATAACAATCTTCAAATAGGCATCATTTTTTTGACTTGCCAAATAATTTAGTCACATGTCCCTTTTAAAAAATAATCTTTGTTCATCTTTTCATTAAGAGATGGTCGCATTCACTCATCATCTCTTGTTGCTTGTTTTGGATGCTCTCCACCTCTTAGAAAAGTCTGAGGTCTATCATTGCCTCTCAATACTAATTTTGATTGTGGATTGAAATGGATAGGCTTCTTTCCCTTATCATCATTATACATTGTCTTTTTTCCTTTATCCACATTATATGTTACCTGCTTTTCACCATTTGAGCTATAGAAAGTGGCATGAGTTTTATTTCTTCTTGAGTCTAAAGGTTTGTTTCTCTTTGCCTTATTTGTATAGATTTCAGACTTAGGGAAATTCAGCTTTTCAAATTTAGCCATACTATCGAGCAAGTCTTAGAACGTTGTAATTGACATCATACATAAAATTTCATTTTATTCCATATTTCATTAGCAATTGGATCGATTTCTCCTCAATTATTGCTCATATTTCATACTTAGGTTATGTCAATGACTTATGAATTTTATTTGAGTCATCTTTTCTCTTTAGCAAGCATCAGATTATTATTTTCTATGTTGAATCTTCATAAATTTGTCTCTAACTTGAGTTTTTACAAATTATTGATATGATACCACTCAAAATGAGGTCTAGATAAACTTACCAAAAAGTGGTGTATCATTTCTTGTGTTAACAAAACAGCCTTAAATTGATTTATGTTGTTTTGGATTATCAAACCCAAAAGTATTAAATTTTCTAACCTTGGTAATGATCTATTCAAAAGATCACCAATTTTCAACCTACTTTGAAGCTATAACTACCTTTATATTTTCATTAATTATTATTTCTAGTTGAGTAGTTATTACCATTCTAGGTGTGCTGGCCATATTTTGAATTATCAGCTGAAGAGATAGTTGGTTAACTTCATTTCTTGCTTCTCTTATAGCATTACTTGTAAGCTTGATATTACATTTGGTGGTATAAGTTATATTATTAATATATCTAGACAAAACATGTGATGTGATATTCTTCTACAATATATCCATCATGATATTCATTTGTACCATCATGTCATTCATCTTGGTACCAAGCTATGCATATTTCTTATCTTTGATTTCCATTTGACATTACATTTCTCTTTGCTCTCTAACTAGCACCATGGCATTAACAAGTATAGGCCCTTCTTCTTCCTCTATTTCTTCTTATTGTTCCTTTTCATCTTTAAGAAGAATTGATGTCCTTCTCCTGCATTTGTAGTAGAGTTATTGCTAGATTTGGTGATTTGATTATAAGCGTGTATCATTGATCATTTTAGTTCAACATAAATAGCTTCAACACCCATGATCTCTTTCTCATTTTGATCTTCTTCTTCTTCCTCTTCAGTAGAGATTGATGATCCATCTTCTACTTGCTTCTGTGAAGACTCTCCCTCATAAACATCTAATTCAGGTTCAAGCTCCCAGGATTCATGTTACTGATGATGCTGAGTAGAAAGTTCATCTATATCTCTGACCATATAGACAACTTCCACTTCCATAGTTTCCTCTTCATTATCTTCTTCTTGCACACGAACTTCTGATCGATGTTTCCAGTGGATCTTTGGTTTGAAACAAACACTTCTTCTATTAAAGGACTGAGATCAAAGTCAACCTTGATGGCTTGCTTACTAGACAAGGATATGGTGAAATTCTTATAACTTCTATTGAACATTTTAAATATGGAAAGTTGAGAGCCAAATGTTGATTAAATGGTGTGTTGTTTAAATTACAATATGAACTAAAGTTTCAATCGCCAGAAATCTGTGGGCTCCAAAAATTCACCACCGACCTCTCGATGAAGAGAGTAAATTAAATGTCAGTGAAATTTTTAGAAGGTAGATGGAATAGTAGATAAGACACTACCCCGAGATTTTGCCCTCATTTTGTGAGGATTTAGATCTTGTTCCAGGTTTCCTATAGGCACAAGCACCTATAGTTAATTACTCCTCTCAGTGATGAGAGAGAACTTTTGATTAAGGCTAGTTAGTCGCTTAGTGCTGAAATACATAAGTGTGTGTAGTTTTGGAATTTAGATTTATGAAATTTATTATATTTAGCTTAAAGCAGATGGTTGTGGGAATGATGACATCCCTTATCTAGATCCCACTATTTCATCATCCTGGGTTGTCGCGGTCCCTAGTATACTTAGTCAGAGGAGGTAGGTGACCCAACCTGAATGAAGGATCCTTGTCAGCAACATATAGGTTACGTCATCCAAGAAATCCTTATAGACCTGGGGTGGTGTTTATCTAAGGAGACAGGCTTAAGTCTACCTTTGCTAACAGAGAACTTTTTTCCCTATCAAGTATACCCTATGGTTCACAACTCAAAAGGTAGAGCCATTGGGGAGCATACGGGCTACAATCGTGACCGTGATATAGTGGGGTCATTTGGTGACAACCACTCGATCAGAGGACTCTGGTCGTAACTGCATCATGTGGAGCCTACTGGCCAAGCCACGTAGTCAAGGGACACAGGCCACATCCTTGTTGACATGAGATTATTTGGGAGTAAACATAGTCACATACTTGATTTGACATCAGCTCCTTTGTGAGCTAGAGTTTTCTTAATTTGTCACCTCTGACAAATAATTACGGAAGACTGGTTGAATTTTAGCTTTAAGTTTTTAATATTGAATTTCACTTAGACATTTATAGCTCAATGATATTTTAAATTCTGCATTTAGATTGATATTCAACCTAAGTTAATTTGCTTTGAAATTATAATCATATTTTGATGGAAGTATCCTCTCTGGTTAAAATTTCCATTCAACACAGCCATCATTGGGGTGGTTTATTGTTTTGCTATTTTAGATCTTGTCGATTCTATTAATTTAGTAATAAAGGATCAGATCTACTGTCATATGACAGAATTAGCTTCTCAGATATTTTATTGGGTTGAAGATATTATAATAACATTATTAGATTTTAGATTTATTAACCCAGCCCCAAGACCCAACCGGAATCACTGCGGCAAAGATCCTCATACACTAGATTCATTTATTCAACATAGTGTCGAGCCCATGAGGTATTTGATCAATTTGTTTAAGCATTTGATTCTATTTAAAGGCTTGCACATATTTGAAAGCACTCAAATTAAGTGTGACATCACTTTAAAATAGAAATGAATTTATTTCCTTCAAGTATTTGCATCTATCTCTAGGGTACTCTAGTTAGATACAAGACTACCCTATAATATGTGCAAAAACTTGTCTCATTTAAGTACATGCATCAGTTTTGAAGCACTTAAATCAAATAGAAAATGTGCTTCATGATATGCGTGTGGTTAATTCAAAGTCTTTCATTAATGCCTTTTGTCTATTCACCAAATGGAGTTGCAGACTCGATCGTATTGAAGACATTTGGCATTCAATCATACTTTTGCATCAATATTTGATTGTCTACATTTGATCATCAATCAGTTGAATCTTTATTGTTCTAGTGAAGGATCATTCTCATGTTTATGTATGAGACTTCAAGTGTACTATGAGTTCCCCCTTTTTTTAGTTCTTTTAGTTCACTTGTTAAATCACATGTTGATTTGATTATTTATTAAAGGACCTTGTTTATGCTTGCTGGCGAGTATCTAAGCTTTGTTGTGGATTCTTTAGTGATTGATTTTGAATACCCCTCTCATTTAATAGCAAACATTCAATTATACTACAAATTCATTGTGTTTCAGTTCTACATTTGAGTGCAAGAAGTGGTAGAGAAAATATTCACCAAAGAGGTGCTTTCATATTCATGTATAGCCATTGGAATCATGTGAGCTTATTGGAAGGTCCCTTGTGAATCATATTTGGAGTTTCATTTTGACTTGGAAGCAATCATCTCATTACATTTCAAATTTTGTATGCATCAATTTTATGTCTAAAGAGCATAATATGACAATCTGAATATTCTTTAAAAGATTATATTTACCATTAAATTCATTACGTGTTTTGTGAAATCTTTCTCTAAACTTTGTTCTTGTTAGGAGACAAGTCTTTAAGCCCATTGAAAGTTCTAATTATAATCGTCAATAAATCGTCGAGTCTCCTATAAATTCATTCTTATTTAAAGACTTTAGAGTTTTGTATGTAAGTTTAATTTTAATTTATTTATTTTATCTAAGTTTAGTTTAAGCTTATTAATGCTTTTATATGACTTTGTTTAAGTCTCCTGTCAGTCTGAATTTCAGCAGCCTCTCGGCATCCTCCCATTGTAGGGAGTTACATCGGGGGCTGGACCTGCTCACTGTGCTACAAAGAGCATGCATGAGTGGTATAAATCATGGCCTAAGTCTTCATTTTCTCTACCACGTGACAAAGAGCGTGTATAGGTGTGGTGTTTATTTTTAGGGATGTGGGACACCATGTAGATCTTAGGGGGGTACTTATTGAAGTGATCGGGTATGACATTAAGGGATGATGTACTATCTCGAAAGATAGAAATCACCACCTATAATGGACCTAATCACCTAATAAGGACTCTAAGGCATGATGGGTCTTCAGTATACCAGATATTTCCCTACTTTACATGGAAAAGTAAAGTAGGGTTTATTTTAGGGTTAAGTTCCCTGGGAGGCAAGCCCCATAGTTAATTACATCCTAAGAAATGAGAATTTCTTAAGAATACTCGATTAAAGTATACAATTAGGTCTCCAAAGATTTCAAGGTTAAGACTATCAAAGATTGGCTATTTTAGAAAATCAAATGGGATAGATCAAGGAGAAGACTTATTTTGGAATCCAAAGGAAGAAAGTAGGAAATGCTCATGATACTAGGAAGCCTAGTGAGCATTCCAATCTACCCTATAGTTGGGCTTTATATTTTGAAATTGAGAGTTGATTATTTGAGTTGGCATTTTATTAGATTGCTAGGGCTTATAATTTCATAACATAAGATTGTGAAAATGCCTAAGAGGTGAAGATTTATGCTTGTAGCCCAAAGGAAACAGCTACCTTAGATTCCTAAACTAAGGAGCCTTGGTACAAAATGAAGGCACAACCTAAATCTAAGGTGAAAATAGGTATATGGTTTACCTCCATAAGAGAGAATAAACCAATCACCGGACTTATTATCGCCTGGAGTGGCAGCCAGCTAACTCCTCCTACGCTTTAAATCCATGTAGGCAAGTCTTATGCTTTGCAAGATGGCTAGGCTATTATTCATTTAGAGAGGAAACTAAGTCCTTAGACTCACTCCCTAAGAGACTAGAGCATGAGTGGTATGAATCCATGACTTAATCTAATGCAAATTTTATCAAATTTATTTGATTCTTTTGGACTTTTGTTTTGACATGCTATGGGATTTTGTTTGCCTAAATGCATGAGAATTTTATTATAGGCCAAATCAAGAGAGAAAAGGGTGTCTTCCACCAAAGGCTCTCATAGGTTAAGCCTTGATTCTCAAGATGGAAGCTCCCTCTAACAAGAGTGAAAGAATATGATATGCATGATATTATACATTCATCCATCCACTAAGGGGTTACTAAAAATTTTATTATCTTGATTTAATCCTAGGCTTTTATGTGAGGTTATGAGTTGTTTTAAAATTTTAGTTATGAGTTGTTAATTGGGGTAGAAAAATTAATTTTATCCTAAGAGCCTACCATCCGCCACACATTCAAACATCAATCATAAAGAAACTATGAAAAGCATGTTGTTCTAATGCGTAATCTAAACACAAACATCAAACAATTTTATAGACTACCGTAAAAGAAAAGGTAGGCGGTCGGGTTCCGCCGTACACCTCGAAAAGAGAAAAGATGGGTAGCCGAGCTCTACCCTTATACAACTCGGATTACAAAAATAATATATATGCTATGGGGGTCTTCTTTTCTTCATTTCTTCATTTCTTCATTTCTTTCTTTGATTTGATTTGCTCCAAAGGCATCACAAGGCACCCCAGGGACTAAGCCTTCTGGCCACTACTCATCCTAATCCCCCATAGAACTAATCCTAATTCCTAATGCAATATCATATCAAAAATAGGAGAAGTAAATCTAGCTACACCTGCAAAACAAATGTTAGCTAAACACACCATACAACCCAAGCAGTTATATGAATAATTTGGACTTAGCACCCACACATGGGTAACCAAGCCCACCTGTCCTAATGTGGGTTACGCTTAGAAGCTAAGCAACCTGCACAACAAAAGAATTTATATATATTTTTATTATAGCGGCCCCTTTAAGCACAACCCCCTACAAAAAATATGATTAGGCTAATAACGACCTAACATCTAGTCTACGAAACATACACCCTAACATCCAGTCTAAAATATTACATCACAAAACAAAACACAACATCATACATATAGCGCCCTAACTTAGCATGAGAAGTAGTGACTTAGTACTCTAATGTGTGTGCTTAAGGCTTGTGTAGCAAGACTTTATTAAGCTTCTTTAGTTTATGTTCCAATTTGAAGTTTGAATTTAAATTTTACTATTGGGTGATTTCAATCTAAATGATTTAATGATTTGATTTTTCATTTTTATTTCAGTTTTATTTGGTTGAAATGATATTTAGGTTCTCAAGAATGAAGAGGATGAATTCCATCTCAGAGACTCCCTATTCTACATCCTAATTCCTAAGAATCTAACCAAAGTCCTTATGTATCTTGATTAGCCCATTTGAACTTATGTAATTCATTGATTTAGAATTTAGAATTTGAGTTTATTTAAGTATTTGATTAATTGATTTTCTTTTTGATGTTTTAGTTTAATTGCATCTTGATAATTCAATATCCTTTAAATATTTAATTCTTTTCTTTGATCATGGTTATGTGATTTAACTTTATGTTTATTTAATTTGATTGTGGTTCATTTATTTGTAGTTTGATTAGATTAGATTAATTGAGATTTTATTTTGATTTTAATTGGGTTTGGTTCTTTTGTTAATTAGATTTTATTTTAATCACATCCATTTGTCATGTTCATCAAAGTTTGGTTCACATTTTGATTTCATATATTGGATAGTTAATTAGTTTATCTTATTTAAGTAAGTTGAATGAGATTTGATTTGATTCTATATTAAATTGATGAGAATCTTTCTTGATCTAACTTAATTTTGATTCAATTTGATTTAATTAGCTTTATTAGTCTGGGTTTGCTTAGGTTCAATGTGATTATGTGATTTGGTTTAATTAGTGTATTTATGTTAATTATAAAGGTTTGTTTAATTTTTAATTTAGTTTCATATTTGTTTAGAGAAATGATGTAATTAATGACTTAATGGTTTAGGTTTAATTTATGTTTAATTAATATTTAATTGCATTTTAATTAATTAAGTTTAATATAATTAATTTGATTAACTTAATTAGTTTATTTTAAGAGGTATGATTAAAATTAAATAAAGATTTGTTTAACTTTTAATTTGATTTCATGTTTATTTGAGTTAATGTAAATGAATTAATGATTGAAGTTTAAATTAGGTTTGATTATCATTTAATTGCATTTTTTATGTTTGATTAAGTTTAAGTTTAATATGATTAATGTAATTAACTAATTAATTTATTTAATAGTGTGATTAAATTAATTAGTAGATTAATTAAGTATTTAATTTGAATTAACTTTAACTGATTTATAAAGTTAAATTTGGTTTATTAAGATAATGGATTAATTTATTAAGTTTGCATTAATTAGATGTTTGATTAATTAATTTGATTAAGGGTCAATTATTAGATTAATTAAAGGTTTGTTTGATTAGAGATTAATGACTTAATGATTTAGGTTTAATTTAAGTTTTGATTAGTGTTTAATTGCATCTTAATTATGTTTGATAAGTTTAGGTTTCATATGATTAATTTAATTAACTTAATTAATTTATTTAAGTGTGATTATTAAATTTAATTATTGATTTAAGCTTAATTTTAGAGTTAACTTTAATGTGACTTATTTAAATTAATTTGATTAATTAAGATGATGGATTAATTTATTAAATTTTCATTAATTAAATGTTTGACCAATTGAGTTTGATTATTTATGATTAGGTTTTACTTGATTTGATTTATTATGTTTGTTTGATTTCATTAACATGTTCAATTTAGTTATTAGGTTGAAATATTTAATGGTTATTTAATTATCTCATTCCAAATGGATGTGATTTAATCATAGTTAAGTTTAATTTAATATTTAGTTTAATTCGATTAGTATCAAATTATTAAAGTTTTCTAAGTTTGTTGGATTTTGAGTTTGATTTAAGATTTAATCATTTAATTGAGTTTTATTAACTTAAATAGATTTAATCATATTTAATTTAATCTCCTTTAAAGATGATATTTCTGATTTAAAGTTTGATTAATGATTTAATGAATGCTATTCAATTTCTGATTTTGATTTAATATTTGAGTTATTTTAGATTATATTTTAATTAACTTTTAATTATTTAAACTCTAATCTTAAGTGTTTATTTGGGTTTCTTAAGATTCAAAGATCAAATCATTTTCTTAAGAGTCCTAGATGTCAATTAAAGTGATTTAGGTTATCTTGAAGATTTTGTAAATTTTGAATTTTTATTTAATTTATTTTATTAAAATTGATAATCTGAATTTAAAATTTAATATCTACCAATCTAAGTTATTTTAACTTGAAATTTTATTGTATGTGTTTTATAACATTTTCAATTTGAAAAATCTCAACTTAATCTAACTTATATTTTTGGCTTAATTAATGAAATATGGTTTTCACTAAAACTTAAATTAAGCTCATAATACTAAATTTTGAGTATTTTGGGTTTGTTGGATTTCTGATAGACAAATCCAACGACTTGTTTGTAATTTTGGTTAAGTATTTTATTTTTTATGAATTTTTAAATTTTCGATTTAAATTATTATTTTTATTATATATATATATGCTGGTTTTGGAAAGACACCAGCGCTTTCTGACCGTCCATCATAGATCAAATAGTCAGATCGCGATCGAGGGTGGATCGCTGATCGGCGCTGGTGATCTTAGCCGTCCGACCGCTAACCACGCGATCGACGGCCCGATCATTTCGGATACGGCCGGACGCCGCTCAAGCGGATCACGTGATTTGAGAGCCGATCATGCAAACCGCGGCGATGGCGTCTGATCGCGGATCCACGCGATCCGAGCTCGATCGCCAACTGGATCTGACGACGGTGAGCCACCGATGGTGAATAAGCATTTTCGTGGGTATTTTAAAAAAATAAAAGTTTCTAAGCCAAAACTTGTCCAAATGGACCGCTATTTGCCAAAAAAAATTCTATTTATTTGGAATGATTTAAATAAAAAAAGTGCTGGATTTTCTAAAGAAATTCCTAGAATCGGAGAAATTTAATACAAAATATGCAAAATCCTAAGGTCGGCTACGGTTTGATAAAGTTACCTCACCGGGGATGATTTTCGGAGTGAAGATCCGAGGGAGCTCCTATGTGTGTGAGGAAGCTTCGGAGTAATATTTAGCCTTTCTTCTAACATCCTTCTCGATGTTTACCGTCTCACGGAAGAGCAAATTCCTGTATTATTTGAGCTCAAAGTGGTTAAACAAAGTGGGGGATGGGTTACTTTTGGCTTTGGAGAGATTTGGGGGGCTTAGTGATGATGGGAGCAAGAGAGCTCAAGTCTCATTTCCCTCTCCTTTTATAATGGATGAAAATAAAAATTTTTTGAATTATTTTGGCTCCAAATTGAATGCCATCTTTTTGGGGTGGTTGTGGCTAGATCTAGATTGATTGAGGACTTTGGATTTTATTCCAAAGTCCTCTCTGTCATATGATGAGATTTAATTAAAAATATTGGGGCCATGTGATGAGGGTTAAGTGCATGTGATGGGGAATTAAATGAGGTTAGGAATCCTATGTGGGGATGGATGAGGGATTTAAAATGGGTTGGGTTTATTTTGGGCTGATCCCAAATGGGTTTGGGTCAGATTTGATCAACCCCTAATGGGTTTTGGCTTGGTTTCAAGGGATTTGGCCCAATTTAGGTCATATGGGTCATTTTGGGCCAAATTGACCCATTTGACCAAAATTGGCCAAATTAACTTGGGTTATGGGTTGATTCATGTTCAATTGGCTAATTGAAGATGAATGTGGTCTTTGGTTTGAATTAATTTGGATTTAATTTTGATTTAGGCCAAATTGACCCTTTAGGCCAATTTGGGCTAAGTTGAGTTAAGTTGACCCAATTAGGTTTGATTGATTAAATTGGATTTAATTATTGCTTGGTCAAGTTCAATAATCAATTTGGAATGAGATTAAGCCATTGGTTGCAATCAATTTGGGTTAGATCATGATTTGACCGGATTTGGTTCTTTAGGCCAATTTGGGTCAATTTGGATCAAATGGCCAATTGGGCTTTGGCCCAATTGATTATAAATTGATCATCCTTAGGGTGATCAAAAATCATGGTGAAAGGTTTTGGTGAGCTTGGTTCAATCCAATTTGGGTTGGATTAGAAGTTGACTCAAATGGATCATTTAGGTCACTTTAGTCGCACCTAAGTGGGTCAATTGGTTTAGTTTTTGATTTGATTTGATGATTGTAGGTTTAATTTATATTTGGGTAGATAATAAATGATTGATTCAAGAGAAAATTCATTTTTGACTTGATGGATAGAATTTGGCTAAGTCCAAAGAATTGGCTTAAAGGGTTTAAATTGAGTTTGGATTTGATTTTGATGGTTTTGGTCATTTGAATTTGGATTTCATTTATATTTGTGAACATAAATGAAGGAATAATTGATTTAAAGAGATCAATTGAGTTTGATTTGATTTAAGGAAAGATTTTTTATGAATATGGTTCATATGGCTTAGAATTGATTTGAATTTGATGGGTTTCAATCATTTGGAGTCAAATTTTAAAATTAGATTTGGAATTTGAATTTGAATTTAAATTTGAGATTTGATTTGAATTGAGTCTGGTTTGATTTGAGAAAGTGTATCTAGATTTAGCTATGGATAGGTAATTTTTAAACCCTAAGGCATAGCTAATCTTATGATTAACACTTCTAAGTCTCAAGTTTTAGTGTTCACCTAATCACTAGATGTGTCTTATGACTAAGGAAATCTTAGTGTCTAAAAAGATTCCTAAGTCTAAGAGGATGTTAAGAGCTCACAAAAGTGAGGTCAACAAAAGGACTTATAACCGACAAGGCACACCAAGACGTATGGCGGAAAATGATCAACAACATCAAGAGTAAAACAATGAAAGTGATCTATACCTAGACCAAAGGTAGATAGAATCACGATCTTAGTGTAATGCACCTCTTTATGCCAAAGGCATAAGAGAGCAAGAAGGAATCTAGGGATTGAGTACATGAACCTTCCTCTGGGAAACAGTTCAAGTTATCCTGAGATATAGATTTGAGTTTGATTGTGAATATAATTTGTTGGGTGTGTATCCACTAGGGATAAGAATTTAATTGGATTTCTTTGATTTGTTTGATTAGATTCCACTAGGGAGGTTTAATTTGTTATGGCTCCACTGGAGAAGGGTTTGAGGGCATATCCGAGGATGCACTGGAAATTTGTTTGATTTAGATTTTTGGGAAGGCTAATTTGATTTGTGCCTCATTGGAGAGGAATTTGGTTTGTTTGATATGTTTAATTTAGATCCACAAGGGAGGTTAGTTTCAAATTTATTTTGTTATGGACAGGCGATGGACTACACTAAGAAGGCCACGGGGCCTTGATCTATCTTAAATTTATAAGTCTAAAGGGGTAGTCTACCTGCCATAAGGTAGGACTATCCAACCTAAGGGGTTGCCTTTTGGTGTGCAATGACTATGCTAGGAAGAAAGCGTAGTAGACTTACATCTTCCAAAGCAAGAAAAGTCAGGATCATTGGACAGTAACACATCAACCCTACCTAAGGATTGAGTGAGCACCACTGGGGTCTTACCTCAACTCAAGAGTAGTCTGATGATTAATTTGATTTGAGGATTTACTTTAATTTTGTGTGTTATTGGACAGTATTTAGCTCAAGATCGTGGGTTAAAGTGACTTTGGGTAATCAGATCTCAAACAGCCAAGTCAATGTGGTTCATATTTGGCCGATTTAAATGCACTCTCCAATCTAATTTCTGGCTAGTGCAAAGTAAGTGAATTAATTGACGGGCGATTAATTCTATAATCAAGATGTGTTATGAACCAAAGCTCGTTGACAAGTTCGTGGATAAGATCGATGGCACATAAGATCAACTGGTGATGATGATTTAACTCAAACTCGAGAGAGATTGAATTAATGATTGATGATTTTAATTATGGTTAAAATTGTGGATGTTGGCGATGGACACCGAGAGGAGCTATGTCGCCTGACTATCTCGGTTTACAAGTCCAAAGGGTAGTCTACCCACAAAATAGGACTATCCACCTAAGGGTTGTCTTTCTGGTGACAATTGTACTAGAAGAAAGCATGAGACTTACATCTTCCAAAGTAGGGATCAACCATTGGGGTGATCTTTGATGGCAAAGATCAATCCGACCTAACTATTTGAAATGCCAGTGGACTCATATCGACTGTGAATAAGAATTACTTTAATTTTAGACCCATCTTGCAATGAATCTACTAAGAAGGAGCTAATATCGCCTAGACTATCTTAGGTTTACAAATCCAAAGGGATAGTCTACCTTAGTAGAACTAACCAAAGGGGTGCCTTCGTGCAATGGTCAAGTTTGGAAGAAAGCAGACTCACATCTTCAAATAAGAACCATGGGTGATGATTACTGCGCACAAATCGCCCACCTAGGGTCGTCGGTTTAACGATCGTGAAAGAATGTATAATGACTTATATCTTTCAAAGCAAAGACGATCGCCGAGGTAACTCAGGTGGCAACAAGTTGAACCCACCTAAGTGGCTACTACGAGTGAGTCAGGATTTATCTCAACTTAGGTAGTCGCAATTCCTATAGGGAGTCGACACGCCTCTAAAAATAGGATGCTGCTGGAAAATAGCCCTGGGGCTTGAATTCTAATCCACAAGCAAATATTTTGTTTGTTTGTTTAATTTATTTTATGGACCTGTTAGTTTGTGAGGGATCAAACCGGAAGGAGCTTATATCGACTTAGACTTGTCATTTACAAATCAAGGGAGAATACATCCTCAACAAATTCTCCAACCAGGTGGTGGCTACTAGAAAGGAGAACTGCCCAAAAAAGTAACCCGGTAGTGTCTAAATGGGGTCTCAAAGGAAGTGATCCAAATAGAATGCCCACTGGGAAGGGGCAAATGGGCTTCAATCCAACACCTTGTAGAAAATGACATGGCTAGTCATATATCACATAGGTATTCTGGCCAACTCATGGAGAAAGCGGACTTACATCTTCCAAGAGGGTATACCATCTGAGTCACAAAGCAAGAAAACATCAACCAACCTATGGTGCCCATCGGTTTGCAAATGGTCAGAAGAAAGTGTAGGTTTACATCTCAAAGCGGAACTGATGCTGGGGATAGTCGCTCGCCTGACAGTGATCGACCTGGCACCAGAGTGAATGCCACGGGACTTATATCACTCAAACGTAGTCAAGAGGAAAGGAGCCTGGGACTTACCCTAAACCTCAAATATACAACCTAGTTAGCATGATGATTAGTTCAAGAAGAAAGCACTCACATCTTCTTAAACAGATCAACCATGAGGTAGTTCTGAAGCGAAGACTAAACTAACAAGGCTCATCGGTTTGCAATGGTCAAATGAAGAAAGCGGGACTCACATCCTCCAACAAATGAATTGGGGTGATCGGTTGCAAAACAAATCGAACCCGACCTAGAGCAGCTAATGAGTGAGTGCCACAGGGGGCTTGGTCCCACATCAAAGTAGCTCAAGAGAAAGATATGTATGTTTTGTGTTTGATATGAAAGAATAGGATGCCACTGGGGGACCCTAAATTCACAAGCAAAATATATTTCTAACATAGAAGAAATAAAATTTGAGATGAAAAGAGATTTTATTGATAATTATTTTCAAACAAGATTTATGGATAATATTTCTTTAAGTAGAGCCCATTGATTGGAAGCATCGGGCGCTCTCCTTTACAATTTATGAGTTGGTAAGACCCTCCTTGGTAGGCCTTCTATGGCATAAGGGCCTTCCCAAGTGGGTTCAAACTTTCCTCCTATTCGACAGCAACAATTGGTCTCCTTAGAACTAAAACAAGCTCTCCTACTTGAAAAGCTCTAGGATGGACCAACTTGTTATGAGCTTGAATCATCTTGGCTTTGTATAACTTGAGGTTTTGGCATGCTTGTAGGCGTCTCTCCTCCAAACCTTTGAGCTCTTCCAACCGTAACTTGGCATTCTATTGTAGGATTTCTACACGCTATCCTTAGTGATGGGAGTTGGACTTCCAAAGAACGGGCTGACCATACACTAAGGAGAAAGGGGTGATTGAGTTGGAGTTCTATATGTGGTAGCCCACAAAGGTTCAACTAACCGCTTCATGCCATCATCATTTGTTGTCATCTAGTGTCTTCTTGATTTGAATGAGGGTTTTATTGAACTCGCTAACCCATTTACTTGGATAGTAGATGGTAGAATATCTCCAATCTATGCAATGTCTTCGAGCACAGCTATTAATTTTAGTGCTCTTGAATGCAGTACCATTATCGGATATGATTTGTCGAGGCTCCCCGAACCTATATATGATATGGTTCCTGAAAAATTGGAGCACATGTTGAGCTGTGACCTCTAAGTGGGATTTTGCCCATTTGGAAAAGTAAAGAAAGCTAGAATGAATCGATCCCTTGGAAGAAGGAGGATCGATCGGACCCACAATGTCGCATTCCAACATTCAATGGCCATGAGGCCAATGTAGGATGTAGAATGTTGAGGTTGATGTAGGACCACACCATGTACTGACATTGATGGCATCTCCTAGCTACGCATGCGCGTGATCATCGAAGGCCAGTATCCTAGTCTCGATCTTGGCTTTCATCTTCAGACCGGATTGATGTGCCCCACATAACCCTGAGTGTACCTCGATCATGATTCTACGGGCTTCGTGTTTGTCCAGATAACGTAACCACATATGATCGAAAGATTTTCGGTACAAGGTGCCGCCAACAAGAGTATGGGAAAGGGCTCTCTGTTTCACCTAGTATGGCAATGATTTCTCTTGAGGTAGTTTGTTTATATTTAAATAATCTATGAATGGTTTCCTCCAATCTGGTTCCTCATCCTTACTGGTAATGGCAACCTCCCCTTCAAGAGAGAATCTCTCAATGAGTTCAACATCAATAAGGATAAGACTTGTCTATTTTGGACCCTTATTGGAATGGACTCATCTGACATGCCAACTCTTTGGCAAGCTTGGCTAATGTCGCTATGTCTCTCCGAGGAATTTTATAGATGGTAACCTCTGGGATTTGGGCCAACAACTCCATAGTGTACTTATGGTAATGATGGAGCTTAGGCTTTAGAACTTTATAGGACCCAGTGATTTGGTTGATGACTAACTGAGAATCCCCAAAGATGTTGATACTGGACGACATAGAATGAAATGCCTCATTCGCTTCATTGGTGCATGGATTGAGATGATATGAGAATCTCATCACATCAATTGAGTTAGAGAACTATTCCTACCCTCGGATAGTAAATTATGGTTCTTCTCCTTTTGAGAGGAAGTCGCACCATCAAAGTACATCTCCTGTGAGCATTAGTACCCCTAAGTTCATGATTTGTTCATCAGGGAGATCATCATTAAGCGGAGAATCAGCAGAGAGTGGATGTGCTGCTAAGAAATCAAGTGCTTGTCCTTTTACGGCACGGAGGGGTATGAATGTTATATCAAACTGAGACAAAATCATGGACCAACGTGCCAACCGTCCAGATAAGGTCGTGTCATGAGATATTATAGTGGATTGACTCTGGAGATCAAGTTCACCTTATGAGAAAGCATGTAGTGTCGTAGCTTTTGGGATGCAAAGATTAAAGCTAGGCAGTGCTTTTCAATAGGTGGATAGTTTGCCTCAGCAGGGATTAGATGACTAAGATAGAGAGTTCTCCTTCATCATTGGTTTGAGCCAACAAAGCACCAAGGAGTCATCTAATGCGAGATATAATATGAGCGCCCAGATAGGCTGCTAGACTGAGGTGTCATCGATATTGCTTGATGTCTTCGAAAGCATGCTGGCACTTATCATCCCATTTGAACTTGGCATCCTTTTTAATAAGTGCTGAGAATGGTTGGCATCTTCCTGATAAGTTGGAAATGAAGCTTAGATACCAACCCCTTGGAATGACCTGAGTTGTGTTAGGCTTTTAGGGGGTGGCATTTCTAATATCGCTTTGATCTTTTCCAGATCGATTTCAATTCCCCGGTGTTGGACAACAAACCCAATAAATTTTCCTGAAGCTACTCCGAATGCACACTTCAGGGGGTTCATTTTGAGGTTGTATTATCTTAACCATTCAAAAACTACTCCCAAGTCAAAGAGATGGTCTTCCTTATCTTTACTTTTGACAACAAGATCATCGATATAGCATTCAACTTGATGATGAATGAGTTCATCGAAGATTCGAGTCATGGTCTGCTGGTATGTGGCACCAGCATTTTTATGGCCAAAAGGCATTATCTTATAACAATATATTCGATCGGGTTCAAAGGCGTGTTTCTTTCATCCTGGGGCCATCTTAATTTGGTTGTAGCCAGATGACCCATCCATAAAGGAGAATACTGCATGAGATGAAGCAATGTCCACCATTAATTTCGGTATAGGGGAATTCATCCTTAGGACATGCCTTATTTAGATCCCTAAAATCAACGATATGCAAATTTGGCCATTCTTTTTCTTAACTAGATGACAGCCACTGTAGGATATTTTTCTTCCCTAATAAAGCCAAAGATCGACGCTTTCAATTTCAAAAGTGACTTGTTGTTCAATGTCTAATCGCATGCGTCTAGGAGCCTGTTTGATAGGGTTAGCATTAGATTCTATTGCTAGTTTATGGACTGCTATGTCAGGAGATAAACCGGGCATCTCTTCATAACTCCATGCAAAGCAATCCTTAAACTCAATCAATAGCTTCACTAAATCATTGGTTTCTTTTTCATTCAATAGAGAACTAATATATGTTGGTCGTGGATCTTCTTCAATTCTTAGGTTGATTTCTTTGAGCTCATCGATGATTGATCTCCTCTTCAACTCGGTGCATCTTTGACTTCAAAGTCATTTGGATCAAAGTTTCTAAGCACACCTCCTCATATGAGTTAGCATGATTTGAAAAGAACCTATCATTCCAAATGATTGGTGATGACTGCAAGAATCATCATCATCAATGACCCACGATCAATCCTAGTCTCTTCTTGATTGTGAATACATTTGTTGTCCCATAACCTTTCAAAGTAATCCAATAGACCAAGCATGTGGAATTAATCCTTTCTTTGCTAAATTAAGAACACAAGGCGAATACCAATCAAAAGGTAATTCTATTAAATCTTTATATGAATCATCCTCAAGTTCTACATCAGCTTCTTGACTTGAGGATGATGCTCCAAGAAAGAACTTCTACACCTTTACATTTGTGGAAGACTTAGGGGCTTCCTTAACTACCAAACCCTCAACTTTTTGTGAGGAAAGTGGGGTTAGAGCTAAAGTTCCCAACTGATGCTTCACTATTTCACATATAGACTTGATACACTTATGCTTTGTTTAGAGCTGGTCTTCATCACCGCTGCTCAACTCACTTGCATGGGGACATGGAAGTGCTAGTGATGTACTAATCATATATGACTCATCATCCTGAACTAGATTCTAAGTCTATATAGATAGTAGTATAGTCGGTAGAGGACATAACTCTATTGGATGGCCAATAAGGAGGTCTTCCATCTCTAGGCATGTCTCTGGATCTGTCTCTTCCTCTGCCCAGTGGAGGTCGAGTCATCCTACCCCTATGTTTGAATGGAGTAATGAACTGTGGTGGAATCTAATGTTAGCTCTACTTTCTCCTCCAAGTCTATTTCTCGCTCTTTTATTTTCTTTCTCATTTTCCTTTTTTCTTTTTTTTCTTTTCTTTTCTTTTTTCTTTTTTTTCTTTATTTTGAACTTTCACCAAGTTCACGAGAATAGACTTGTTGATTTTGAGGGAGATAGTAGGTTGTGTCTTCGTATATTTTGACCTCATGAACTGTGAATGGCTTAAGATCTCCTTTGATGCAATATTCAATCCCACCTCTCATGAACTTCATGGACGATGTAGAGAGAGGATGGAACCACATTGTTCATGTATCCATGATCTCCCAAAGCATTGAAAGAAGTATCTAAGTCTATAATATGAAACTTGGTAGTAGCTTTCCAATCATCCACTTATAATGGCAACATTAGAGCCTAAAGCCCTCTCCTTGTTCATTGAATCCTCTCAACATCATCCTCTTTAAAAGTTTGAGATGTCAATCTTTAAGTGAGGGTTTTAGACTCATAATATTCACCGATGCACCCCGGTCAACAAGAACTCGATATCTATCTTCCAACATCCATGTAATGTAAAGAGGGCGGTTGTGCTTGGTCATTCCGAAGCAAGTCTTCATCCGAATGTAACTCCTGAGTGTCCTCAACTGCAAGCCTCTTTAGTAGTGGTCACAAGCATATCTCCGGATCAAGGAGGGCCTTGATTAGAGATTCCCTCAATAGGTTACCAGCATAAAAAAATCATGTAATTTTTCCATCGCATCATGAGGCCACCTCTCTAGTTTATCCATGAAAGAGTGTGTAGGGTTGTCAGTGTTGAATGCATAGTAATTGGGATTTTAGGAGCATTCAAGTTTGACCTTTTACTCTTATTAAGCTTGAGATTCAGCTCTCCTTCATCACCTTTAGATATCAAAATTTTCTTTTGATTGTATTCAACAAGAGAAGCCAATCCTTCTTGTGAAATGTTGAAACCTTTATGTGTTTTGCAATTGGAAAAATTTCAAGGATATTATCCTCCATCTTTCCCATCTTCAAGAGTGCAATAAGATCATCTATATTACTATCCTTCAGATACTCCTTAAAGAAGTAAGTAATGAATGAAAGAATTAGCCCCTTGACAACAAGATTATCCTTAAGCAATGGCTGAAAAAAAAATAGACTCTAGAAGAAGACTAGATAACTTCTGAGAAAATGTAAGGGCAATGAAAATAACAAGCTCATTCCTTTCATTGTCCTCAAATAGTTCCAAACATTGTAAAAATCATCACATGGAATTTTCTAGGTTTTTTTTAATTAGAAAAGGTAGACGACACAAGATTTTCTATATGAGAACACAAGGTAATATATGTTGCCTCACAATCTATATAGAATAAGAATGCCTATCTCCATGGCTTTATTGTGCTAGGTTGAGTTCCCTCTAAAAGATGACCTCAAGGTGTCACTATATTGAGAAATTGAGATCTAATGATGGTGTTGGCAATAAGTTCCATCACCTTCCAATCCCATTCCTTAGCATTCCCCAATGAATCCATTTGCTATGAGCTAGAGGAAAATTGAATATGTGTGATTGAATAAAGGATCAAGTTCATAGACTCTCATAATTATCATAGAGTGTGTTTTCAACACACATCTTCAAGAAGAGACACCACAACCTTGATGTTATTACGTATGGCAAGACTGGATGATTGGTAGCCAAAGGCCAGAACAAGTATGTCTACAAAGCCCTTGATCCGATCTATAAGATATTCTAGTGAAATGTTAGAATGAGACCAACCCATTAGGTCGACACTCTAGAAAAGATGGATGAACAAGCGAGGGAGTTTGTTCCTATGGGTAGGATGTATCAAATGAGTGAAAAGAGGGAGGGAGTAGTCTCCCTGGCTGCTTGGTTCTCATAGATGAAAGGAGGGGCTCGAGTTTTACTCGAGGAGGATGATTGAAAGAGCTGAGGAGGGAGCAGCCTCTTCGGTTGGGAGCGAGAAAGAAATGGGAATATCAGATTTTTTTTGCCTCAGTTGTGGAGAGATAAGGCTTAATTAAATGAGGGTGGTATGAGAGGGATGACATAGCGGTTGATTATTGGTTGAATGGGAGGTGGAAGCATGGGAATGGGCGGCTTCATGTTTGAAGCATTGATCGGATGTGATTAAGAGATAATTAGATGGATTTATCTCGAAATGCTTGCTAATTTTGGTGAAATTTTAAGCACGATAACCTTAGTGAAATTGGATGTCTATTATAGATAATTTTGATGTTTCAGATGCAATAATTAGTCTGTTTAGCGATCAGAGTTCATTTAGTTTAAGTCGACATCGAATCAGATCAATTTTGGTTCAAAAATGTGCATTATCGCTTCTGACCGCTCAACATTCACATAGACTCATCCGTATCGAGTGTGGATAGTCTCATTTAATAAGTTTCAGCATTTCAACACTAACAACATGATCAATTTATAAATGGTGGTCATTTGGGCATCGTCGTGGCTTCCCGACCTCGATATCGTGTAGGCGCCCCCTTCTTGATCTGTAGATCATCGAATTTTATAATATATATATATATATATATATATTCTAATCAATTTTGACTTTCTAAATGCGATGGTAGTGACTTTGGTCGATTGGAGATCATTTTGACTAATTTTTGGTGCCATCGAGTGTATTTCAGCTCTAATTTGTGTGTTGTTGTATATGATTGCTCGATACTCATGTATACTCATCTGAATTGAGCATGAATAGTATCATTTATTAGATTTTGACATTTTGATGCTAATGGCATGATTAATTTTGTGAATGGAGGTCATTCGGGAAATGTTGTGGCTTTTGACCTTGATATATGTGTCAGTGCATCGGTGACACTCTTCTTTAATCGGTCGATCGTTGAATTGCATGAGATGCATATTCTAATCAATTTTGATGTTCTGAACATGATGACAAAGTTCATTCATTGATCGGAGGTCATTTCAATTAATTTTCATCACCGTTAAGTGCATTTCAGCTCCAATTTGCATGCTGAAGCTCATCAAATTCATCTTATGAGCTTGACTTGACTTATGGCGCATGCATGGAGGTAAAAAATGCCCCTAATAAATATGATTCATGCATGGAACGAGTCATGTTTATTGAAAAACTGGTTGACCCTTTGGCGGCCGGATCTCGGTCACTTCACTTTCAACTTCCATGGGTTCATGAGCTTCTTCCACCATCTACTTTTACCTTGATGGGTTTCTTTGAAAGTCTCTTTCTTTTGTGTTTTCACAAATTTGGATTTCCTCTGCCCCTAACTTCATGCTTGACCGGGTTGGATGAAGGAATCAGTTCATTTGCTTTGAGATTTGAAATTCCTTCTATTTAAACTTTATGAACTTTGATGAAGGATTGACTGATTTACCTATATTGACATGTCAGGAAGTATATGTACACCTTAAGTCATATGCTTGCTACTTTGACAGACTCGTTGAAGGGTGCATACAGATGACCCAGCCTTCTGACTCATATTAGGTCAATGTTGAGTTATCAGTCTAGCACTGTGTGCTTTAACAGACTGAATAACCATCAAATCCCTTTAGTTCGGCCATTAGCTTTGTATGAACATTAGGATGACTTCTTCGGTCCCTTGCTTTTTGCTTGATTGGACTTGTTGAAGAATAGTTTCATTCGGTCTTTGCTTTTTGCTTGACAAACTTATTGAAGGAGTTGAGATTTCACATTTAATATTAATACCAAACTTGACCTAGTGCTTTCTTGTGTTAGAATATTTTTCTTGTTAGATTTTGGAAAATGACATTGCGACCATTTGAGTTGATCTCCTAATCTGGGCCACTTCAACTCACCTAGTTGGAGGGGTTTGAAAATTGGGATGCTCTTGCCTTTAAACTAACGAAGTAGAAGGATCCTCACTATCTGACTTTGTATATTGAGTAAGTGGATGTCAGACTCACCATATATTTGTGTTGAGTCCAACCACTTGACTGGACTTGAGCAATTGATGGAAGATTTTATCATCTGTAAGATGGGGATCTCTCTGTGGCCTTTGTGGAGTGTTGAGTAGACTCGCTACTACCATATTTGAGCTTATTGAGTCTGACCTTATGCACCCACTTGAGCCCTAGATTTGATGTATGGATGGAAGATGTGTTTTCAACTTGATTTGTTGAAGTTTACAGGCTTAAAAATTCTATTTTTAGCCAATAAGACTTTGAGACTTGCAAATTTTGATTATATAGTTTGAACATGTATATGAGAATCTCACCTTAGGTGCGATGTCAACCCAAATATAAAAGGAGGCCCCCCAGTCTTACAGGAGAAAGCTTAACATTTTGCTATAATTTTTTTTTTTAAAAATGCCCCCTGTTTAGCAGGATGATCTTTACAATGTTTCACAAGTATGATGGCATCAAAATTATTTTTTATTTTCACAATTATAATGGTCATATGAGACTTACATTGATCATTATAACCATTCATTTAGGGATTTTGGCCTTAGGCTTGATGTCGACCTAAAAATATATAAAATGCCCCCTATCTAACAGGGTTTTTTTGTTTTATCTTAGAAATGCATTCTTACATTATAAGAGAATTTCCATGTAAAACTTATGTAAGTTTTTAAATATGATATTCGTTTGATTACACTTTCATGTATAATACTTCTTTAAATATCGACCATTGATTGGAGGTATCAATATTTTGCCTTTGAAATCAATGAGTTGGTAGGCTCTCCTAGATATACCTTTTCAATGATGAATGACCCTTCCCAATTAGGTTCAAATTTACTGCCAATTTTACGGTGAAGGATAATTGGTCTTCTCACCTGTGACTAACTTCTTAAAAGTTGAGGAACTATATGATCGATGCTTTGGCCATCCTCACAGTAGACTTCTAAATTTTCTTGAGCTAACTTCTTCATGCGTCAAGCACTTCCATAGCACATTCTCATCTTGAGTAAGACTTCATTGAATGGCTACTTGGAGCGAGGGTTATTCAACTTCAACTGGTAGAACTGCTTTAACTCCAAACACTAGTGCATAGGGAGTGGATTTTGTAAGTGTTTTATAAGTGATACGGTAGGCCCATAATGCTTCCACAAGCTTAGTATGTGTGGTGAAAATATTTATATATATATCTCTGCCTTCATCTATCCCCTCTTTTTTTTTTAGGAAAAAAAGAAGGATAGATGAAAGACAGAAATATATATAAAAATACATCTTGTTGGGATGCCACGTAGATCCACAGATGTTCTTATTAGGGTGATTGGGTATGATATTAAGGAAATGTGTACTATCTCAAGAGATAGAAGTCACCACCCTACAATGGACCTAATCACCTCAATAATGACTCCTAAGGACTACGGGTCTTCGAAATGTACTAGAGATTCTTTCCCTACTTTACATGGAAAAATAAAGCATGATTTATTTTAAACTGGGTTCGTTAAGTTCCGTACAAGGGCAAGCCCTAATAGTTAATTACATCCTAAGGAACATGATTCCTTAGGAATACTCTTGATTAAGGTAAATGATCGCTGTCTCCAAAGAATTTGAAAAGGTAGGACTATCAATCGATTGGTTTATTTTTAGAAAGTCAAGTGGGATCGATCAAGAGGAGGGAGTTCTTATCGAAGCCAAATGAAAATAAGTAGGGGATGTTTAAGATACTAGGAAGATTAGTAAGCATCCCAAACTACCATTTGGTTGGGCTTTACATTTTTGAAATTGAATTAATTTGTTTGACTTGAATTTTTATTAAAATATTAGGGCTTATAATTCCATGATACAAGGTCACAGAAATGCCTAAGAGGTGAGGATTTATGCTCGTAGCCCACAAAAGAAAGTAGCAACCCCTAAACCTAAATCTAGGGAGCTTTGGCGAGGGCCAAAAGCATGACCTAAATCTAAAGTAAAAATGGGTATTTGGTTTACCTCCATAAGAGAGGATAAACCACCCGATTGTTGGACTTACAATAGCCTGGGGGTGATTGCAAACTAACTCCTCCTACGGTTTAAAAATATGTAGGCAAGTCATATGTTTATGCAAGATAGCAAGATTATTATTTATTTAGAAAGAGACTAATTCCTTAAACACACTCCCTAAGAGACTAGATCATGTAGGGCATGCTTTAATGACTTAAATCTAATGCAAATCTTTCATATATTTTATTTTTATTTTGGACAATCAATTTGACATAGGCTTTAGGATTCTTTATGCCTAATGCATGAGAAATTAGATTATGGGCCAAAATCAGCAAGATAAAGAGGTGTGTTTTCAGCATGGCTCTCACAGGTCAAGCCAAGTTCTTTGGAAAAAGTGGAAGTCCTCCAATCCAGAGTGAAACAATATACTTTTTATGCATGATATTAGAAAAGTAAGACAACATCTAGCTAAGAGGTTGCTAATTCTTTTATCTTGATTTTTAACTTAGGCTTTAGATGAGGTTATGAGTTATTTATTTTTAATTTGAATTGATTAGTTTGATCGAAAATTTATTTTTCTAAGAGACTAATCTTCATCTAGGCCATACATTAAAGCAAGGAATAAACTAGAAAAAGATGCCATCTTAATGCGCAAGTTAAACAAACATCAATCAATTTATAAAACTAGTGTAAAAGAATAAAATATCATTTGTGGTCGGGCTCCACTATACAAACCCAAAAAATAAATTGGGTAGCCGAGCTCTACCCTTATACAACCCAGATTACAAATGAGTTAATTATAATTTAGCAAGGAATTCATGTTATGGGGCTCTTCATTCTTCATTTCTTCTATCTTCTTTTTTTCTTTTCTTCTTTCTTCTTTCTTCTTTTGGTTCCTTCTTTTGGATGGTTGGAATGTGGTTGCTCCAAAGGCTTCACATAGTATATAAGATGTAATCTTGTAACCAATGTTCATCCTAATCCCCATAACAATCATTCCAAATTGTTCAACTTAAAGGATGATTTTAGTTTAAGTTGTTTAGTTATTTTAGGTTAATTTTATTTTGTGTTTTGATTAGGTTTGAGTGAATCCTACAATTAATTACTAAGTTGTAAAGAGGAAAATAGAAGAGAACTTCTCTTTCCTCCCTACATTAAGTAATTTTTAAGGTGGATTCATATTTGATTTTTATTTAGTGAATATTTTATTATGTATTTTAATTAATCCTTTTTTTAGATTTTCCCTAAACAAACCTATTCAAAAAGAAAGGCATTTTAATATTAAGTAGGTGAATTAATATCACAAAACACACATCATTTCATTTCTTTCCCAACATGTGTAACATGCATATGGATGAATCCTAAGCATATCTATACTTGCAAATGGGAATGTTTAACGCACTTTAATGATGAATGCTAAGGGAATTTGTTTAAGAAATTTGAATGTTTTTATGATGCATGATTTTGTTAAGTAGAAAAGAGGGACTCTTTTATCCAATTTTCATATGCACATTTATATGTATGAAAGATATAAGTGAGTATGACACCATTGTTAGCACTAATGTAAGTATAAGACCTACAGGGCTACTTAAAGCTTACAACCGGGTTATCTAGACTAATATACCACTTTTCATAAATATATATGCATGTACAAAAGAAATGAATGGAAAAGAAAGATGTAAAAGTTTGTGTTTGTTAGTTTGATTTGTTTATGCAATTTATATGTATAAGTGTGGATGTCCTTATTAAGTAATAACATATGAATTAATAGGAAAGGATTTAAGCGTTGTGTTCTTTTTAAATGAACTATACACTTTGCCAAATCCTATTCAAAACTATGCTAAAAGAAAAAAGAAGGAAAGCCACACTATGCACATCTTTATATTTTACTCACATGCAAGCTCATAAATAATTATAAGTAGCACACCTTTCAGTTTTGATGTTTCATTCATAAGTTTTAAAATAGTTTTTGGGATTTAATAGTGATAATAGCCATTCATATCCTTACTTTAGCCAAAACATGCAATTTGACATAAAGAAAATATTTTAGTTTTAATTTGATTTTCAAAAAAGGATGAATGCATGATTTTCATATGGCATACACATTCAACATTCTAGGAAAGAAAGAAAGTGATGAAAGTATGTAAATTCATTCACCCTAATTAATTCTTAAAGACAATCCTATGAAATAAAATTATTTAAAGAAAATCAAATTTATTTTAAAGAGATTTTTATTTTATTTTGAGTTTGATTTTAATTTGAGAAATGTGAGTAGGTTTACTAGTCCTAACCCATTCCCACATGTATATGATATTTTAGTTTAATTTTTAGGTGATTAGATCAATCACATGCTTTGATTAGGTTAATGTGTGAATTAAGTGTATTAATTACCTCTTGCCTACACCACTTTAACATACTTAATCAAATAATTATGAGCCAATGATATATCATAAAATTGCACAAGGAATTTAAATTAGCAATGCAGCTAAGAAAGAAATGGCCTAATGCAATTGGCTCATAATTATTGATTAATTAAGCTAAGGGGTTTAGTTTAAGTACTTTCATAACCCTTCCCACGCATGTGGGTTGGATTTTGATTTCCTTAAGCTACTTAGGTTATTGAATACCTAAGAACCTACCCAAGAAGGATTGATTAAGTTCTAGAATGTTTTGGTTTTAAAATAAAATTAATTAAGCAAGTGCTTAGGGGATTAACCCTTAATTAAGTTTAGATTAAGGAAGGAAAGGGGTTTAGGAAATGGATTAGGAAGAATTCCCCAAATCATTCCATAAACCTCTTCTAGACTTAATTAACTTAATAAAGGGATTAAACCACTATTCATTTCTTAATTACCCTTACATATAAAGTGAGTAAAGAATTTATTGATCTCTAATTAACCCATTAATAAATCTCAAGAAAATTAGGGAAGGCAGAAGTCATCCCCCTAAATGCACATGAGAAGTTCATAATTAATCACTAGATAATTTGGGAGTAATTAGGGTTATTAAGTTTTATTAAAACCTTAATTGAGAAAATACACTATTCAAAATCCCTTAGAAATAATTTTAGAATATTCTCCTCTGAATTATCTTTACAATGCATTTTACCTTGTAATTTTATGATTTTTCTAGAATTAGTTATGTTATTTTGAAGTTTTCATGATTATCCATTAATTAAATAGCCTAATTAAGTGATTAATCCCATCGGTGCCATGTGGAGGTTGGCGTGGCGCATGCTTTCCACATGGCGTGATGAGAATGGTCACTTAAGTTGTCACATCATAGTGTCGCATCGGTGCACTACGCTTTCTCCTCATCCGTTCGATCAATGATTGGATGGCTGAGATCATGCTCGCAGTTCTTAAGGGAATAAATCAGGGATCCTATGCATCTTGATCATGGTCATCCATCCAAAATGTGCAGATGGATGGCCCATGATCCGTCCTTGAGCTTGCTTGTGGGAAAGGTGAGCCACCTTCCATGGAAAGATCCGAGCTCGATTGAGCTCGGAATGAGCCCAAACTCAACCCACACCATCATCATGCAAGGGAGAAGACATCCAATGACTAGTTTTGCATGAAGTGAAAATTCCATTCAAAAGACCACACACACTCTAGTTTAAGCTCAGTTTTGATCCATACCTCACTGGGGTTGCTCAGTTTGATGAGGCGTTTGTCAGTGGAGACGAAGCTCTGTTGAAAGTTTCAAGTCTTGAAATTGAGTAGATCTCTCTATGGACCAAGCTCACCTTCAAATCCTAGCGGCCTTGATCTAAGTTCCACTTCCCTTTCCTTGAGAACTTGGATTAAGCTTTAAGAAAGTTTAATTGAGTCCTCTGAGGAAGCTTGCAAGAGGAATTGGCTTGATTTGAAGTATTGAGTAAGTTGGGAAAATGGTGGAGCTCCCTATTTTCTGCATGAAGAAATCAAAAATGGAGAATTGGAATTCACTCTAGGAAGCTTGGGGAGACTTACCAATGCTTGCTCTGAGTTCCCTTAGCTCAATTGTGTGTGTGTGATGTTGATTCAAGTGGAATTATGGGGAGTATATCTCCCCCTAGGTGAATCAGATGGCCATGAAGAGCTTTACCATTTTGATCCAATTCACCTCCTTGAGTGGGTTTGTTAGGCTGTTAGGACTTGCACATGGTTCAGTTTTGAGTGTGGAGTGGAGTAATGAAGCTTCCATGTGCTTTAATTGAGTGGAGGAGGGATCCCATGTGCTCAATTCTAAGTGGGTGGTCGGTTTTAGGCCTTGGGTTGGGTTGGGGCCCAAACCCATTGGGTGTGCATATCCATTAGTGACCATTTGGTCCACTAAGATGATGTCAAGTGTCCATGAAAAGGTATTAACCAAATTCCAAGTGGTTTTGATTTTAGGTTACCCTATGGCTTTAGGGTAAAATGGTCATTTGACTTGGATTTTAGTTTGAGTATGTTTGGTATGATTGAAAAATGGGTTGGGCTAAGTTTCAATGAATTTGTAGTTGATTTGATATGATTTGGCTCATGTTGACCCATTTAGGTCAAAATGGGTCAACTTAGGTCAAGTTGACCAATTGGTCAAATTGGGTCAAACAAAGGGTTGGGACAAGTTCATATGACCATTTGAAATGCTTTGAAAACTTTGGTTTGGTTTAATTTGGTTTAGATTTAGTTTTGGTTCATTTGATTTCATTTAGGTCAAATGGGTCAAGTTGACCAATTTGACCATTTGACCTATTTGGGTTAGGTCATGGGTTGGTTTAGGTTTAGTTGGTCTTTTGAAATGTATTGGTATCTTTGTTTCCAATCAATTTTGGTTTAATATGATTTTGGTTCAATTTGACCTTTTAGGTCAAGTTGGGTTCAAGCTTAATTGGGCTAGGTTGGGTCTAGTTGGCCAATTGAAGTGTTGGTCAAGTTCAATAATCATTTTAGAATGAATTTGACCCATTGATTTTAATTGATTTGGCTTAGATCAAGTTTTGTCACATTTTAACTTTTTAGGTCAAGTTGGGTCAACTTCAGTGGATTCTAGGTTAGGCTCAAATGATGACTTGGTCAAGTTTAAACATTGATCATGAATGAGTTTTGATCAATGGTTTTAATCAATTTGGCCTATGGTAGATTTTGGCTAGTTTAGGTTTCATTTTGGTCAAATGTTGGCTTGGTCAACCCTTTGGTTTGACTTGGTTTGACCCAATTTGAGTGATTGATCATCTTATGATGATTGTTGCTCATAATGTGAGAGTTAGATGGGCTTAGTTCAATCCAATTTGGTTAGATTAGAATTTGGCTCATAAGGGTACTTTAGGTCACTTTGGGTCAAGTGAGCCTAAGTGGGTCAAATGGCTTGGTCAAAGCTTGATTTGAGTTTAATTGAACTTACATATGGACTTATGATTGAAATATAAATCCATTTGCAAGTGGTTTGAAGTCAAATGAGTTTTGATTCATTTGACAATTTTAAGTTCAAAGGGTGAACATGAGTTTGATTTGGGTTTGATTTTTGAATTTAGTTTTGGTTTGATGATTGAAGTTTGTATTTATATTTGGATTCATGATTGAAAGATTGATTGAATCATGAAGAAAAATCAAGGATTTGGCTTGATTTGAATTGGATTTGGCTAAGTTCAAGAATTTGACTTGAAAGGCTTAGGTTAGATTTTGGTTGAAATTGAGTTTGAGATTTGAATTGATTTTGGATATTTCGATTTATATTTCATTTATATTTGTGAATATAAATGAGAATATAAATGACTTATAAGAAAATTCCTTGAATTTGAATTGATTTAGATTTAATTTAGGCTAAGTCCATAAGATATAATCAAAGTGACTTAGAAAGATTTTTGATTTGGAATTGGATTTTTTTGATTTAGTTTTGGTTGTTTGAATTTATATTTCATTTATATTTGTGAATATAAATGAGAATATAAATGGGTTGTGAGAAAATTTCTTGAATTTAAAGTGATTTGGATTTGATTTGAGCTAAGTCCATAAGAGGGAATCAAAGGACTTAGGAAATATTTTTGAACTTGGAATTTCAATCATAAGCTTCAATCATTTGGAATTGATTTGAGTTTAAGAAAATCAATTAAGTTGGAATTGATTTAAGTTTTGATGTTGATTTGATTTGGAGTATGGAGTTAGACTTTGAAAGAAAGATGCGAGGATTGGTTCAAGCTATAGGGTAGGAAAATTTTTCTAACACCCCTAAGGCATGACCTATTCATATGGCTAACTCTTCTAAGTCTCTAGGGTTAGGTTGAGTGTCCACCTAATCACTAGATGTGTCTTAAGACTAAGGAACTCTTAAGTCTAAGAGAAGTCATATGTCTAAGATGGAGGGCTTGAGAGCTCATCCCAAAAAAAGGTCAACAAAGGGACCAATAGGTGTGGTGTGATTGACAAGGAACACGCGTATTGGTGTTGATGAAATGATCAACAACCGAATGATCACAAGCACTAATATAGATGATCTACTCAGCAAGGTGTAGAAAGGAATCCGAGCTTAGTGCAATGTGACTCTACTCATGTTAAGGACATAAGAGAGGGAAGGAGGAATATACTAGGGATACTTCCACCAGGGAAACATGTTCAACTCATCCACAAAGGGGATAAGAGGTTTGATTTGATTCTCATTGGGGAGAATTGATTTGATTTGTTTAATTTATTTTGATTATTTTGATTTGATTGACTCCATTGGGGGAGGTAGGTTGGATTTATTTTTGTTGAATTTATTTTGTTTGTTGTTTGACTCACGAGGAGGAGGGTTGAATTTGTTTTGTTTTGATTTTGAGATGGGCTCTGGTTTGATGGATTGCTGGTAGAGCCATGGAGGCCTAGACCTAACTCAGATTTACCAATCCAAAGGGGTAGTCTACCAAACACATGGTAGGACTAGCTAACCAAACAGATGCCTTTTGGTGTGCAGTAGTTGTACTAGAAAGAAAGCATAGTAGACTTACATCCTCCAAAGTAGGGACCAATTGCTGGGGTGATCTATTGGCAAGCGTGGAGAAACCTAGGTGACTATGAATGCCTTGGTGACTCTCAGATAAACAAGATCAATTTCATTTTTTAGTTTATTTTGATGGATTATTGGTTTGATGGGTGCTTGGTAGGACATGGAGGCTGACTAACTTAGACTTACCAATCCAAAGGGAGTAGTCTACCAACCACAAGGGACTATCCAACCAAAGGGATGCCTTTGATTGTGCCATATAGGAAGGAAGCATAGTAGACTTACATCTTCCAAAAGTAGGGACCATTCGGGGTGATCTGGCAAGGCAGATGGAACTAACATGGGACTATTGAGTGAATACCTCTGGGGGACTTAAATCATCTCAAAGATAGTCAAGATGAATTTCTTTTTTAGTTTATTTTGATGGATTCCATTAGTTTGCGATGGACTACATTGAGTAGGGCCCATGGAGGCCTAGACCTAACTCAGACTTACCAATCCGAAGGGAGTAGTCTACCAACCACAAGATAGGAATATCCAACCAAAGGGATTGCCTTTCGATTTGAAATGGTCAAGTTAGGAAGAAAGTATGGGGACTCACATATTCCAAAATAAGGAACCATTAGGGTGATCGGTTACTTTGGGCAAGAATTCAAGGGACTATTGAGTGATTGTGGGACTTAAATCAAAGATAGTCAAGATTAATTTTATTTTTTAGTTTATTTTGATGGATTCCATTGATTTGTGAGATCAGAAGGGAACTTATATTAGCTAGACCTATCTCAGATTTACTAAACCAAAGAATAGCTTCGATGGAGAACTATAACCAAAGGAGTGCCTTTATGCAATGATCAATTCAAGGGAAGAAAACTTGGGGACTCACATCTTACTACAAAGACCAGGTGATCGGTCTTCCAAAAGTAGAATGATTATTGGAACTTGCTTATGGAAAAATAGATTGAATCGACTAAGGGGTTAATTGAGTACCGGATTTATCTCAACGTAGTGCAATTCTATAGGGAGTTCGACAGCCTTAAAGATAGAATGCCTGCTTAGGAAAAGGGGCCCTTTGGGGCTTGAATTCCTAATCCACAAGCAAATATTTTGTTTGTTTATTTAGTTTATTTTAGAAATGGACCCTGTTAGTTTGTTGGGGATCAAACTGATAAGGAGCTTATATTAGCCTAGACCTATCTTAGATTTACAGAACCAAGAAAGAATCTGCACATTTGCTGAATAAATTCTCCAACCACGGAGGTGGATACTAAGAAAGGGGGACTATCTAATCCAAAAGTAACTCGAGTAGTGTATAAATGAGTTCGCAAAGGATGTGATCTAAATAGAGTGCCCATAGGGGATGGGGCTGCTAAGGGCTTGATCTAAAACCTCAAGAAGATGACATGGCTATATCAAATATATCACCAGGTGGCCAACTCAAGGAGAAAGCGTGGGGACTCACATCTGCCAAGAGTGGTGTATCCACCGGGTGAGTCACTATTAGCATGGAGAACATCAAGCAACCTAAGGTTGCCGCAATCGATCAGAAGAAAGCTCGTGACTCACATCCTCTTATAGCGAACTGATTGTTGATAGTCTATCTTCGCCTTGACAGATCCACCTAGTGACTCATCGAGTGAATGCCACTAGGGGACTTACATCAAGTCAAATGTAGTCAAGAGGAAACGAGCCTATGGGGGACTTATCCTGAACCTCAAATATACTTGACTTAGTTAGATCATGATGATTAGTTCAAGAAGAAAGCTTGGGGACTCACATCTTCTTAAACAAAATTAACATGAGGTAGCTTACTGGCTGGGCAGTGAAGTCTATCATACTAATAAGGCACTCATTAGTTTACAATGATCAGGATAGGAAGAAAGTGCAGGGACTCACATCTTCCAAATAAGTGATCGTTGGGATGGCATACTAACGAGGTAGGATGTAGACCCGACCTAGAGTAGCTAATGAGTGAGTGCCATAGGGGGCTTGCTCCCACATCAAAATATCCCTAGATAAAAGTTTTGTGTTAGTTATTGTATTTATATTTTAGGGAATAGGATGCCGCTTGGGTTCTCTCGCATCTTTTTTAATAGTGTCGGTAGATTGTGTCTGCTTGTGTTTGTGTTGTGAAAGAGAGATAGTATGCCTCTTGGGGGACTCTTACACCTATCATAAATACGTCATTGCAGATTCGCAAGATAAACAAATAATGGTTCAAAAGAAGAGAATATTTTGATGAAATGGAATCTAAATTTTGTTCTTTTATTGATAATTAGTTTTAAACATATTTTATGGGAAATATTTCTTCAAATATAGCCCATTTATTGGAAGCATCGGGTGCTCCCCTTTATAATGATTGAGCTGATAAGATCCTCCTTGGTAGGCCTTTTTCTATGACATGGTCCTTCCCAAGTGGGTTCAAACTTGCCTCCCATCTTCGATGGCAACAATTGGTCTCCTAGGACTAACGCAAGTTCTCCTACTTGGAAAGACCTAGACCGCTTGTTATGAGCTTATACACCCCGAGATTCTCGCATGCCCGTAGGGCTTACCCTCCTCTCCAAACCTTCGAGCTCTTCTAACTGCAACTTTGCATTCTCTCAGAAGGATCTTGTTACCCAATGCTATCCTTAGTGATGGGAGTTGAACTTCTAAAGGTAGAATCTTCATACATACACTAAGGAAAATGGGGATTGAGTTGAGTTATGTACATGGTGCGAGCCCACAAGGCTTCAATCAAGTGCTCATTCCACATCCACTTATTATCATCAAGAGTCTTCTTTAGTATTTGGATGAAAGTTTTATTGAATTCTTCTGCTAAGCCATTTGCTCTGAGGTAGTAGATGGTGGAGTATCTCCAATCTATACCGCATCTTTTGGTGAAGCTGTTGATCTTGGTGCTTTTGAATGCAGTACCATTATTATATATAATTCATCGAGGCACCCCAAACCTCTATATGATATGGTTCCTAAAAAATTGAAGCAAATGCTGAGTTATGACCTCTTTGAGTGGGATTGCCTCCATCCACTTGGAAAAGTAGTCGGTGGCAGCTAATATGAACTGATGACCCTTGGAAGAAGGAGGATCGATGACCACAATATCGCATTCCCAACACTCGAATGGCCATGAAGCCAATGTAGGGTGTAGAATGTTGGGTGGTTGATGTAAGACCACATCATGTACCTAACACTAATGGCATCTCCTAGCTACATCCATGTAGTCTTTAATCATCAAAGGCCAGTAGTATCCTAGTCTCTTCATCTTCATCTTCATCTTTGGACCATATTGATGCACTCTACATAGACCTGAATGTACCTCTGTTACAATGCCATGGGCTTCATGTTAATCTAAATAATGTAACCACATTTGGTCAAACGACAGTCAGTATAGGGTGCCATCAACGAGAGCATAGGAGAGAGCTTTATATTTTACTTGATGGGCTTATGACTTTTCTTGAGGTAGTTTGTCGGTATTCAAATAGTCTATAAACAGTTGCCTCCAATCTAGCTCCTTGTCCTTATAGGCAATGACAACCTCCCTTCAAGAGAAAGTCTCGATGAGTTCAACATCAATAAGGATAGACTTGTCTATTTTGGACCCTTATTGAATGGACTCATCTTAAACATGACATTCTTTGGCAAGTTTCCAAAGCATCCGCTGTGTTCTCTACCGGGAACCTTAGATGGTGACTTCAAGGATTTGGGCCTAACTTCATGGTATACTCATGGTAATGATGAAGCTTGGGTTTGAGAATCTTGTACCCAATAACTGATTGATGACCAACCGAGAATCCCCAAAGATGTTGATGCTCTTGACACACACTATGATGCTAACTGCATCCAATCAAAGCCTCATACTCAATTTCATTGTTGGTACAAAGATTGGAAAGATAGTATGAGAATCTCATCACATCACAATCTGGAGTTAAGAGAACTATTCCTACCCCTACCTTTTCTGGAAGAGTAGATCATGGTGCTTCCCCTTTATGAAAAGAAGCTGCACCATCAAAATACATCTCCCATTGGTGGTTGTCAACCCCTAAGTTCATGATTTGTTCATAAGGGAGATCATTACTAAGTAGAGAATCAGCAGGAAGAGAGTGTGCTACTAAGAAATTCTCTAGTGCTTATCCTTTTACCGCACGGAGGGTACAATGTGATATCATCATGAGATCATGGACCATCATGCCAAATATCGATAGGTTGGCCATGTCATGAGATACAGTGGATTGGTTCTGAAATCAAGTTCACCTTATGAGAAAGCATATAGTGTCATAGCTTTGGGAGGAAAAGATCAAAGCTAGGCAATATTTCTCAATAGTGGATAGTTCACTTCAAGAGGACGATGACCGAGGTAGTAGAGAGAACTCTCCTTCCTTCATCCTTGGGCCAACAAAGCCCGAGAGTCATCCAATGCAAAGGTAGAGGATGAGTGGCCCGCCAGATGGGCCGCTAGAACTGGCGGCTTCACCAAATACTGCTTGATATCTTCAAAGGCATGCTAGCACTTATCATCCCACTTGAACTTGGCATCCTTTTTGATAAGTGCTGAGAATGGCTTGCATCTCTCGATAGGTTGGAAATAAAGCATCTTAGATATGCCAACCATCCTTGGAAAGATCTGAGTTGAGTTAAACTTAGAGGTGGCATTTCTAAGATAGCTTTGATCTTTAGATCTATTTCTATTCCCATGACAATAAACCCAAGGAATTTCATGCTACTCAATGCACCAGGGATTCATTTTGAGGTTATATTATCTTAACCATTCAAAAACTACTCTCAAGTCAAAGAGATGGTCTTCCTTTTCTCTACTCTTGACTACTAGATCATCAACATAGCACTCAACCTGATGATGGATGAGTTCATTGAAGATCTGAGTCATGGCCCGTTGGTATGTAGCACCAGCATTTTTAAGGTCAAAGGCATGATGTTATAATAAGATTCGATTTCAAAAGTAGTGTTTCTTCATCCTCGGAGCCATCTTGATTTGGTTGTAACCATATGACCCATCCATAAATGAGAAAATTGCATGAGATGAGGCAATGCCCACCATTAATTCTGATATAGGAAGAGGAAACTCATCCTTAGGACATGCCTTGTTTAAGTCCATGAAATCGATGCATATCAGAATTTGGTCATTCTTCTTCTTAATTAGGATGACATTGGCCAACTAGGTAGGCTATTTTTCTTCCCTGATGAAACCAAAGATCGATCAATTTCTTGACTTTAAATGACCTTGTTTGATTTCTAATCGCATGCCTAGGAGCTTAATGGGTTAGGATCTATTGTTTTTGTGGACCGCTACAGGAGATAATGGCATCTCTTCATAACTCATGCAAAGTAATCCTTAAACTTAGTCAATAGCCTAACTAAGTCATTGTTTCTTCTTTCATTCAATAAATGATGTATGTGCATCCGAGGTTGATTTCTTTAAGCTTGTCGATTGTTGAATGGATCTCCTTCAAATTCTAGTGCATCTTGATTTGGAGATCATCCGATCATCCGAGATTTCTAAACACACATCCTCATAAGAGTTGGTGTTGTGTGAAAAGAACCTATTAGCTCCAAATGATTGGTGACAACTAAGCAAAGAATCATCATCATCAACCGACCCATCAGATCAAATCCTAGTCCCGATCTGATTGTGCATCCTCATGTTGTTCCATAGCTTTTCAAGTACTCGACTGCTTAGACCATGAATAAGGAATCAAACCTTCTTTGCAAAAGATTAAGAACACAATGAGAGTAAAAGTCAAAAGGTAATTCCATTAATTCTTTGTTTGAAATATGCTCAAGTCCTACATCAAGTCCTGGACTTAAGGATGATGATCCCAAAATAATTCTCTTCGACTTGACATCTTTGGAAGACTTAGGGGCTTCCTTAACTACTAAACCTTCAACTTTTTGAGATGAAAGTGAGGTTAGAGCTAAGGTTCCTAGCTACTGCTTGATAGTTTTACATATATTTGATTCAAATACTTTGCTTTGTCTAGAGGCCCAGTCTTCATCACTGTCCAGCTCAAGGTCACCTCCAATGAAACTTGTTGAGAGGTGTTGGCTGGTATGCTAATCATATTAGACTCATCCTCTGAGCTGAATTCCAAGTTTAAGTGAATAGTAGGGTACTCATGAATACATAACCCTATTGGTCGATGGCCAACCAGGGGTCTTCCACCTCTGCTCCTATTTACCTCACCGCTGGTGGATTGAGTCATCCTACCCGCATGTTCATATGATGGAATGAACTGTGGGTGGAATGTGATATGTTCTATTTCTTCTTCAATTTTCCTTTCTTGTTCACTTGGATTTTCATTTTTATTTTCTTTTTATTTTGCTTTTTCTTTTTCTTCATTTTCTTTTGCATTTGAATTTGAATTTTGTCCAAGTTCATGAGAAAGGGTGTTTTGAGGAAGATAGTAAGTCGCATCCTCATATATCTCAACCTCTATAACTGAAAATGGCTTTTCATCTCCTTTGACATAGGATTCAATCCCGTCCTTCCTAAACTTGATGCATTGATGGAGGAGGATGGAATCATCTTATTCGATGTATCCAAGGCCTACAAAGTAAAGTGAATGAAGTATTTGAATCAATGATATAAAACTTAGCCTTTCCAATCACCTATCTCCAAAGGTAACACTATGGAACCTAAAGCCCTACCTTGTTCATTGAATCCTCTCAACATCATCAATCTCCTTGAGTGTGGAGATGTCATCCTCAAATAGGCAAGAGTCTTTAGACTCATAATGTTCTCGATGCACTGATCAATGAGAACTCGGCAAGTCACCCATGTCAATGTAATATGTAGAGGACGGTTGTGCTCCATGTCCCAGAAGTAGGTCTTCATCTGAAAGTGATTCACTGCTTCGAATAATGTGCCTCCTCACCAATAGCGTACCGAGCTAAGCATATCTCGTGATCAAGGAGAGCCTTGATTAATGATTCCCTCATCTCTTTGGATAAGATAAGGGCATCGATATGCTTAGCTTAGATGGCAACTTTCTTAGTGAGAGAGGACATTGTAGTCCACCTTGGGCTAATCCTCCAAGCATATCCAAGGGTGGAGCATCATGTGGAGGGCTTCTCAATCATCTCAACCAATGACTTGTTTTCCTCTATCTTGAGGTGTCAAGGAGGTAGAACCTGCCACTATGGAGGTTGACTTCTGATCTCTGTGAGGGGTAATGGAAGATTCTACCTACACATCGCTCACCTATAGCTTCTCCTATGGGACCCTCAATGGATGATTCCAAGTCTATCTCAAGAGGTGAACTATAGTATTGAGTAGGAAAGTCCAACTCTAATAAAAAAAGAGGAAGATCAAAATTGTTATAGTTGTTTTAGACTTGAAGAGTTATCATTAGAATAGATTTAGACAACCCATCGAAGTGACATAGATATAACTCAATAGCTTTATTCTTCAATTTAGATTTGATAGAGGTACAAAGTAGAAATCAAGTAAGAGGGGTGAGGGATTTGATGCCTCATCCGATACAAGATGTCTACTAAGAAGAGGCTAATGAAGTAGAGGAGGTCATGTAGTAGTAATGGTGGAATGGAGGTTGGACTCGACGGTGGTTGTTATTAGGCTATCCAGTCGACATTACTACCGCCGAGCTTTCCTTGAGTAGTTTCTAGCAACTTACAAACCTTCCTTGATGTTGGAGGTTGAGCACAAGGCACGCAAGGAAAGTTTCTTGATCTTTGAGTTAATTTTCTTATAGGTTTTGGATAAGGAGATATCCTAACCTTCTTTGGTTTTGGAAGGATCACAAGTATCTCCCAGGATTACCCTAATGGAACTGGATGGTTGTTCCACAAGGTATTCCATCGAGATAACTATAACACTAGTCTTGAAACTATGTTCAAGCCAGTCTTTAAATGTGTAGCAATCTTCCAAAACATGACTTAACATATGGTGGTAGGGGCAAAAGTTAGGATCATTGCTTTTTCTCACTTCCTCTGATCTCTTAGGTTCGTGTAGTTGAAAATCAGGCTTTTTTAAGAGATTCTTAAAGATCTTCTAATTACCTCCCTCTAAATGAATAAGGCTTGTAAGTTTATCCAAAAGAGTAGGTGGACCATAACTACTAGCGGGTATGTGTATCGCTATCGATGATGTGGTTGAGGAGGAGGTGGTGGCATGGAGGTTGTAGGCTGTGCAGGGTCGCCTGTGGTGGTAGAGGTGGAAGTGATGATCGGAGAGCATGTCTCTCAAACCACTCTGCTGCTTTCCCTTGTCATCCATCATTGTCCCCTATTCTTCTCATATACCTTCTGTGGCTTCAGCTTTGTTGGTAGATCTGGAGAAGGAAACTGTTTGGCCTCTCCTTACAAGCTAGTCTCCTTGTTGATTAATTTTCAAAAGTTTTGATGGTGAAACCTTTGTGCATGAAGGCAGCAGGGCCATGGATATTCTTGAGTAAAATCTCAATGGCATGCTGTTCAGACAGTTGTGGTTCATATTTTATACTCAAATTATATTTTATTGAGCCATAACAAGATTGCCAATAGAGAATTTTTGCTGAGATCCAGCAAACCTCTTGATAAAGAGTTACTCCAACTCAACAAAAGTCTCACTGAATTTTTGGGAAGTTCAGCATACCAGTCAAATGATATACCCACTAAGCTACTAATGAAGAGACGGAAGAGTAAAGCATCACTGCCATCAGTGTTGCAACAATTGGCCCTAAAATCTATAATGTGCTGCCTCGGGTTCCCACTACCATCGAAGCTCTTGAAAGAAGGAGGCACGAAACCCTTAGGATATTGGATGGCATCAAATTCCTCCGAGTAGGGTCTACCCTATGGAATTGATGATCATCCTCAGGCTTGAGCCAATGTTTCTCACTCTTTTCTTGTATGGAGGTACTATCCATTATCTTTCTATACATGTTAGTGCTACCTTGCTTTACTCGAGATAAAGTCTTGGCTGGATCCAGGACATGCACCAACTCTGGCTGACTGGTCTCATCTATTGTAGGATGAATTATCGGGGCTTGGTTTTGAAGTGTTAGGACAACTTCTTGTAGATCTTTAAGCCTCTTCTCCATCCTATCTTTTTTTTCATCCTTATGCTTTATCTGCTGAAGGAGGTGTTGGGTCGAGTAGGTTGTGTCTTTCTGCTTGGCCTCAACACCTTCCATTATTTGTTGCTCTCTAAGGAGGGATCCCCTGGTGTCTACCATGCAAACCCCTGATGAATCTCCCAATAAATCATCTTCATTGGGATCAAAGCTGATCTTCTCCTCATCGGACTAGTCATATCCTAGGATATCTTTCTTCTCCATGAGATAATGGGCTACTATATCATCTAAAGAATGATCTATCTGAACTGGCATAAATGACTTTGGCTAACCGATGGTGGGATCACTATCATGTATTATGAGGAACCGGACCTCCCCTGCTATTGGAGAGTTAACCCTGTGAGGGCTATACTCCTTGGAAGAAATATGCTCATGAATGTCACTGAATTTGTATGGGGTGACACTCCTAGGAGGATCTATCATCATAGGTGCAATTGAGCTGCCACCTTCTCCCTCAACAACTGCTATCTCCATTATATGCTGTGGTGGCGGTGTGATGGGATGATTATGATACTTCAGGATCACCATTCCTTCCTCACTGTGATTGGGGCAGAAGGTCGACCAGGAGAGCTCAGCTTCATCACAGTAGGCGATGTAGATGGAACAGATCCCTAGTGGATCACCAATGTCCTCTTCTCCCATGCGCCTTCATGGACTTTGGTGGAACCGGAGATGCCGAACATGATCAAGATGATGGGGAGGGGTGTGGTGGAGACACCATCGACTCTCTCAATACAGCTCCTCTCGTGATGGGTAGAGCGAATATTGTCGGTATGATCGACGGGTAGCCCGTCATCGTGAAAATCAACAAGTGAGGCCGCTGACTCTGGAACCTCGCCTCATGGCTAGAAATGTGAAATGAAGTATGGGCCTCCCTCCCTATCTAATATGCTTCCCACACTATGGGGATAATGGATCTCAAACTGCCTTGGACCATCATCCATGAGCTCCAACCTGAAGAACTATCCTGCCAATGTACCACCTCCTCTCAATAAGATCCCGAAATGTACTCACTGATGGAGGCAAATCTCCTAACATCCTCTTACTAGAGAGAGGATGGAACTGGTTTGGTGTAACCAGTGAGGAAACTATCGTGGGAAACTCCTCAATAATAGACTGTGTGGCTACCTCCATCTACCTAGAAATATGAGTGTAGTACCACTTTATCATGTAGTTCTTATTTCTTCTTTAGGTCTTGGTAGGAAGAGTAGAGTAAGCGCTAGACCCAACCTCAAAAGTAGGGGAGACAATCCCTAGGATCAGGGGAGTCTTCCCCTTAGATGGTACTAGTGTGTGGGTACTAGCCCTAACTGGGCTAGCATGGGAAACAATCGGGTGCACTAGCCACCAACCGCTACTATGGGAACCGCCATAACCTTCCTCTTCGTGAGGAATAACCCAACATGTCAACCCGAATGACCAGCTCCTGCCCGACCACTATGCTCCTACTAACAGTCAAGAGGGAGGTCCCCTCACATGTAATCATGGCCCTCTAAAAACCTCAACCAAAATGGATGAGCTGGGCATAGTTAGAGTGTGGGAGGTTGGCCCGATCCAGGGCCAGATCCATCCCATGGGGAAAAGTGAATGCATATCTCGGCGCTACCATTGAATCAAATTGTACTAAATTGAGACTGGAAAAACTGACTTGACTGAAACTGCAATGTCAAAAATAAACTTGAATCAGATTTTCTTACTTTATTGATTTTGAATTTGAATTTAGAATTTGAACCAATACTCAACATCTTGAAAGTGTTAAGTCGGGTTCAAATGGATTTAGAAGAGATTTTGAGATTTGATTGAAAAGAGGAATTTTTGAATGTAGAATCCACTTTCAACAAATTTGGGTATGTTGAAAATGGGTTCAAATATTTTTGGAGAGATGCTTCCATTAGGTTCATATTTGAATTTTGATTTTGATTTTGAGGACCCTTTATTTAACAAATTTGGGTATGTTAAAGTAAAGGGTCAATTTGATTTTGATTTGAGATTTTGAAATTTGCTCACTTAGAAAATTTGGGCATGCTAAGTGAGGTGTTTGAAAAAAAATTATTCTTTTTCTTTCTTTGCTTTTTTTGTGGATCATTTATGATTTTGAAAAAATGGAATCCTTATTTAGCAAATTTGGGTATGCTAAAATGAAGAATCCAAGTGTGTTTTGTTTTTTATTTTTTAAATTTTTTTGAAAATAGGACTCTTAGCAAATTTGAGTATGCTAAGAAAATCCTAATGTGTTTTTATTTTTATTTTTTGAGATTTTAGGATCCTTAGCAAATTTGGGTATGCTATGGAAATCCTAATGTGTTTCTTTTTATTTTTTGATTTCATTTTGAAAATAGGATTCTTAACAAATTTGGGTATGCTAAGGAAATCCTAATGTGTTTCTTTTATTTTTTGATTTGATTTTGAAAAATATGATCCTTAGCAAATTTGGATAGGCTAAGGAAATCCTAATATGTTGGACATGTTTTGGATTTAGTTTTGAAAATGGAGACTTTACTTTAGCAAATGTGGTATCCTAAAATGAAGTTTCAAAAGTGTTTCTTTTGTTTTGGATTCTGTTTTGAAAATGGAGACTTCACTTTAGCAAATGTGGTATGCTAAAGAATGAAGTTCCAATAGTGTTTCTTAATATATTTTTTTAGAAAAATGGAGACTTCATTTTAGCAAATATGGTATGCCAAAAATGAAGTTCTAATGTGTTTTGAATTTTGTGAAATGGACACTTCACTTAGCAAATTTAAGTATGCTAAATGAAATTCAAAATGTGTTTCAAATTTTGTTTTGAAAAATGGATACTTCATTTTAGCAAATGTGATATGTTAGAATGAAGTTCCAATATGTTTTTTGTTTTGGATTTTGTTTTTAAAATGGAGACTTCACTTTAGCAAATTCGGTATGCTAGAATGAAGTACCAAAGGTGTTTTGAAAATTTTGTTGTGTTTTGTTGATTTTGAAAAGAAGGATTTCCATTTAACAAATTTGGGTATGTAAGATGGAAATCAATTTTTGAAAGAGGAAATCCCAACCTAATCATATATGGCATATGTTAAGTGGCATTTCAAAATAAGGTCATTTTATTTAAAAATGAAATTTTCATTCAATAAATTTGGGTATATTGAATGTAGATTTTCTTACGCACTTTTTGAAAGTTTATTTTTGATTTTGATTGGAAATGAAAACTCCATTCAATAGATGTGGGTATATTGAATGGAGAGGTTTCATATGTGCTTTTTGAAAATTTATTTTTGATTTTGATTAGAAATGAAACTTCCATTAAATAAATGTGTGTGCATTAAATGGAGAGGTTTCATATGCGCTTTTTGAAAATTTATTTTTGATTTTGATTGAAAATAAAACCTCCATTCAATAAATGTGTGTATATTGAATGGAGAGGTTTCATATATGCTTTTTGAAAATTTATTTTTGATTTTGATTAGAAATAAAACCTCCATTCAATAAATGTGTGTATATGGAATGGGGAGGTTTCATATGTGCTTTTTGAAAATTTATTTTTGGTTTTGATTGGAAATGAAACCTTCATTCAATAAATGTGTGCATATTGAATGGGGAGGTTTCATATGTGCTTTTTGAAAAGGTGAAAATTCCAACTTAACATATGTGGAATGTGTTGAGTGGAATTTTGAAGTTGTGATTTTGGTTGAAGATATAACATCCATCCAACACATTTGGATATATTGAATGGAAAGGCCTGTCTTCAAATTTTGTGCTTTTGGAAGATATGATTATTGGAATTTTATTTTTAGAAAGATAATTATTGTTTTTATTTGAAGATGAAATCTTCATTCAAGTAAATTGAGTGAAGGTATTCATTTGTTCTTTTGGAAGTTATGATTGTTGGTTTTATTTTTGAAATGTTTCTACATATAATAATTATAAAAATTGTTAGATGTAGTGCAAATATTTTATTAAATGCATTTTTAAAAAGTGCTTTTGAAAAGAAAGACTTTTATGAAGGATTTATTTTGTCTTTATTTTTAGAATGAACCTTTCCTTACCATAAAAATGGTAAGGAGGAAGTCTTTAATTATTTTCTTTTTTATTAAATCTTTATTTTCACTCATTGGGGAACCCAATGGGGGTTTTAAGATCGACATAGGGTGAGGTCCTAAAACCTAAAGATGTTGGCTAGCTTAACTTAAGGATGAAATAAGCTAAGTGCCAACAAAAAGAAAGATAGTCTTGGATTCATACAAAAGTACAAACCCACTATCGATACTTGGAGACAATGATCATTTACCGAAGATGGAGAGAGGAACCATACCCATCGGAGTTGCTATAAAAATTTATGGTGAAAATATTTTTATATATATCTCTACCTTGATCTATCCCCCTCTTTTCTTTTTAGGGAAAAAAGAAGGATAAATGAAAGACAGAAATATATATACAAATACGTCTTGTTGGGACTGTTGATCTCCATGCACACGTCATTAGTCAAGTCGAGCTCACAAGGTGAATTTGATGAAGCTTCAGTGTGCAAATCGGAGCTGAAATGCACTCGATAGCATTGAAAATTAGTAGAAATGATCATTGATCAATGAACAGAGTCTGCCGTCATATTCAGAATGTCAAAATTGATTGTAATATACATCTTGCATAATTCAACGAACGACTGATCAAGAAGGGGTCGAAAGTGTCATACATGTCGGTCAAGAAGCCATGATGTTGCCCAAATAATTTCCATTCATAAAATTAATTGCTCCATTAGCATCAAAATATCAAAACCTATCAAATGAGACTATTCGCGCTCAATTTGGATGAGTATGCGTGAATATCAAATAATTAGATATAACAACACGTAAATCGGAGCTAAAATACACTCGATGACACCAAATATTAGTTAAAATGACCTCTGATAGATGAACGGGCTTTGCCATCACATTCAAAATATCAAAATTGATTAGAATAGTCATCTTTCATAATTCAATGATCATAAGAAGGAGGGTCATACGCACACATATCTAGGTTAAATACATTCTCCAAAATGCTCATAAAATTGATTACTGTTAGTATTGAAATGTCAAAACCTATAAATGAGATTATTCATAATTAATCAATGAGAGTATACATGAGTGAAAGCAACATGCACAAATTTGAACCAAATTGAATTGAATGACTTGAATCAAATTTCATGATCATGGTTGCATCGAATATCAAAGTAACCTAAAATTGACATATATTGTTCTATGTGATGTCGCACGAAAATCCAAATTAGGCAAATAAAATAATAAAAAATAAATCATAAATACCCATGCTCTAAACCCTTTTTTTTGATTCTCCTCCTTCTCCTTACTCACAAATTCTCTCAGCTCTCTCCCAGATAGTTCTCTCTCTCTCTCTCTCTCTCTCTCTCTCTATCACTCACTCTCACTTTCTTTCTCTCTCCCCCATTCAGGGTACTAAGTGCAGGTGGAGTTTTCCATGAAATGACCACCGGACTATAGCAAAACACTATAGCACAACAAAAATCATTATTCGGTGCTGTAGTGGGCGACACTATTCACATCTCACCCCATGGGTGTAATGGCACCAGAATCTGAGCCCCCCCATCATTTCGCTCACAGGAGCACTCAGATGCGATGAGCACTGTCTTACCCCGCACACCATTCTTCAACATCACGCCACGAATGGTGTGCCCTGCAGTGAGATTCTCATCCAGACGCGGCACCTATGTTGAATGCGCCACCACGAGTGCCCCCACGCACACCCATGCTCGCCCAAAGCTTGGTTTGACCTTAAGTACCCGTACACGCCTTCCTTAGTGTGGCGGGGAATCCTGTGTTTGCTTGTTGACTATAAGTACCCTTACACATCTTTCTTAGCATGGCAGAAAATTTGTACTTGATTGCTTGTGTATAAGTACCCGTACATGCCTTTCTTGGTGTGGCAGAAAAATCTATTTCAGCAGGTACCTTAGAGACCCATACATACCTTTCTTGGCATGGTGGGAAGGCGCATTCAGGCCATAGTTTATATCACCCATACAAGCCTTTCTTGGCGTGTTGAGTAGGCCTAGCATACCCAAAGTAGCCCCTAATACGGGGACGACACCGGGATGCTGTTGAAATGCTACCAAACTTCACATCGAGAGGGGGACCACCATAGCTTGATAGTAAATTATGCTATGATATAAAATTGTTATTTAAACTAACTTGCAGGTGTATAAGTACTCGTACATGCCTTTCTTGGCATGATGGGAAATCTGTTTCAGCAGATACCTTAGAGCTCCATACATGCCTTTTTTGGCATGGTGGGAAGACGTGGGGACATGGTTTATACCACCCATACGCCTTTTCTTGGTGTGGTGGGGGCTCAAGATACCGGCCCCCCATATGGGGATGATATCGAATAAAATGCTGCCAAATTTTTATACTGATATGATTCATAAACTGCTTAATGAAAAATATAATAATAAAGCTAAAATTAATATTTTTAACTTGATATTGTAAATATATAAGTACTTGAACATGCCTTTTTTAGCGTGGTAGGGAAATATGTGTCTCATATAGGTACTTCAGAGACCCATACATGTCTTTCTTGACATTGTGGGATGACGTATTCAACTATGGTGTTTAAACCACCCATACATGCCTTTTTTTGGCATGGTGGGTAGGCCCAGCCCCCGTTATAGCCCCCTATGTGGGGATGATGCTGGGATGTTGCCGAAATACTGTCAAAATTTTATCTAAAATTTTTTTACTTGCAATGAATTCAGTTAAAATAAGTAATATTATACAAATCCCTTAAGTTTTTATTAATGCTCAATCAAATACACTTGCATGGGCCTCGACACTATGCTGAATGCTTAAATTCAAGTGTTTGAGGATGCGAGTCGCTTCAGTCTTAACCGGTCCGTTAACAAAACCTAAAATCAAATGATGTTATTATAATATCTTCAATCTAATAAAACATCTGAGAAGCTAATTCTATCATATGACAGCAGATCTGATCCTCTATTATTAATTTAATAAAGTCGATTGGATCTGAAATAGCTAAACAATAAATCACCCTAATGGTGGTTGTGTTAAATTATAATTTTAATCGGAGGGGATACTTTCATCAAAATATGATTACAATTTCAAAGCAAATTAACTTAGATTGAACATCAATCTAAATACAAGATTTAAAATATCTTTGAGCTATAAATGTCTAAATGAAATTCAATCTAAAAACTTAAAGCCAAAAATTTAACTCGCACAATAGTTTGTTGAAGGTGATAAATTAAGAAAACTCTAGCTCACAAAGGCCAAAGTCAAATCAAGTGCACAACTATGTTTACTCTTAAATAATCTTATGCTAGTAAGGATGTGGCTCGTGTCCTATGATTATGGATTTGGCCACCACACATGATCTTATGACGAGTCCTAATCGGGTGGTTGTCATTAAATGACACAATTATATTATGGTCACGACTGTAGCCCGTATGCTCCCTAATGGCTCTGCCCTTTGAGTTGTCAACCATAGGGTATACTTGATTGGGCAAAAATCCCTCTGTTGGCTAAGGTACACTTAAGCTTGTCTCCTTAGATAAACACTATCCAAGGTCTACAAGGATTTCTTGGATAATGTAACCCATGTGTTGCTGATAAGGATCCTTTTGTTAGGTTGGGTCGATTACCCCTTCTGACTAAGTAGACTAGGGTCACGATAGCCCTGTATGACAGAACCATCAGTTCTAGATCGGGCGCGTCATCATTTCCCCAACCTTTTGGTTTAAGTGAAATATAATGAATTTCATAAATCTAAATTCTAAAACTCCACATGATACTATTATACGCTACGCACTAAGCGATCTAACGACTAGCCTTAATCAAAATTTCTCTCTTAACATTGAGGGGAGTAATTAACTATAGGTGCTTGCGCCTATAGGAAACCTGGAACTAGATCTAAAGTCCTCACAAAATGAAAGCGAAATCTCTGGGTAGTGTCTTATCTACTATTCATCTATCTTCTGAAAATTATACTGACACTTTAAATCACTCTCTTTAATGAGAGGTCGGCAGTGAATTTTTAGAGCCCATAGGTTCGCCATGCAGATCTGTAAATGTTCTTATTAGGGTTATCAGATATGGCATTAAGGAAAGGTGTACTATCTCGAGACCTAATCACCTCAATAAGGACTCCTAAGGACTTTGGGTCTTTGGAATGTACCATAGATTCTTCCCCTACTTTACATGGAAAAGTAAAGCATGATTTATTTAAAATTGGGTTCGTTAAGTTCCCAACAGGGGCAAGCCCCCATAGTTAATTACATCCTAAGGAATAAGAATCTTTAGGAATACTCTTGATTAAGGTAAATGATCGTTATCTCCAAAGATTCTGAAAAGGTAGGACTATCAATCAATTGGTTTATTTTTAGAAAGTCAAGTGGGATCGATTAAGAGGAGGGAGATCTTATCAAAGCCAAATGTAAACAAGTTGGAAATGCTTAAGATACTAGGAAGCCTAGTAACATCCTAAACTACCCTATGGTTGGGCTCTACATTTTTGAAATTGAATTAATTTGTTTGAGTTGAATTTTTATTAGAATGCTAGGGCTTATAATTCCATGATACAAGGTTACGGAAAGGCCTAAGAGGTGAGGATTTATGCTCATAGCCTGGAAAGGGAAGTAACAACCCTTGAACCTAAATCTAGGAAGCTTTGGCGAGGGCAAAAAGCACGACCTAAATTTTAAGCAAAAATGGGTATTTGATTTACCTTCATAAGAGAGGATAAACCACCCGACTGTTGGACTTACAACTGCCTGGGGGTAGTCGCCAACTAACTCCTCCTACGATTTTAAAATATGTAGACAAGTCATATGTTTATGCAAGATAGCAAGGTTGTTATTTATTTAGAAAGAGACTAAGTCCTTAAACACACTCCCTAAGAGACTAGATCATGTAGTGCATGCTTTAATGACTTAAATCTAATGCAAATCTTTCATATATTTTATTTTTATTTTGGACAATCAATTTGACACAGGCTTTAGGATTCTTTATGCCTAATGCATGAGAAATTAGATTATGGGCCAAAATCAACAAGATAAGGAGGTGTGTTTCCACCATGGCTCTCATAGGCCAAGCCAAGTTCTTTGGCAAAGACGGAAGCCCTCCAATCAAGAGTGAAATAATGTGCTTTTTATGCATGATGCTAGAAAAGTAAGACAACATCCAGCTAAGGGGTTACTAATTATTTTACCTTGATTTTTAACTTAGGCTTTAGATGAGGTTATGAGTTATTTATTTTAAATTTGAATTGATTAGTTTATTAGAAAATTTATTTTCTTAAGAGCCTAATCGTTATCCATGCCATACATCAAAGCAAGAAAGAAATTAGGAAATGATGCCATCTTAATGCGCAAGTTAAATAAACATCAATCAATTTATAAAACTAGTGCAAAAGAATAAAATGTCATTTATGGTTGGGCTCCACCGCACAAACCTGAAAAATAAATTGGGTAGTCAAGCTCTACCCTTATACAACCTGAATTATAAATGAGTTAATTACAATTAAGCAAGAAATTCATGTTATGGGGGTCTTCATTCTTCATTTCTTCTTTCTTCTTTTGGTTCCTTCTTTTGTATGGTTGGAATGTGGTTGCTCCAAGGCTACATACATGTTCTAATCATAGATCTCATTTTGAGATCTTTTCCATAAGATTCTTCTTAGACTTTAAGAGTTCCTTAGTCTTAAGACACATCTAGTGATTAGGTGGACACTCAACCTAGCCCTAGAGACTTAGAAGGGTTAGCCATAAGAATAGGTCATGCCTTAGGGGTGTTAGGAAAATTTGCCTACCCTTAGCTTGAACAATTCCTCACCTTCCTTCCTTCAAGTCAAATTCCAAATCATTCTTATTTGATTTTCTCAAAACTTAAATCAAGTCCATGTGATTGAAATCCGTGATCAAAATCCATGATTGAAATCCATGAGTGAAACTCAAAATTGAAATTCCTAAGTCCAAATTTCCTAAGTCCTTTAAATTTTTCTTAAAGGACTTATCCAAAATCATGATCAATCCAATTCAAATCCTTGAGATTTTGTCAAAAGCCATTTATATTATCATTTATATTCACATATATAAATAAAATATAAATATAAATCAACCAATTTAAATTCAAAAATTCAAGCTTCAAACTCCAAAATTTCCTAAGTCATTTATATTCCCTTTGATGGACTTAGCCTAAATCATGATCAAATAATTTCAAATCCTTGAAATTTTCTCATGATCCATTAATATTCTCATTTATATTCACATATAAAAATGAAATATAAATTCAAACAATCAAAACCAACTCCAAAAATCAAACTCAAATCTACTCAAAATTCAACCTAAGCCTTTCAAGTCAAAATCTTGAACTTAGCCAAATCAACTTCAAATCAAGCCAAACTCTTGATTTTCCTTCATGATTTAATCAACCCTACATTCATGAATCCAAACATAAATACAAACTTCAATCACCAAATCAAAAATCAGTCCAAAAATCAAACCCCAATTCCTTTCATATTCTTCCTTTGAATATGAAATTGTCAAATGAATCAAAACCCATTTGACTTCAAACCACTTGCAAATGGATTTATATTTCAATCATGAGTCCATATACAAGTTCAATCAAACTCAAATCAAGCTTTGACCAAGCCATTTGACCCACTTAGGCTCACTTTACCCAAAGTGACCTAAAGTACCCTTATGAGCCAAATTCTAATTCTTACCAAATTGGATTGAACCAAACTCATTTTTGCCTCTCATCATGATCAACAATCATCATGGGAAGATCAATCAACCAAATTAGGTCAAATCAAGTCAAACCTAAGTATTGACCAAGTCAACACTTAGCTCAAAATGAAACCTAACATAGCCAAATTTCACCATAGGTCAAATTGATTGAAACCATTTATCTAAGTTCATTCATGACCTATGTTTGAACTTGACCAAGCCTACATTTGAGCCTAACCTAGCCCAATTAGCCACTTGACCCAAGTTGACCCAACTTGACCTAAAAAGTCAAAATGTGTCAAAACTTGATCTAAGCTAAATTGATTCAAACCAATGGGTCAAGTTCATTCCAAATCACTTGTTGAACTTGACCAAAGCCTCAATTGGCCAACTAAACCTAACCTAGCCCAATTGACGCAACCAACTTGACTAAAGGGGTCATGTTGAGCCAAATTTGACTTAACCAAAATTGATTGGAAAGATACCAATCCACTCCATATGACTAACCAAACCTAAACCTACCCCACTCTAAATAGGTCAAATGGGTCAAATAATCAACTTGACGCATTTGACCTAAATGAAGTCATATGAGCCAAATTCAAAACTAATCCAAATTGAACCAAACCAAAGCCATGAAAACATTTGAAATGGTCATATGAACATGACCCAACCCTTAGTTTGACCCAATTTGACCAAGTTGTCAACTTGAACCAAGTTGACCCATTTTGACCTAAATGGGTCAACATGAGCCAAACCTTATCAAATGAATTCCAAATCTCATGAAACTTGGCCAAACCTAGTTTCTCCACATACCCAACATATCCAAATTGAAAAATCAGCAAAATGACCATCCTAACCCTAGACCATAGAATAAATTTTGGCCTAATCTATGGGTAATTTGGTCATGCCCTCTTCATATCCTCTTGATTCCTTCCTAATAGCTCAAGGGGACCTAATGAAGAGTGGTGCACCCAACCCAATGGGTTTGGGTCAGCCCAAATGGACCCAAGGCCAAACCCAACCCCATGGGTCAAATTGGCTCATTTTAATTCCCTCCTCCACCCAATTGAATGCACATGGGAGTTGACAATCCACTCAAGTCCTCAAATCGACCATCTGCCAACACCAAACAGATCAAACAACCTTCCCATTATGGTCAATTAGATCAAAAGAGCAAGCATTGGTCGTCCTTGCCATGGGAGATATATACTCCCCAATTCATCATTCCCCAATTTGACTAGAGAGTGTTAGAAAGATCAGAGAGCCTTCCTAAGCTTTCCAAGAGGGATTTGAAAAGTGATCTTCTCGATTTTCTCCATTGAAACATACGGGAGCTCACTTGAACTTCCAACTTTCTCCACACTCAAAATTACTTCAATTCCTCTTGCACACTTCCTCTAAGGATCTATCTGAGCACACTCAAGAATCCATTTGAGTTCCCATAGCAAGCAGAGCATCAATTGGATCAAAGTCATAAAGGAAGTGAAGTGGTGTTGGTCTATAGAACAATCAACTCAACCCCAAGGCCTAAGAATTTCAACAGGACTTCATCTCCACTAGATGAAGCTACCTCATCGATCTCGAGCACTGGTGACACCTCCAGAGAGGTATGGAATTTTTTGACCACCTAACATAGGAGGTGTTGGTCCTTTGTGAAAGGAATTTTGAAGTCATGCAAATTCCACCTTTGGATGTGTTCCTTATTGGCTTTAGATGGCGTGGGTAAAGTTTTGTTTCAATCCAAGCTCAATCGAGCTCGAATCCTCCCCTCGATCATGGATGACCTCTATTGATCCTAGGGGAAGAACTAGGGAGAAACTGGTCATCCATTCACGCATTTTGGATGGATGGCCTACATTATTCCCATATTTTATAATTAATAATCCTTTTATAAACCGTCGGATGATCCCTGGTCATCCGATTTTTGACCGAACAATAGGGATCAAAGCGCATCCTGCCACCGCGCCCCCACTTTATTTGATGTTTAAGTAGCAGATTCATGATGAGATGCGTGTAAAGCGCACTGACCGCTGTCGCAATGCTTCACGCTGTGAGTAGAGGGATTAGTTTAAGGATTTAATTAAATTCTAATTAATCTCCTAATCTTCTAAAAATCATATCTCCTTTAATAAAATTCAGAAAAATATGAGGTAAAATCCTATGGATAGAGAATTCATCCTAGAATATTTTAAAAATAATTTCAATGGATTTTGAATTATCCTTTTCTCTGATTTTTGGTTTTATTAGAAATTATATTTTGCTAATTACTTCTTAATTAAGGTCTGATTAATCCCAAACTTCTTGGATATATTTTAGGGGATGATCTCTACCTCCTCTAATTTTCTTGGGATTTATTTAAGGCATAATTGGGAGAATTTTAAATATATTTTCTAATTACTCTCTTAATCTAATTAAGGATAATTAGGGTTTGGATTAGTGTTTTTATCCATTATTAAGATTGATTAAGGTTAGATCCTGTGAATAGGAGGCTTAGGGAATAATTTTATGGCATTTCCCTAGCTATTCCCTAAACCCCCTTTTCCTTAATCTCTCTTGGGGTTAATTCATTAATTACCCTTAATTAATTTATAAAACTTCCATAATTTAATCTACTTTGGGTAGATGCTTAGGTGTTGAATAGCCTAAGTTCAATTAAATCAAAACCCAATTCATATGTGAAGGGGTGTTTTGAAACTTAAGCTAAACCCCTAGCTTAATTAATCATTAATCATGAGCCAAATTGCATTAGCTCTTTTCTTTCTAGGCACATTGCAAATTTAAATTCCTTATGAGATTTTATGTCATCTCATTGGCTCATAATTATTTGGTTAACTATGCTAAGGTGGTGTAGGTAAGGGTTAATTAACTTGCTTAATTCATACCTTAACCCAATTAAAATATAAAAATGAATCTAATCACCTAAAAAATTAAATAAAAATATCAAACACATGTTGGAATGTGTTAGGAACATCAAACTCAACTCACATTTTCAAAATTAAATCAAACTCAAACTCAAACAAAAATCACATTAAACAAACTTTGATTTTTACTTTAATCTTTCTTATTTCTTAAGATTGTCTTTAGGATTTAATTAAAGTGAATGTGTTACATGCTTTCATTGCTTTAATTATTTCCCAACATATTAAATTTGTATGTCATGTGGATTTCATGCATCCATATTTTTCAAATTTAAATTTAAAAGAAATGAAATTGTTTACTTTATGTCAAATTTGCATGTGTTGGCTAAAGTAGAAATATGAGTGGAAATTATCACTACTAAATTTAAATTATTTTTAAAACTTATAAATTAATTATAAAATCTGAAAGTATGCTACTTATATTTTAATTATAAGCTTGCATGTGAAAGAATATAAAGGTATGCTTAGCATAGGTCTCCCTTCTCTTTTATGTTAGCATAGTTTTGAATAGGAATTGGAAAGATGTATGGTTCATTTGAAAAGAACCTAACACTTACCTAATTCAATATCCTATTCATCCCTATGCTATCACGTAAGAAGGGTTACCTATACTTGCATACATAAGTTGCATAAACAAAATGAATCAATTAATACAACTTTTGCATTCTTTCTTTCCAATTGATTTCTTTTGCACACATGTTTGTATTTAAGGAAAGTGGTTTATTAGTCTGGACAACCCCGAGGTTACGAGACTTTAAGTGACCCTAAGTAGATCTTGTACCTTACACCTCTGGTTAACAATGGCGTTGTACTCACTTATGCTTTTCTTACTTTCATGTGTGTATGTGAAAAATTGGATAAAGAAACCCTTTCCTACTTAAAGAAAATCATGCATATTAAACTTCCAAATTTTCTTAAATGAATTACTTAGCATGCATCATAAAGTGTACTAAATGTTTCCATTTGGTGTGTTAGATATGCTTAGGACTCATTCATATGCATGGTATATATGTTGGGAAAGAATTGAAGTGATGTGTGTTTTGTGAATTTAGTTCATTTTATTTAATCTTAAAATGCCTTTCTTTTGGATATGTTTGTTTAGAGTTCATCTAAACTTAGGATTAATAAAAACACTTAATAAAACATTCACTAAACAAAACCAAAAATATGAATCCACTTTAGAAATTACTTAGGTTAGGAAAGGAAACAGAAGTCCTTTTCTCTTTCCCTCTCTTTATAACTTAGTAATTAATTGTAAGATTCACTTGAACCTAATGAAAACATGAAATAAAATCAACCCAAAATAATTAAAAAACTTAAATGAAACCCTCCTCTAAGTTGAATATGCTTCACACTTAGAAAACTCTAACTTAAAGTCATAGCTAAGCATACCACACAAAACCTCCACACATTAGCTAAGTCACTCTAGCTTTAGGTTAGGGGTGCATGGTTTTACTTTTATTTTGTGATATATGTTTTTGATGTTAGGGTGTATGCTCATAGAATGAATGGTATGATGATCTTAGTCTAACCATTATTTTCTGCAGGGGATTGTGCTTAAGGGGAGATATCATAAATAAAAATATAAAATGCTTTTGCTTGTAGGTGCTTATACCCATAAGTAAAATCCATAGGCCAGGTGGACTTAGTCACCCATGTGTGGGGTGATAAGTCCAATATACATACTTACGGATTTGTGTGGATTGTTTTAGCTAATCTCTATTTTGCAAGTGTTAGTTAGATTTCCATTCTTTCCTTTTCATGTAAATTTGTGCAATTAGGATTTTGGAATGATTGTTATGGGGATTAGGATGAGCATTGGTCATAAGATCTTATCTTATCCACCATGTGAAGCCTTTGGAGCATCGACCTTAGAACAATCCAAAAGAAAGAACCAAAGATGAAAGAAGAAAGAAGAAGAAAGAAGAAAAGAAGAAAGAAGAAATGAAGCCTAAAGACCCCCATAACAATGAGTTCCTTGCTTAATTGTATGTAATTCATTTGTAATCCGGGTTGTATAAGGGTAGAGCTCTGCTACCCAATTTATTTTTGAGTTTGTGCAATGGTGCCCAATCACATTTGGCCTCTTATTCTTTTATGCTTATCTTTATAAATTGATTGATGATTTGTTTAGCTTGTGCATTAAGTGGCATCCTTTTCTTAGTTTATTCCTTGCTTTATGTATAGCCTGGATGTGGATTAGGCTCTTTAGGGAAAAATAAATCTTTTACCAAACTTAATAACTCAAATTAAAAATAAAAAACTCATAACCTCGCCTAAACCTTAGGTTTAAAATCAAGATAAAAGAATTGACAATCCCTTAGCTAGATGAGTATTTCTTTTACAATATCATGAACAACAACATCTTATTTCACTTTTGATCGGAGGGCTTTCACTTTTGCTAGAGAAACTTGGCTTGACCTTTGAGAGCCATGGTGGAAACTAACCTCCTCCCTTCTCGCTGATTTTGGCTAATAACTTTATTTCTCATGCATTAGGCATATGAATCCTATTAGCCCGAGTCAAAATGATTTTCCAAAAATAAAAATAAAATGAAATATGAATTGCATTAAATTTAGGTCATTTGAAGCATGCCTTTTACATGATCTAGTCTCTTTAGGGAGTGAGTTTAAAGAATTAGTTTCTTTCTAAATAAATAATACAACTATCTTGCATAAGCATATGACTTGCCTACATGAATTTAAAATCATGGAGGTTAGTTGGCACCCCTCACCCCTAGCGTTATAAATCGCGTCGGGTGGTTTGTCCTCTCTTGTGGAGGCGAACCAAATACCCATTTTCACCTTAGATTTAGGTTATGCTTTCGACCATCACTAAAGCTCCCTAGATTTAGGTTCTAAGGTTGCTTCTCCCTTAAGCATAAATTCTCACCTCTTGCATTTTATAACCTTGTATTGAATCATAAGTCCTCAAATTAATAAAATTCAACTCAAATAAACTAAATTAATTTCAAAATATAAAGCCCAATCATAGGATAGTTTGAGATGCTTTATTTAGCATTTTCTTATCATTTAATCTTCTTCTTTGATCAATCCCATTTGATATTCAAAATAAACCAATCAATTGATGGTCCTTTCCTATTGAAATCTTTAGAGACACATCATTTATCATTTTTACCTTAATCGAGAGTTTTCCTAAAGAATCCTCATTCCTTAGGATGTAATTAACTATGGGGGCTTACCACTAGAACTTAATGAACCCGGTTTAAAATAAACCACTACTTTACTTTTCCATATAAAGTAGGGAAGAATCTATAGTACACTTGACAGATGAGGAGTCCTTATTTTGGTGATTAGGTCCATTTGTAGTGGTGACTTCTATCTTTTGAGATAGTACCTCTCCTTCATGTCATTTGATCACCTCAAGACATCTGTGGATATGTGGCATCCCAAAAGATGAATTTTTATAGTCTTCTTTCTCACCATTTGAAAGGCTATAAATTTTTTCACCAAATCCCCATAACTATCATTCTAAAATTCTAATTGCAAAATTAAGTAAATCTAACTAAAACCTACAAAATAGAGATTAATTACACCAAATCCCAAAGTATAAGCATGAATTGGACTTAGCACCCAATAGGTAATAGTCCACGGCCTATTAGATTATGCTCGGGGTATAAACACAACAAAGTATTTTTATATTTATTATAGCTCCCTTAAGCACAATCCCTAAGATAATGGTTGAGAAGATTGCTCTACCATTCATCTACACACATACATTTAGACTAAAATAATGCATCAAAACAAAACAAACCATCAATCTAACCTAAAGCTACAAATGGTGACTTAGCCTAATGTGTATGCCATTTAAGGTTTGTGTGGTATGCATAGCTATGGTTTTAAGGTTTAGATTTCCTAAGTATGAAAATTTTTAACTTAGAGGATGGTTTCAATTTAAGTTGTTAGTTATTTTGGGTTAATTTTATTTTATGTTTTGATTAGGTTTGATTGAATCCTACATTTAATTTCTAAATTGTAAAGAAAGAAAAAGAGAAGAGAACTTCTCTTTCTTCCTTACCTTAAGTAATTTCTAAGGTGGATTCATATTTTATTTTTATTTAGTGAATGTTTTATTATGTATTTTAATTAATCTAAGTTTAGATTTTCCCTAAACAAACTTATTCAAAAAGAAAGGTATTTTAAGATTAAGTAAGGTGAATTAATATCACAAAATACACATCATTTTATTTCTTTCTCGACATGTGTAACATGCATATGGATGAATCCTAAGCATATCTATACATGCAAATGGGAATGTTTAGCACACTTTAATGATGAATGCTAAGGGAATTTGTTTAAAAAATTTAAATGTTTTTATGATGCGTGATTTTGTTAAGTAGAAAAGAGGAATTCTTTTATCCATTTTCATATGCACATTTATATGTATGAAAGACATAAGTGAGTAGGACGCCATTATTAACACCAAGGGTGTAAGCTAAAAGATCTACTTAGAGCTACTTAAAGTCTCACAATCCTGGGGTTGTCCAGACTAATATACCACTTTCCTTAAATACATATGTCTGTACCAAAGAAATGAATGGAAAAGAAAGATGTAAAAGTTTGTGTTTGTTTGTTTGATTTGTTTATGTAATTTATATGTATAAGTGTGGATGTCCTTCTTAAGTAATAACATATGAATGAATAGGAAAGGATTTAAGCAAGTGTTGTGTTCTTTTCAAATGAACTATATACTTTGCCAAATCTATTCAAAACTATGCTAAAAGAAAAGATAAGGAAAAGCCACTATGCACATCTTTATATTTTTTACTCACATGCAAGCTCATAAATAATTATAAGTAGCATACCTTTCAATTTTGATGTTTCATTCATAAGTTTTAAAATAATTTTTGGGATTTAATAGTGATAATAGCCATTCATATCCTTACTTTATCCAAACCATGCAATTTGACATAAAGAAAATATTGCATTTTTAATTTGATTTTCAAAAAAAGCATGAATGCATGATTATCATATGACATACACATTTAGTACACTAGGAAAGAAAGAAAGTGATGAAAGCATGTAAATTCATTCACCCTAATTAATTCCTAAAGATAATCCTATGAAATAGAATTATTTAAAGCAAATCAAATTTATTTTAAAGAGAATTTTGTTTTATTTTGAGTTTGATTTTTAATTTGAGGAATGTGAGAAGGTTTACTGGTCCTAACCCATTCCACATGTGTATGATGTTTTAGTTTAATTTTTAGGTGATTAGATCAATTTTATGCTTTGGTTAGGTTAAGGTGTGAATTAAGTGTATTAATTATCCCTTACCTACACCACTTTAACATACTTAATCAAATAATTATGAGCCAATGATATGACATAAAACCACACAAGGAATTTAAATTAGCAATGCACCTAGGAAAGAAAGGGCCTAATACAATTGGCTCACAATTATTGATTAATTAAGCTAAAGGGTTTAGTTTAAGTGCTTTCATAACCCTTCCCACATGTGGGTTGGATTTTGATTTCCTTAAGCTACTTAGGTTATTGAACACCTAAGCACCTACCCAAGAAGGATTGATTAAGTTATGGAATGTTTTGGTTTTAAAATCAAAATAATTAAGCAAGTGATTAGCGGATTAACCCTTAATTAAGATTGGATTAAGGAAGGAAATGGGTTTTGGGAATGGATTAGGAAAAATTCCTCAAATCCATTCCATAAACCTCTTCTCTACCTAAGTAAGGCTTAATTAAATTAATAAAGGGATTAAACCACTGTTCATATGCTTAATTACTCTTAATTACATAAAGTGAATAATTATGGATTCATTAATTGATCTCCCAAATTAACCCATCAATAAATCACAAGAACTTTAGGGGAGGCATAAGTCATCCCCCTAAATGCACATGAGAAGTTTGGAATTAATTAGTGAAATAATTAGGGAGTAATTATGGTTATTAAGTTTTCATTAAAACCTTAATTGAGGAAAATACACTATTTAAAATCCATTAGAAACAATTTTAGAATATTCTCCTTTGAATTATCTTTACAATGCATTTTACTATGTATTTTATGATTTTTCTAGAATTATTTATGTTATTTTGAAGTTCCATGATTATCCATTAATTAAATAGCCTAATTAAGTGATTAATCCCATCGGCGCCATGTGGAAGCTGACGTGGCGTGCACTTTCTATGTGGGGTGATGGGAATGATCACTTAAGTTGTCACATCATAGCACCACATCAGCGACGGTGCTATGCGCATTCTCCTTATCAGTCCGATCAAGGATCGGATGGCTGAGATCAAGCCCGCAGTCCTTAAGGGATTAAATCATGGATCATACGCATCTTGATCATGGCTGTCCATCCAAAATGCACGGATGGATGGCCCATGATCCGTCCTTGAGCTCGCCTATGAGAAAAGAGAACCATCCACCATCTATGGCAAGATCCGAGCTCGATTGAGCTTGGATCGGGCCCAAACTCAACTCACACCATCATCATGCAAGGGAGAAGACATCCAGTGGCTAGTTTTACATGAAGTAAAAATTCCTTTCAAAAAATACCACACACTCTCTAGTTTAAGCTCAGTTTTGATCCATACATCATCGAAGGCTATCACCGGCACTCGAATCTGATGAGGAAGCTTTGTCTGGTGGAGATGAAGCTTTGTTGAAAGTTTCAAGCCTTGGGATTGAGTAGATCACTCTATGGACCAAGCTCACCATCAAATCCTTGCGGTCTTGATTGAAGTTCCACTTCCCTTGCCTTGAGAACTTGGATTAAGCTTTAGGCAAGTTTGATTAAGTCCTCTAGGGAAGCTTGTAAGAGGAATTGGCTTCATTTGAAGTATTGAGTAAGTTGGAAAAATGGTGGAGCTCCCCTATTTTTAGCTTGAAGAAACTGAAAATAGAGAATTGGGATTCACTCTAAGAAGTTTGGGGAGACTTGCTAATGCTTGCTCTAAGTTCCCTTAGCTTAATCGAGTGTGTGTGATGTTGATTTAAGTGGAATTATGGGGATTATATCACCCCTAGGTGAATTGAATGGTCGTGAAGAGCTTTAGCATTTTGATCCAATTCGCCTCCTTGAGTGTGTATGTTAGGCTACTAGGACTTGCACATGGTTTGATTTTGAGTGTGGACTGGAGTAGTGAAGCTCCCATGTGCTTTAATTGAGTGGAGGAGGGATCATATGTGCTCAATTCCTAAGTGGGTGGTCAGTTTGGGCCTTAAGTTGGGTTAGGCTGACCCAAACCCATTGGATCAGGAGCACCATGTCCATTAGTGATCATTTGGTCCACAAAGAGGATGAATTTGGAGTTGGTTTGATATGATTTGGTTCATGTTGACCCATTTAGGTCAAAATGGGTCAACTTGGCTCAAGTTGACCAATTTGGTCAAATTGGGTCAAACTAAGAGTTGGGTCAAGTTCATATGACCATTTGAAATATTTTGGCAACTTTGGTTTGGTTCAATTTGGTTTAGATTTGGTTTTGGTTCATTTGATTTCATTTAGGTCAATTGAGTCAAGTTGACCAATTTGACCCATTTGACCTATTTGGGTTAGTTTATGGGTTAGTTTAGGTTTAGTTGGTCATTTGAAATGTATTGGCATCTTTGTTTCCAATCAATTTAGGCTTAATTTTATTTTGGCTCAATTTGACCTTCTAGGTCAAGTTAGGTTCAAGGTCACTTGGGCTAGATTGGGTTTAGTTGGCCAATTGATGCTTTGGTCAAGTTCAAAAATCATTTTAGAATGAATTTGACCCATTAGTTTCAATTTATTTGACTTAGATCAAGTTTTAACACATTTTGACTTTTTAGGACAAGTTGGGTCAACTTGGATCAAATGGCCAATTGAGCTAGGTTTGGCTCAAACGATGACTTGGTCAAGTTCAAACATTGATCATGAATGAGTTTTGATCAATGGTTTCAATCAATTTGTCCTATGGTGGATTTTTGCTAGTTTAGGTTTCATTTTGATCAAATGTTGGCTTGGTCAACTGTTAGGTTTGACTTGGTTTGACCCAATTTGAGTGATTGATCATCTTATGATGAATGTTGCCCATAATGTGAGACTTAGATAGGCTTAGTTCAATCCAATTTGGTTAGGAATAGAATTTGGCTCATAAGGGATACTTTAGGTCACTTTGGGTCAAGTGAGTCTAAGTGGGTCAAATGGCTTAGTTAAAGCTTGATTTGAGTTTTATTGAACTTACATATGGACTTATGATTGAAATATAAATCCATTTGCAAGTGTTTGAAATAAAATGGGTTTTGATTCATTTGACAAATTTAAGTTTAAAGGGTGAACATGAGTTTGATTTGGGTTTGATTTTTGAATTTAGTTTTGGTTTGATGATTGAAGTCTGTATTTATATTTGGATTCATGATTGAAAGATTGATTGAATCATGAAGAAAAATCAAGGGTTTGGCTTGATTTGAATTGGATTTGGCTAAGTTCAAGAATTTGACTTGAAAGGCTTAGGTTGGATTTTGGTTAAATTTGAGTTTGAGATTTGAATTGATTTTTGTATATTTGGATTTATATTTCATTTATATTTGTGAATTTAAATGAGAAAATAAATGGATTATGAGAAAATTCCATGAATTTGAATTGATTTAGATTTAATTTAGGCTAAGTCCATAAGATAGAATCAAAGTGACCTAGGAAAGGTTTTTTATTTGGATTTGGATCATTTTTTGGGTTTAGTTTTGGTTGTTTGAATTTATATTTCATTTATATTTGTGAATATAAATAAGAACATAAATGGGTTGTGATAAAATTTCTTGAATTTAAAGTGATTTAGATTTGATTTGAGCTAAGTCCATGAGAGGGAATCAAAGGACTTAGGAAATATTTTTAAAGTTAGAATTTCAATCATAAGCTTCAATCATTTGGAATTGATTTAAGTTTGAGAAAATCAATTAAGTTGGAATTGATTTAAGTTTTAATGTTGATTTGAATTGGAGTTTTGAGTTGGTTTGATTTGGAGTTTGGAGTTAGACTTTGAAAGAAGGAAGTGGGGATTGGTTCAAGTTATAGGGCAGGCAAATTTTTCTAACACCCGTAAGGCATGACCTATTCCTATGGCTAACTCTTCTAAGTCTTTAGGGTTAGGTTGAGTGTCCACCTAATCACTAGATGTGTCTTAAGACTAAGAAACTCTTAAAGTATAAGAGAAGTCCTATGTCTAAGTTGGAGGGGTTGAGAGCTCTTCCTAAAAATGAGGTCAACAGTATGCCACTCCCTTTTATTTTTGGTGAGGATCTTTTTAAGCAACTTGCCTAGTGTTTTGTTGAAAGCCTCAGCAAAGCCATTTGCTCTCGAATTATAAATTGACGAGTATCACCAGTCAATCTTATGTCGATCAACAAATCTATAAATTTTAGTGCTTTTGAAGGCTGGATCATTATCTGAGATAATTTGACGTAGCACACCTAATCTGTAGACAATATTATGGGTGAAGAAGTTAGTCACATGCTCAGATGTGACTTCCTTGAATGGAGCAGATTCAGCCCACTTAGAGAAATAATCAATAACTGTTAGGATGAAGTGATGACCAGCTGATGATGGTGGGTTAATTGGTCCAATTGTATCCATTCTCTAGCATTCGAAAGTCCAAGATGCTATCGTTGGGTGCAATGTGTTTGGAGATTGATGAATGATGTTTTCGTGAACCTGACACTCATGATGTCACTTGGCATGATCGATATAATCCTTTATCATGGATGTCCAGTAATATCCCATTCTTTTGATTTTGAATGCCATTTTAGGACCTGATTGGTGTGCGCCACAAAGTCCTTCATGAATTTTAGCAATTACCTTGTTGGCTTCTTCTATTCCCAAGCACCGCAGCCACATCTGTTCAAAGGACCTATGATATAGGGTATTTCTAACATAAGTATATAGTCAAAGCATTTTCTCAAGTTGTGTAGCCATCAACTTATTACTTGGCAGTTTGCTTTCTTTAAAGTAGTTGATGAAGGGTTATCTCCAATCTTCCTTCTCTTCCACCGTGAGGATTTCACTTTATGGCATTGGAGTTTCTTCAGATTGAGGTCTTGCCTCCTGAATAGTCTGAGCCTCATCTTGTTGATTTTTTTCGATGAGCAATTTGTAAGGCGGTGTGAGGAGCAACGTGAGTTGTATCCTGCTAGCTTGCATTTGATGACCCCTCTTCCAGCGGGGATTTTAGATTTATTGGCTATAGGATTCGATGAGTGCAAACACTAATTAGTATAAAATTGTCATCATCCATACTTTCCATCTCTTTAGCTAACTTAGCCAGGAAATCAACTTTGTTATTCTTGCATCGAGAAACCTGAGTTATAATGATGTTTGAAATTTGTTTCATAAGCTCGAGAACTCATTTGTGGTAGTTAGCCATTCAAGCATGTTGATTTTGTAAATACCCAGCACTTGATTAATGTCGAGCAGAAAATCGTCATAAACTAGTAGATTTTGGACTCCCATAGAGATGACTTCCTCCAAACCTGCCACCAACGCTTCATATTTTGCTTCATTGTTAGTTCGTGGCTCAGTTAACCTATAGGAGTGCCTCATTATACCACCCTCTGGTGTAATTAAGATGAGTCAGATGTCAGTTCGAGCCTTTGGGAGATTTGAAGGGTGCATATATTTGATGGACGGAGCTCCATCAAAATATAATTCTCACATTTGTTTCTTTTCCTTTTCATATATATGCATGATCTGATCGTCGGGAAGATCATCATTGAGCAATAAATCTATCAGGATGGGGTGTGCCGCATAGAATTCTGCTATAATTTATCCATTCGCCACTTTTTAGGGAACATATGTAATGTCAAATTATAGCAGAAGAACATACCATCGTGCCAAGCAACATGTCAACATTGGTCTTGTCATCAATAACCTCAACGGATCGATCCTTGAGATGAGAGTAACTTTATGAGATAGCATATAATAGTGTAGCTTTTGAACAGTAAATATTAATGCTAAATAATGCTTCTCAATTGGAGAATAACACATTTGCACTCCAATCAGTCTTTGACTAATATAGTATATAACATTCTCCTTTCTTTCCTCATTATGTTGTGCCAACAGAGCACCTAGAGATTCCTCCAGTGCTACTATGTATAAGATGAGAGGCTTCCCTGGGATTGGTTTTGCATAAAAGGAGGATTCAATAGATACATATTGATACTATTGAAAGCCTCTTGACATTCTTTATCTCATTTAAAAGGGTCCTTCTTCATCAACTTTGCAATGGGTTGACATTTTCCTAACAGATTTGATATAAATCTTCTATTGAATGCAAGATGTCCCTGCATGGAACGGAGTTGGCGAAGGCTCCTCGGAGGAGGCATTTCAATTATTACTTTAATTTTGTTAAGATCAATTTCAATCCTTCTACTGCACACAACATATCCGAGGATTTTCCCCTAGGAGACTTCGTGATCTATATGATTCTCATCTCCTCATAAAATATGATTCTTTCAAAGATGATTCTCAAGTCATCAAGATGATCTTTGTGATCTATACTTTTGACAACGAGGTCATCAACATAGCATTCTACTTTTTGATGAATCAACTCATCGAATATGCATATCATAGCCTTTGGTATGTAGCACATTCTTCAAGTAAGGGCATGAAAGCGTAAAGATATGCCGATTGACATCCTGAATGAGGTTATACTTTTTATTTTCAGGAGCCATTTTGATTTGATTATATCCCAATGATCTGTCAATAAATGAGAACATGTCGTGATTTGAAGTGTTGTCCACCAACAGTTCTGATACAGGGAGCAGAAAGTCATCCTTTGGACATGCTTTATTTAAGTCCCTAATGCGATATGAATCTAACCATTCTTCTTCTTCACTAGGACAATATTAGCTATCCAAATGGCATGCTTTTTCCTCTCAAATAAAATCAGCTTCAATGAGTTTCTTGGTTTTGCAATCACCTGTTCTTCAATTTCTAGTCTCATTCTCTAGGCTTCCTTGACTGGTGTTGCATCTGGTTTGATTGCTAATCTGTGAACCATCACATCAAGGAATAAGCTTAGCATCTCTGCATATGTCCAAGCAAAGCGCCCTTGAATTCATGAGTAGTGTTTTAATTCTTCCACTTTATCCAGAAGTAATCGATGAACGTTGGGTGAGGATCTTTCTCAGTTCTCAGATTAATTTCTTTAAGTTCATCTATAGTAGCTGCCTGGCCACCATCCTCAAGCTCCTCAAGCTCCTCAAGTGCCACCTTGGCTCCTGCTTCTTCATCAATTGCAAGATTAATCTCAAAGAAGTCACCTTCATTTTCATTATCATTTTCAATTTTTACTCATGTTACAACATAGCCTTCTTCATGGACGATTATCTTGGATGAACCCAAGGCCTTTGGTAGTGTGCTTGTTTCTTCTACCAATGGTTTGAGAACCCTTTGGGTACCACATCATTTTAAAGAATTTAGTCCTTTATTTATTTGCTTCAGTAGGGATCCGTGCTTGTGCATTAAGTTTTGCATTTTAGAGGATAACATTTTGGCATCCTTGGGGAGCAGCTTCTTTCTCTTTAGACAATTGCATTACCCAATTTAGATCTTCCCCTTAGCATCCCTCGGATTTATAAAATAGGCTTCCTGGCCCATGCTTTCCAGAGAGGGGAGACACATAGAAGGTCACCAAATTCTTCAACATTGTGAACTTCACGAGAAGTGACTTCCTTAAAATGTTGGAGAGGAATAAGAGTGACTACGAGCGCAGTCTCCACTATCGTTGGATCAATAATTATTTTTAAGTATGTGCACTATGTACTTTGCCTTCATAAGAAGATTCAAACTCATAATCAGAGTCAAAATAATCCTCCTCATTCGATGCTTTTTTTGAAGATTTATATGAGCTTCTAGATTTGGTGGGAGCACATTCCTCTTCATCTTTAGTATCACTGCCCAAATGAGGGACAATTTTGTTTATTTTGGACATGCTCTTTATATCCTTAGAGATATTTAGAGATCTCCTTTCTTTTAGTTGGTTTCCTTTCACCATTCTTTTTAACTTGTTCTTTTGTGGATTTTGAAGTAGATGCAGTATTTTTTAGCTGCTCTGCTAGCTTTGACTCCTTTGGAAGGAAGTAGTTAGTATCTTGGTATATCTTCTTTTCATGCACTGTAAAGGGTTGCATATCACCCACAATCTTGCATTCTTCTCCATCTTTTGCATATTCCATACATTGATGTAGTGTAGATGGGACAATGTTGTATTCATGAAGCCATAGTCGACCCAAAAGAGCTTTAAATGAAGTGTCTGCATCGACCACATGAAATTTGGCTTCTATGTAGAGACTTCTGAATCTTAGAGGAAGGACAAATGACCCAATAGTTTTTTGTCCATTTTCATTGAAACCTTGGATCAGAACTTTATCTCATCTTAGATGTTGTACATCTAGAGATAGCCACCTAAGGGTCTTTAAATTCATAAGATTCACGGAGGAACCAGGATCAATCAAGATCCGAGATATCATAACTCTGTCACTTTCAGCTATAACATACAGAGGGTGATTGTGTTATGTAGTTCCAAGCATGAGATCTTCTTTAAAAAATGTGACGGTCTGAGGGTTTTGAGCATGCAAAACCTCAGTTAGGCAACGTTCAGTGATATACGCTTCAAACTTCTCTGGCTCTTTAAGAGCTTTAATTAGAGTATTACGAAGATCTTTTGACATTAGAAATGCTTCATATATGCTGAGCTGCGTAGGAATTTTTCTTAAGTGGGATAGAATGTTGTATCAATTCCTTTATTTGGAGAAGACTTCTCATTTGCATCCTTAGGGACAGCCTTCTCATTGACTTCAATTTCTTTTCCTTTATCTTTATTCATTGGCCCTTTCTTCTATTGAGGTGGTAGCACTTGACCACTCCTCAACCATACTTGAGCTACTTCATTTGACCCTAATTCTTTAGATGAGTTAGTCACTTCACCATCAGCTTCTGCTCCTTCCAATGATGGATTTGAAGATTTGGAATCAGCCAATTTCATAATTTTTATGTCTATCATCATGACGGGCTCTGCTAAATCTTCATTTAGGAGATAGAGTTCTCCTGAGCTGTCAGCAGCTTCATGTACCATCAAGCAGGATTCAATAAGAAGTTCTTCATCTTCTTTCCCTACTTCATTAATTTGAAGCTTGGTAATGAAATCAGTAAGTCTGATAGGTCATCTTGCTAGCTGTTGGTAATCATCCATATTATTGATGATCTTTTATGTTATAGTTTTTTTTTCTTTTTCTTGGATTTATTCCTTAGTTTGAATGACCTTATTTTTCCTTGCTGGATTTGGCTAGGCTATCTCTCATGCTAAGATGAGTTGGCCTTTCCATGATATTTTTGGGTGGATGATATTGTGGCAAACACATCCGACCACTAATTTTCTTTCAAGTCAAGCACTGGCTCAAGCGTGACTTCCACTTAATGCCTGAGATGCCTTCCAATTGTTTTAACAGTTTTGCAATCTTCTTTGAAATTATAACTTCCCACTCTTCATCATAAGTTAATTTCTCCTTGCTTTTATCTTTACTTGACATCATTGGAGAGGAAGTGATTACTTTGGCAAATTCCTTCTTTGGATACACTAACACACTGTTTGATAGTGTAAATTCTCCATTTATGTATTTTATATCTAGCCAATCCTTGAATATATAACAATTCTCAATAGGATGGCTGAGCACCTGATGATAAGGATAATAATTAGGATTATCAGTACGTCTAGCTTCCTCAGACCTTTTACACTCTGGTAGCTGGAGACCCGCTTTAAGTGCGTGCTTGAAGAGCTTAGCCACACTCTCTTTTTTGAAAGAATATTCTTTATTCAGCCTTTCCTTGAGGGTTGGAACTATTGAATCATTTGTTCCTTCCATTTATCTTGATCGCTCACTTTCATTGAAGTCACCTTGTGGCAGATCATTACCTCTAAGTACGAGCTTCGGCTGTGGAGAGACTATATGGCTATTTTAATTTATCTTGGTAAGCGAGTTGCTTCCCATTATCAACATTATAAACCACGTGCTTTCCTTTATGACTTTTGAAAGAAGCAAAGTGTGTCTCCCCTTTCTTTGAGTCTAGAACTTTATTTCTTTTTGATTTGTCTGAGTGACTATCAGAGCTTGATAGGTTTAATTTTCTGAATTTAGCCACCCTGTCAAGAAGCTCCTGAAACATGATGATTGAGGCCATACAAAGATAAGGCACCATTTTATCATTAATGTTGCCTATTAGCAATTGAATCGCAAGTTCTTCTTCCAATTGCTGCTCACATCTCATACTCATATTTCACTAGCGTGTGATATATCAAGTTACTGACTCATCTTTCTTTCTCATCTCAAGAGCAAGGACAACGATGGTTATCTTTTTAATCACACTAGCAAACCTCTTGATAAACATGGCTTCGAGTTCCATGAAAGTTTTGACAGAATCATTTGGTAGTTCAGCATACCACTCAAAAGAGGTCAAAGTCAAGCTGCTAATGACTTGGCAAAATAGCAACGCATCATTACCCCCAGTATTATCACAGGTTGCTTTAAATTATGCAAGTGCTGCTTAGGATTATCGTTGTCATCAAATGTATTAAACTTTGGCATTGAATAGCCTTTGGGGTATGGCACCTGGTCGTACTTGACAAGGTATGGGCGGCCTTTATTTACTAACTTCTCTACCTGCTCTGCAGTAATAACAACTTTAATTTTCTCATTTACATTAATCTCGAATTGAGCATCTGTCATGTGCTCTGATGTGCTAGGAAAGTTTTGAGGAGTGGCTGGGAAGCCAACTGATTAATTTCATTTCTCCCCTTGTGAGCACTATGAGCTATAGAAGTTTGAGGTGTTGGCTCTATTGGTGGATTGGTAGGGATAATATTAGCTATTTGAGGATTAGCGGGTGGAACGGATAATGGCATTATCGTTGCATTCCTCTGCATTATCCACATCATAAGATTCATCTGAGCCATCATATCTTTCATTTTAGTGTTAAGCTGCTCAATTTTTGTATCTTTTGTCCTCATCTGGCGCTGTATGTGCCTCTATACTTGGGCTAGTGTGACAGTGTCAGTGATCATGAGATTCTCCTCCCTTTCTAACTCTTGTCTTCACTCCTCATCTGAGGAAGAACCTAAATGCTCTTCTTCTTCTTGTCTTTCGGGAGGAGTAATGGGTAGGATGATATATCGATGTTGATTATAGAATCGAGTACCGGGTTGATCATCACCTTGACCTATCATATAGACCACTTATATTCCCATGGTCTCATCATCATCATCATCATCTTCTTCTTCTTGTAACCTCACTTCTAAGCATCATCTCCCACAAATCTTAGGCTTAGGTTGTGACATGACCATTTCTTCAATTGGAGGACTTCGATCGAAGTTGACTACCTTCTGAGGAGATGAAGCTACTTGGTGATGGGATTCCCTGGAGGATTCTCCAGGGTGTCGATAATCCATTGGCTCATTAATGGAATCTTCTTTTTTGGGACCCATTCTCATTGTACCCTATCACTGGCGGATCTCTGGGAATACAAGCCGGATGTCACGCCTTTGTTCTTCTCCACAGTGATTTCTTCTTGAGGCTTTGGCCTCTAGGTTTGCTTTCCTTTTTATCGGGACCTTTCGACGGTGGATTCTTGGACATGTGATCCAAATGTCACACCCCGATGCTCACCATGCAGGGCTTGTTTGTAATGCTCTTGAGTTCTTACTACCATTAATGGTGGTCTCCACAGTGGAGCATTATTGGCTTCTCTAATAATTATCATTTGATATCTTTTCTTCATAAGGCCATATTTTTTTACAACTTTCAGCACCCTGTGCACTCTAGATGATAGAGTCTCGGGATGCCTCCTTTGTGGGGTGGGAGCTTGGTACCGCTGTTGCTTAATGATTGCTTAATATCACCAAGAGTTGTTCCTTTTCACCCACTTGAGATTTTCAAACTTATTGTGAGTGGGAACACTCTTCTTGTAAGGCGGTTGTAACGAGGGGGCGGTGAGACGATGGGCTCGTAGCTCAACATTCCTCCTTCTCCTCTGCCTTCTAGTTAGCTTTCCTCTAGATGAAGAAGAATCAGCATCATGTCGGTCTTATGTAAAAGGCAAGGTTTGCAAAGTGGCCGCGTTCACATACATGATTGAAACTTTCTATCTAGTGATAATTCTCTTCATGGCTGGAGCTTCAGTATGCCCCAGCCTTTCAAATACAAAGGCTCTCTTCCTAAGAACCTCCATAACAGTAGCGATAGGAGCTTTAGTGGATTCAGCCTGCTGCACTAGTTGATGTGTAAGTTGATCATGGCTGCCTTGTGCAGGCCTAGCAGTAGTTTGAGCAGATTATTGAGAAATCTATGCTACCAAATTGTATAGTAGCTCCAACGTCTTCGGTGTTGATTACAGCATTAGCTAGGCAGATGTTGGATCTATGACCTAGCTGCACAATGAATGAGATATTCTGGAGATCCATTCTATTCAAATAAAAGATGGTGATTAGAAATCAACAATTGATATATCACCCCACACTTTTAAAATGCAAAGATACAACAAAATAGAGCAACATAATAAGAAAAACAAACTCTAAATGAAATCTCATGTTCAAGACTTTATTTAGAAAGTATTTTATCTTAAGGTTCATTTAAAATTTTTACTTTCATTTTCATTTCCATTTATCATTCCCTTTTTTGTGTATATTCCACTGCTACTATAACTTAGGTTCAACTAACCAAAGATGAAAAGAGAAATGATTCCCCAGCAGAGTCACCAGAGAGATGGAGAGGAAGAGATCAGTCTTGCCCCATTTTTATCACTCTAAGGGATTAATGAGTAGAGAGGGAAATACAAGGGGGTTCGGCTTGCACATGGGAGGGCTATACGTGGCAGCTTCCAATCAGCTACCATGGGAGGCTAATTGTGGATGAGGGTGGCTACAAGTTCCAAGACACTGATTAGGCATAATTATAAGGTGATTGGGTAGATTCTACCTCAAAATTTGTGTAAATTTCAATGAGATTTTAAGCATCATAACTTTAGTAAAATTGGATGTCTATTTTATATAATTTTGATATTCTGGATGCAACAGCGCAATCCGATTCACGATCGGAGGCCATTTGGTTTGAGTCGGCATCGAATCGGGTTAATTTTAACTCTGATTTGCGCATTGTCGCTTTTGACGGCTCGATATTTGCATAGACTCATCAAAATTGAGCGAGGATAGTCTCATTGCATAGGTTTCAATGTTTCAACACTAACGATACAATCAATTTTATGAACGATGGTCATTTAGGTGTCATCTAGCCTCGACTACATATGTGCGATTGAGCTCGCTTTTTGATCGGTTGACCGAAAAATTATGAGATATGTATATTCTGATTAATTTTAATATTCTGAACACGTTGGGATAGTTTGTTTGTCGATTGGAGATTATTTCGAGCAATTTTTGACACCATCGAGGGCATTTCAACTCGATTTGCACACTGAAGCTCGTTAAATTCACCTTGTGAGCTCGACTTGACTTATGACGCATGCATGAGGGTCAACAAGTGATCCATCTTCTACTTGCTTCTGTCAAGACTCTCTTTCATAAACATCGAATTCAAGTTCAACCTCCCTAGATTCATGTTGTTGATGATACTGAGCAGAAAGTTCATCTATATCTCTAACCATATAGATGACTTCTACTTCTATAGTTTCCTCTTCATTATCTTCTTCTTGCACATGAACTTTCGATCAATGTTTCTAGTGGATCTTTAGTTCAGTGTTTGAAACAAACACTTCCATTAAAGGACTGCGATCAAAGTCCACCTTCTTGTGGGGGTCAATCTAATCGATGATGGGATCCGTAGATGATTCTCCAGGGTGTCGACCGTCATGTCTTTCATCAGTGATATCCTTTCTTTTAGGTATCATCTTCTGATGAGTTATTTTGAGTGGGTTTTAAGTATATGTATTAGATGTCACACCTCTTTCTTTCTTTAGAGTTTCATTATGGGGCCTTGACCTCCATACATGCTTATCATTTTAGCGAGACCTTTCGGCAGCAGATTCTTGGACACATGGTCCGAGTGTCACGCTCTGATGCTCACCATGTGAAGCATTCTTGGCTCAATGACTAGTTACCATAAAATATGATAACCTCCTTGGTGGAGCTTCAGTATTTTCAATCACCACAGTCTCTGAAATTTTCTTTTCATTAAGCCTCTATCATTGGCTACTTTAAGAACATTGTGTATTATGTCAGACAGTATTTTAGGTTATCTGCTCTGTGGTGGTGGAGCTTGACATTGTTGAGTCTAGAAAGACTATTTTACCTCACAGTAGAGCTATTCCTTTTACCCATTTTAAATTATCAAAGTTATTATGAGTATGAATACTCGCTTCAGGTAGCGGTATTGTTTGTTCACTAGGTCATTCAAATGGGATCTGCTGAGCCCTCAGCTCAACATTTCTTCTTCTTCTTTGCCTTCTTGATAAGGAAGCTTCATGGTCATGCTTAAGAGCTTCATGGGTTCAGGGTTTATGAGGCATTAAAGACACAACTTAAGTCCTTTTCATCATGGGGCTTGACCCAATCTTTCAAAATTGAAGTTCTCTCTCCTTAACATCTGTTAATTGGTTTGGTGAGTTTGACGAGTGAGCTTTAGTAACCCGAGGCCTCCCGGCATGACCTCGGATGAGTGTACCATGGGTGGGTACTTCAGGAGTTGCAACTATAATAGTTGGGAAATTCAAGATGTCAAATTGAATGGCAGCTCCAACATCTCACGTGCTGATGACGGTGTTTAGCTAAGTAAATGTTTGCACCACATCCTAGCAGAACAGTGAAAGGAGTGCTCTACAGATCCATCCTGTAAAAGTGAAAGATGGGGATTAGTAATTAACAATTATTATTTTACCGCATACTTTCAAAATACAGAGGTATTATAACACAAAATAATAGTGTAATAAAGATATACTCTATAGAATAATTCATTCGACATAGAGTCTCATACATTAGTAGTTTGAATTTATTACACATTTAAATCACCAATTTTTATTTTAAAATTTCAAATATTTTATTGCTACTATAACATATATATGACTAGCCAAGATGGAAAGAGAATTTTGTCCACAACAGAGCCACCAGAAATCTGTGGGCTCCAAAAATTCACCACCACTCGACATATTGAAGAGAGTATGATTTGAGTGTGTCGGTGTAATTTTAAGAAGGCGGGTGAAATAGTAGATAAGACACTATTACCTAGAGATTTTGCCCTCATTTTACGAAGACTTTAGATCTGGTTCCAGGTTTCTTAAAGGAGCAAGCCCCTATAGTTAATTACCTCTCTCAATGATGAGAGAGAACTTTCGATTAAGGCTAGTCATTAAGTCGCTTAATGTGTAGCGTACAGTAGCAGCATGTAGAGTTTGAAATTTAGATTTATGAAATTCATTAGTATTAGCTTAAAGTAGATGTTTGGGGAAATGATGACATGCCCAATCTATATCCCATAGTTCCATCATCCTGAGCTGTCATGGTCCCTAGTCTACTTTGTCAGAGGAGGTAGTCGACCCAACCTAACCGAAGGATCCTTATCAGCAACACATAGGTTACGTCATCCAAGAAATCCTTGTACACCTGGGGTGGTCTTTGTCTAAGGAGACACGTGGGTTACGTCGTTCAAGAAATCTTTGTAGACTTGGGGTGCTCTTTGTCTAAGGAGACATGCTTAAGTCTACATTAGATGATAGTGGATTTTTGCCCTATCAAGTATACCCTATGATCACAACTCAAAGGGCAGAACCATTTGGGAACATACGAGGTATGATCGTGATCATAATATAATGGAGCTCGGCCAAACCACCAGATCGACTTTGGTCGAATCGCATCATCGTGGAGCATCGGCCAAGCTTGTTGAGAGGACATCACATCTTTATTGACATGAGATTGATTAAAAGCGAACAAAGCAGAACACTTGATTTGACATTAGCTCCTTTATGAGCTAGGGTTTTCTTAATTTATCACATCTGGCAAATAATTGTGGAAGGTGGATAGATTGAGTTTTGTTTTAAGCTTTTAATGACTGAATTTTATTTTAGCAAATTTTAGATTGATACTTAATCTGAGTTAATTTGATTTGAAATTAGAATCACATTTTTATGAAAGTATCCCCTCTGCTTGAAATCACCATTCAACACAGCCATCATCGAGGTTGTTACTTGATTAATTTGAATATATTTAAGAGCTTTAGATCCAACTCTATTTAGCTAAAGAGGATCGATCTACGCCACATGATAAAATTAGCTTCTCAGATATTTCAATAAGGTAAAATTCTTATAATAATTAGATTTTTTTAAGTTTTATTAACCCAGACCCGATCCTTTGACCAAATCGGGAAGCAAAATGCGCAGCATCCTCAAATACTTGAATCTAAACATCTAGCATAATGTCAGGGCCCATGCGGGTATTTAGTAATTCATTAATTTTATATTTAAATTAAGAGATTAATTTTATACTTTTATTTAATTCTAACTTAGCCTGCGCAGCTTTTTAAGACATTAACATTTACACTCTGAATTTCTATGTTCAAACACATGCAGGTATTTATGACTTAGATAATTTCATCTAATTAATGAAATCATTGATTTTGAAAATCATATATAGAATAAAATTTTTTAATTTTTGTATTGAAAGAAGCTCCTTAATTTATGAAGAATTTAATTTAATATCACCTTCTTTCTGCTTGCACAAAGAGTTGCAGATCCGGTGGCGATTAGTTCATTCTTATAAAAGCTTGCATAAGTTTCAAACCACTTGAATATAACAGAAACTTGCTTCAAGAGATATGTAATAGATTTGCACTCATTAAAATATTTACACATATCCTTTAACATTTAAGTAGAACTATTGAAAATATCATGTTATTATATTTGCAAGCTTGCATAAATTGAAATGGTTGAATATTATATAAAATTGTTTGAAATATAAAGAGTTCATTTTACTCAAGTATTTACATGTCTCTTGTTAGATTCAAACAAAGTTGAATTATAGTTTGGCATGAAAATTCAACTCCTCAAAATACTTCAATGAATCAATGGAGTAACATTCAAGTTGATTCCTCCTCTTTTTGAAGGTCTTCATTTAGCTTGTTTCTTGTTTTCATAACTCGTTGATTAATAAGTCTATTTATTTTCATACTTTATCATATAATGGCTTTTTTCATTCTTATGAAACATCCTTAGATATTTCATGTTTGTGAATAGATCAACCCATGCTATGAATATAGGTACATTCTCTCTTTTCACCTTCAACTCCATAGAATTTCTTCATAATGCTCATTTTAATTAGTATTACTGCTGAAATTTCAAGTGTTTGAATTGGAGTTAGTGTTATGATATACATAAGAAGCTTATTTGAAACCTCCCGCATTCATGGCTCCTTTAACGAGTTTTATAGTCTTCATAACATATCATTAATGGGCTTTTTGATTTCATAATTCACCCATTATTTGATTAAAATTATCACGAGTTACGGTGGAGTCCCCATAAAAGTTGATTCATGCCTATAAATAGAATGAAGTCCCTTCATCTAAATTCATTATTTTTCATTTGCCTTAACTTTCCTATAGGGGTTCTACAAGTTCAAGCCTTTTAAAATGTATCTCAATTATATTTCAAGTAAGATTTTCGTTTATCATTTGTAGTCGATTTTCTCTTTGAATTTTAATTTAAGCTTGCTTACATAAGTCATAGTGGTATAAATAATTTTCATTTAGATTTGTTCAAGTCCCGAAAATTTAACGAAATTTCGGCAGCATTTCGACAGTATTTCGACGTCATCCCCACGTAGGGAGTTATATCGGAATTGTTTTGTCCTACTCGATACGTCCTATTGAGCATAGCGACTGATGTCTTGTGACACTACAGTCGTCTCTTCGCATCCACTATGCTCTATTGGGCATTAGCGGGATCTTGAAACCTGCAAGTAGCAATTTTTATATATTTAAGCCTCCTTTTTTTCTAAGCCCTAAATTTTGATGAAATTTTGACAGCATTTCAACTTAGGGGGGCGACATCTAACAATTTATTTGGCTTACTCGGTATGCCCTATTGACTGTAGCGAGTGCTGTCTTGCGACATCACAGTCGCCTCTTCACACCCACTACACCCTATTGGACATTAGCAGGATCTTGAAACATGCAGAAAAAAGCAAAAGCACAAATATTTCATATACACACAATATATTTCTTTTTTTCTTCTCGTCACACCCTGAAGAGTGTGATGGTCAGCATTTTGTGACACCTCGACCGACTTCATCTCGTCACACCCTGTTGAGTGTGAAAATATCTTCAAACCTAAAAGGAGAATCCAATTCCCACCCCACTCAACTTCACCACCTAAATGAAATCAACATAACCCACAACAAAAGTAAATGAAAGAGAAAGAACTCCTTGTTCCTGAGTCGAGTTCTGGATTTGTAGAAAAAGAAAAAAAAATTTTAGACTCTATTTCACTCGATGCTACAAGATTTCTTATAGTTCGACTGCTCAATATTTACTACAATGCCGCAATTAATAGTGAAGAAGCAGTTGGTAATTGTAGCTAAGGAAAATAATTTTTTGGATCATGCATTTCATTAGCAACTACCATATTGTGCCAGATTTTTTTACATCAGTGCTACAATCGCGGGAGTAATAGAAGGGAATTGTGTTAGTAACGGGCGGAGGGAGAGAGAGAGAGAGAGACGCCTAAAAGATTTTTTTTTCTTTTTTTATCTACTGTGAACCCGAAGGAGAGAAAAAGAGAGAGAGAGAGAGAGAGAGGGAGAGAGAGCGAGAGACGAGAGTTGTGAGGGATTTCCTATTCTTTTTTTTATTGTTGTGAACCCAAAAGAGGAAAATATTACATCCGGAGTCCGCACGTAGCTTTACGTGCAGACTCTAATCCATGACCGACGCATGTCCGATTTTTTCCCATTTTAGCGGTAACGAGCGAACATAACGGACGGTAAAAGGGATGGCATATTCATGGCACTTCCTGACCCTAGTAAGGGTCGTGGAATGCTGGGAGGAATTTAAAAGAAATATATAGCATTTAGGGTTTAGGTTAGTTTTTTCGAAAACAAGCTCAGAAGAGAAATAAAAAATCTCATTTCCTTTTTACAAATGAACCATGAAGATGGAGAATGTTGAGGAAATAGCGACCAATTTAGTTGAGGATCTATTAAATAGAAATTCATCGATAATGTTTATCGTGCATTTTTTCTAGGTTTGTTAATGATATTCCTGGTCTATCTGAAGAGAATATGTTCATTACATTCTATTAGAAGCAATTTGGATGCTTTTTTGTTGAATTTAGGATTTTTAGTATTACTTTGCATCTGTACTCTGTGTACCTCTTTGGAGGGTACAGAGCATTTAGGGATGTCTTTTTCCAATATATTTTGCCTGCTTCTTGAGATAATGTTCATTACATTACAATGGAAGAAATTTGATGGCTGCTTGGATGATTTATGTGAGCTTTTTTGCATCTGTACTCTCTGTACCTCTTTGGAAGGTACAGAGCATTTAGAGACTTCTTTTTCTAATTTATTTTGCCTGTTTCTTTTGATTATATTTAGGGAATTCTAATGGAAGCATTTGGAGCCTGTTTGGCTAGTTTTTGGTGTATTTGTATTTACTCTCAGACCTCTTTGAGGGTACAAAGCATTAAGGACTTCTTTGCCGTTTATTTTGCTGTTTCTTAAGATTATATTTAGGAATTCTAATGGAAGTAATTTGATGGTCGCTTGGATGATTTCAGGTATTTTTTATCTCAGATTCTCTATACCTCTTTGAGGGTCTGAGCATTAAGGACTTCTTTGCCGCTTTATTTTAGCTACTTCTTTTGATTATGTTTAGGCATTCCAATGGAAGCATTTGGAGGCTGTTTTGGATAGTTTTGGGGGTATTTTATATAGATTCTCCTGCTCTTTGGAGGCATGTGTAATTTATGGCCTTTTTTCCAGTTTATTTTGCATATTTCTTGAGATTAAATTTAGGAAATTCCAATGGAAGTAATTTGATGGTTGCTTGGATGATTTCTGGGTGTTTTTTTTTCAGACTGCACCTCTTTGGAGGTACAGCATTAAGGGACTTCTTTTATCTTTATTTTGCCTATTTCGATTATGTTTAGGGCATTACAATGGAAGCATTTGGAGGCTATTTGGATGGTTTCGGGGTATTTTGCATCTATACTGCACTTTTGAGGGTATCATTTATCTTTTCTCAATTTTTTTCCTGTTCTTGAGATTATGTTTAGAGAATTCCAATGGAAGCAATTTGATGGTCGCTTGGATGATTGAGTATTTTTTTGTACTGCATCTCTTGGAGGGTACAGAGCATTAAGGGACTTCTTTTGCCAGTTTATTTTGCCTACTTCTTTTGATTATGTTTAGAGCATTCCAATGGAAGCATTTGGAGGCTGTTTGGATGGTTTTTGGGGGTATTTTGCATCTGTACTCTTTGTACCTCTTTGGAGGGTACAGATCATTTATGGCCTTTTTTCCAATTTATTTTGCCTATTTTTTGAGATTATGTTTAGGGCATTCCAATGGAAGCAATTTGATGGCTGCTTGGATGGTTTATTTGGGATATTTTATATCTCATCCTCCTGCACTTTGGAGGGTACAAAGCATTTAGAGACTTCTTTTGTCAGTTTATTTTGCCTACTTCTTTTGATTATATTTAGGGCATTCCAATGGAAGCATTTGGAGGCTGCTTGGATGGTTTTGGGGAATTTTGCATGTACTGTACCTCTTTGAGGGTAGATCATTTATGGCCTTTTTTTTCTAATTTATTTTATTGATTCTTGAGATTATGTTTGGCTTTCCAATGGAAGCAATTTGATGGATGCTTGGATGATTTGGGTGTTTTTTTGTATCTATACTCACTTTGAGGGTACGAGCATTAAGGGACTTCTTTTTTGAGTTTATTTTGCCTATTTCTTTTGATTATGTTCATTATATTTCAATGGAAGCAATTTGATGGCTGCTTGGATGCTTTTTGGGTGGTTTTTACATAGATTTTGTAACATATTTTGTATTTATTTGGCCGTAAATGCGATCAATGAGTTATGATGAAGTCCTGATGTTTAATGACCCAAATTTGAGAAAACTCCTTAGCACAACTATTCAGAATGAAACGAATATGCACTGTATTGTGACTATGCACATCAAATTGGCTTCAGTGTTCGTAAGGACCATACTAGTTATTGGCCAAACTCAAAGAAATTGAAATCAAAAGATTTTCTATGTGCAAAAGCTGGTCGGAAGAAGTCTGCCAGTCTAAATGGCTTAACAAAATTCTAGAAAGTTGATACAAGAACTGGTTGTTCGGCCATGATTAGATTCTCTGTCCGGCCAAATATATAGAAAGTCATAATCATTCTTTGCGTAGCGCCGACCTACATCTTCTGATCATGATGCATTAGTGATGAAAGGCGTCCGTGTTGAAGATAATGAGAGGTATTAGAGCAATTGATGCATTCTATCTAACTGAGGAAGTTGGCGTAGAGAATATCGGTTCACAAAAAAGAGATGCTTTCAATTTTATTGAAAGAGAAAAGATCGAGGATTAATGGATCAAGAATGCATTAATACTTTGTTTAAGGAAAGGCAAGCAATGGATGGGATGTTTGCATGGGATGTACAAGTTGATGAGTCAGATTGCTTAATAAGTTTTTTTTGGAGCAATGGCATGTTTAGGATAGAATATGATTGTTTTGGGGATGTGATAATTTTTGATACAAGCTATCACTAATAAATATAATCTTGTTTGTCTTTGGAGTGAATCATCACCGGCAAAATGTATTATTTGGAGTAGCCTTTTTATCAAAAGAGACAATCGAGTCATTCTCATGGCTATCCTAAAAATTTCTTCAGTTGATGAGTGACAGACATCCTATAACAATATTCACTGATCAAGATCAGGCTATGGCGATAGCTATCAAAATTGTATTGCCGCATACTCATCATAGGTTGTGCCAATGGCATATTTCAAAGAAAGCTCCTTCCAAGGTTCATTGCTTTAATAGTAATAAGATAGTACAAGGGCTATTTTATAAATGCATGAGTAAGTGTGACTCAGAGGAAGAGTTTAAAGAAGCTTACCGCCATGCTAGAAGAAGGCAATTGCATGATCATGCTTCGAGCTTTATAAGATTAGATCCAAGTGATCCACTGCATTCAGCAAGGACTCATTCTGCATGGGCATCTTGTCAACGCAACATAGTGAGTCCATGAATAATGTATGTCACGGAATATCTAAACCAACAAGTTCGCTCACAGATTATTTCTTGGGGTTGGAAAAGGTTATGGAGACATGTCATCGGAATGAACATGATGAAGAGTTCAAGTATATCCAGTCATCGATTGTTCCTGTTGTTAAGACCAGTCCAATTCTAAAACAAGCTGGTATGTTTTATACAAAAAAGGTTTACACTATGTTTGAAGAGGAATTTTTGCATGGAGTTGGAGGCCTATCAAGAACAAGTCGATGACGACCATGAAATATTTGGTGAGAAACTTAGAGAATAAAAATGCATCCAAAACATGGACTGCATTTTGATAGACTACCCTAGAAGTAACTTGTACTTGCAAAAAATTTGAAATGATGGGATTACTTTGTGCCCATCAGACGAGTTCTTAGTCGTGAAGATGTATGATTCGACAAGTATCTTCTCATGCATGGTCTACCGTGAGCAAAGAGGGATATTTACATTGATAGTGCATACAAAAAATTAAGAGATGTGACAAGCACAGATGGAAATGCTACTGGTATTATTTTCCATAACCACATAAGTCGATATGCATATCAAATAAGTGTCGCAGTAAATAAGAGAGAGGACTATATGCTTGGATCCCTAAAAACTATATGATGATGTACTCTATAATAAGTGGGAATTCTCTTCCAGTTGACAAAGCAGTTAAGAAGAAGAAGTCAACCACAACATAAAAGGGAAAAGATATCTGAAATGATCTAGTTATGTAACGTCCAAAGGGTGTTTCCAACTCAAGGCTTAAGGGATATTGGGAGAGATCCAAGAAAGCCAAGAGTAATTTTCTATTTGCGTATTAGTTTTTAGTATTTTAAATATTATTGTTAATCTTCAAACCCTTCTACTTTTTTTTGTTATAGAAACCAAAGTACAGTCTGATAGTGTTGTTGAACGTATTTCATCATAAGTTGCATCACCTTTCTCTGTTATGCCAGAGTGTTTTTCAGAGGTATGCATAGAATATCACACATCGATGCTGTAAGAAATCATCAACTAATATGATGTTTTACATGCAGGAATTTAACTCGAGCTCCACAATCAATCGAGGGTACACTAAGCTAATGATGGATATTATTTCGAAAACATTTGATGACGATATTATCCTTTGTGTTCTTCGACGTATAATATTTTTGTAATGCTTTAGAGTCCCAAAATGACTCTCTTTAACTTAATGCATACACCAAGATATTTAGACCAGTATTTAGCTGTGGGATTTTCTCACCGGATTGTTTGTAGCTGTAAGCAATTGAAGTTAATCCCACGAGGACCTTATAATCATCTATAGCAATAAATATGTGTAATAAATATGTTTTGCATCACTTCCTCGAGGGTACGATCATATTGCCTTTTTCTAATTTATTTTGCCTGATTTTAGAAATAATGTTCATTATATTCCGCTCGTAATTTGAAAGTCGTTTGGATGATTTCGGTATTTTTTCCATCTAGACTGTACCTCTTTGAGGGTACTGATCATTTGACCTTTTTAATTTGCCTATTTCTTGAGATTATGTTTAGGAATTCCAATGGAAGCAATTTGATAGCTTGGATGATTTGGTGTTTTATTACATATGTACTCTGCACTTGAGGGAACAGCATTTATGGACTTTTTTCCGTTTATTTTGCTGCTTGAGATAATGTTCATTACATTACAATGAAAGTAATCTGGGAGCTACTTGGATGGTTTGGAGAGGTATTTTATATCTGTACTCTCTGTACCTCTCATGATAGTACAGATCATTTATGGCCTTTTTTCTAGTTTATTTGCCTGATTCTAGAGATAATGTCCATTACATTATAATGGAAGCAATTTAAAGTTGATAGTTTCTATTTTGCATCAGTACTCTTTGAGCTGTTTTTTGTCCTTCTTTCGCTTTATTTTGCCAACTTATTTTGATTATGTTTAGCATTCCAATGGAAGCTTTTGAGGTTTTGGATAATTTTTTTTAGATCAGATTACTGGATGGTACGTATCATTTATGGCTTTTTTCCAGCTTTTGCCGCTTGAGATTATGTTTAGGAATTCCAATGGAAGCAATTTGATCTTGATGATTTTGGTTATTTTCAGATACTCAGTATCTCTTTGGAGGATACAGATCATTTATGGACTTTTTTTTCATTTTATTTTGCCTAATTATAGAGACTATATTTAGTATTCCAACAATTTGATGGCTACTGGATGATTGGTATTTTGCATCTATTCGCATTTGGAGGGTGCAGCATTGTGACTTCTTTTTCCAATTTATTTTGCCTTGAGATAATCATTACATTACAATGGAAGCACTGATCGGATTTTGCATTTCTTTGGAGGGTATAGATTTATGTCATTTTTTCCGCTTTATTTTGCTGGAGATAATATTCATTACATTAAGGAATTTGATGGTCTGATTTCGGTTTTTTTTACATTTGTACTATATACCCTTTGACGGCATAAAAGCATTTAGGGACTTCTTTTTCTAGTTTATTTTGCCTATTTCTTGAGATAATGTCCATTACATTACAATGGAAGCCGGGAGTCGCTGATAGTTTTAGACTGCTCTCGTACTTCTTTGGAGGGCATATCATTTATTTTTTATTTTACGCTTTTGAGATAATATTCATTACATTATAATAGAAGTAATTTGAAAGTCAGTATAGATGGGGTATTAGAGTGTATTCTTTTGTACCTCTTTGGAGGTGACTTCTTTTATTTATTTTGCCTAATTACTAATGATGTAATTTCATGATTGTGATTTTTGCATCTGCATTCTTTGAGGTTGAAATTCTTTTTCAGATTTTGCTTTTTAGATGATGTTATTACATTACAATGGAAGCAATTTGATGGCTGGATGATCTTCAGGAGGAGGAAAGAGTACATATGCAAAATACCCCCCCAAAACATCCAAATCCCTGATTGCTTCCATTGTAATGTAATGGACATTATCTCAAGAAATAAAATAAATTGGAAAAAAGTCCTAAATGCTTTGTACCTCTCAAAGAGATACAAAGAGTACAAAAAAAATACCCAAATCATCCAAGCAAAATATCAAATTCCATTAATGCTAAATATAATCATAATGTGCAAAATAAAATGGAAAAGAAGTCTAAATGCTTTGTACCCTCCAAAGAGGTACAAAGAGTACAGATGTAAAAAAATACAAATAAACCATCCAAGCAGCCATCAAATTACTCATTGAATGCCCTAACATAATCTCAAGAAACGTAAAATAAAGACGAGAGTCTTAATGCTCACTCCAAATAAAATGAAAGGATGCAAAATACCCAAAAATCCACTTCCATTTGGAATGCCCTAAATATAATCAAGAAGTAAAATAAACGGCAAAAGAAGTCATAAAATCAAAAAATGATAGAAATTATCTGCATTCTCCAAAGAGGTACAGAGTACAGATGCAAAATACCTCTAAACCATCCAAACAAGCTTTCAAATTGTGTAATGAACATTATCTCTAATCGCAAAATAAACCGAAAAAGGCTATAAATGATCTCAGACTCGAGAGGTACAAAGAGTACAGATGCAAAGTATCCCCCCAACCATCCAAGGCCTGATTGCTTCCATTGTAATGTAATGAACATTATCTCAAGAAACATGCAAAATAAAATGGAAAAATAAGTCCCTAAATACTCTGTACCCTCTAAAGAGGTACAGAGAGTACAAATGCAAAATACCCCCCAGAAACCATCCAAACGGCTTTCAAATTACTTCCATTGTAATGTAATGAACATTATCTCAATAAACAGGCAAAATAAACTAGAAAAAAATGACATAAATGATCCACTCCAAAAGGTACGAGAGTACTGATGCAAAATATCCTCGAAATTATCCAAACGCTTCATATTGCTTCCATTGGAATGCCCTAAATATAATCTCAAGAAGAAGGCAAGATAAACAAAAAAAGTAGTTCTAAATGATCTCAGACTCAAGAGAGACAAGACAAATGCCATAAAAACTCAAACTATCCAAACAGCCTCCAAATTGCTTACATTTGAATGTAATGAACATAATCTCAAGAAATAGGCTAAAGAAACTGAAAAAATGCCCTAAATGCTATGTACCCTCGAGAGAGGTACAGAGAGTATAAATATAAAATAACATATAAAAAATAACCAATCTTTCACTGGACAGTGAGAAGAGCAGAGTAAACCCTAAATTCATTCAAGTTCGGGAATACATGTGTAAATATCTCATGTAGTCACCTACAATACCTCAATTTTTGATTTGCTATATCACTGAGCGAAGGCCGGACGCGGCACATCGAGAACGAGCTAAGCCGAGAAAAATCCTTCAAAAGAAAGCACTAAACCGCGTGCGAGGAATGTCGAACGACAAGATTATCTCTTCTTCTCCCGCTTTTGAACCTTACCGCCGGAGTGTGTAACGTGTCGCGTGAATATGCCATCCCTTTACAACACCGTCCATTATGTTACTGCTTCGTTAACCACTAAAATGGGGAAAAAATATCGACACGCTGCCGCCATGGATTGAGACGCAGCCACGTATGACGACGTTATTTTATAAAATTAATTAATAACTAAATATATAAATATTTAGTTATTAAATATTTTATAAAAAATATTTTTAATTTATATATTTTAAATATTTTAAATTATTATATTAATTAAAAAATTAATAAAACCCCCTCTCTCTCCTACCGAAAGCAAAAAAAAAAAATCCATCGTCTGCTTTCATAAAAAAAATTCTATGGCATGGAAGAACGTCCGTCGACGGACGACTTGGCCTATTTTCATAAAAAAAGAATTTTTGATGCCTAAATTGATTATTAAGATTAAGAATATGCCTATTTTAAAATTTTTTCCAATGCTTTACCGAATCCCCGGCTTCAATTCCACTGCCTTCACAGATCGACATCCCATGCGTCCGATCCTATCAAACTTTCTCCGCTCGCACGCCTCGCAGATAATCGCTGACCGCATGAAGCAGATTGCCGCTCTCGGTTCACCCTGCTCCCTACAGGTGTAACAAACAGACTGTGAGTCTTCATGCTCGCTTTCACTCAAAACCGCCCAAACCCACTGCTGCTCCTATGGCAGCTTCTAACTCATATTGACTGTCCGCCGTTCAGGGACTGACCTGATCCGCTTCCATCAGACTGCCTGCCTTCTTCCCACTCCACCGAGGTTGCGGGCTGCCGCTCTCTTCCCATTACACCGCAGATGGCCGCTCTGCCAGGACTCTGACGCTTCCTCCATTCAGCCTACTGTAACTCAGAGTCGCTTGGTTTTGCAGTTCATCTCTCCTCCAGCCATTTCGATCCAGACGCTGCCTGACCCTCTTCAAACCTTGGCCCAGTCAGAATTAACCTTTAGTTTTTGTGACCATACATAATCAGAAACTGCCTGTTTTATGTAATCCTTCAGTTTACAACCCATCCAAATTTCATTATTTTCGCCACACGAATGGGAACAACATTGTCCAGACTAATTCTTCTTTCGATTTTCTGATGCATCCTCGCTAGTCCCATTTTTGCGCCGCATGGGAAAGAACATCCAACATGCAAATTCTCCTTCGATCACCCTCGCTTCCTACCTTCACTTCACCGCAAACTGGGGGAAGAACATCATCAATAGGTGAATTCTTCTTTCAGTTTCTGACGTCGCACTCCTTACCTTACATTCCCAATTGCATACTTAACTCCACTCCTTTACCTAGCCTTGCAGCGCGTCGAAAAATGCGTTAGAACATGTAGGATTTGTGAATGTGAATATATATATATATATATATATATATATATATGCTTGTATTTTTCTATGGGTTTGAAGATCTCGTTGTACTCAATAGGGCGCGACGAGACCGCTCACTATGATCAACAGGGCATACCGAGTAAGCCACCACTTGTTAGATGTCGCTTCCACCAGACGAAATGCTGGCAAAATTTCATTTAATTTCCAAACTTCGAAAAAAAGGGGGAGGAATATATATTGCATTCTATGTCTTTTTCGTGTTTAAAGACCTCATGCTCACAGGCACAAGATGAAAACCGCCATAACAAGACACCACTACTACGCCTCAGGGTAGCTGCCTCCAGTAAAATTCTCGATGACGCCTGAGGTCGCCAAAATTTTGTCTAAATTTTAGACTTAGAAAAGAGGGGAATGAATATATATTGCATTTGTCTTCATTCAGGTTTAAAGGCCTCTGTGCTCAACAGATGATGATATCGGTGTCGACACCACCGCTACATGTATGCCGAGAAACACCCATGCCTCTATACGGGATGACACGAGTCGCCAAAATTTTGACAAATCTTTGACTTAGAAAAATGGGAGAGTGAAATGAAATGACTTAAGAATGCTAAATAGAAAAACCTGCAGCTAATTTTATAGTGTCAAATGAAAAAAGGGGGAGCCTTTAAAGCAAATTTTGGGAAAAATAGAATATTTATTTAAAATCGAAGTGAAATTTGGGAGAGGCTAATATTAAACTTACAAACATTGGGAGAGGCTAATATTAAACTCAGAATCTCTAATTGTAATTCTCTAAGGCTTAAACTGAAGCGTTTAAAGTGAGTTCTCTTTTCTTGTAATTTCCTGAAAATTAAGCAAGCTTTATTTGGAATTTAGGGGGAGTAATGCCAAATTCACAACAAACTTGAAATAAACTCGAAATCTGAGGATGAATCCAAATTGGGTTTAATAACTCTTATACAAATGTGGAGGTGATTATTATGCTAGCTAATAAGCATAAGTGATGCTAAAACAATAAACACTAAAATTGGCATAACTTATCAAAATTGATGTAAATTGAGTATAATCAAGTTGAGAAAATTACAAAAACTCAACAAGTAAACTAAGCGCCAGTAATGTGTTAAACTGCAATCTAAATCAAAATATCTTTTTCGCCACCGGATCTGCAACTCTTTGTACAAGCAGATAGAAGGCAATACTAATCAAAATCTATAAAAATCATGGAGCTTCCTTCAATCAAAAATCAAGGAATTTCATCCTAATTATGATTTTCAAAATCAATGATTTTATTAATTAGATGAAAGTAGCTAACCTATAAATACCTGCATGTGTTCGAACACAGAGATTTCAAGTGCAAATTTTAATGTCAAGTCACAGCTAAATTGGAATATACTAAATATTAATCAAAAATCTAATAAGATATTAGATCAATTTACAATGCTTCTTCACCATTCAGAACTTTGTACAAGCATGTATACGATCATAAATCAAAATTTACAAAAATCATAAAGCTTTCTTTGATCAAAAAATTAAGAAATTTTATTCTAATTATGATTTTCAAAATCAATGATTTTATTAATTAGATAAAATTAGCTAAGTTATAAACACCTACATGTGCTCTGACATAGATTTCAAGTATAAATTTTAAAAGAGCAAAGCAAATTTGAATTAAAGAAACTACAAAATTAATCTCATAATTCGAACACCAAATTACCTAAAATTATTATACACCTGCATGTGCCCTGACACTATGTTAAATGCTTAAATTCAAGTCGAGGATCATACGGGTTGCTTCCTTTAGTCTTAGATGCTTAACAAAACCTAAAAACTTATAATAAGAGTTTCAAATCAGTGAAACATCTGAGAAACTAATTCTTTCAGGTGAGAGTAGATCTAATCCTCTGTTAATAGCTAAACAGAGTTGATAGGATCTAAAATATCTTAAACATATTCAAATTAATCGATATTTTTCAAATCAAATTAAATAAAAATCTGAAATCAATCTCATAACTCAAAAATAAAAGAACTTCCTAAATTGTTAAATACATCCGATGCCCTACACTAATGTTTATATTCAAGTGAGGATGTTGTGTTTTCTGCAGTCTTGTGAGGGTTAACAAAACTAAAAAACCTATAATAAGAGTTTCAAATCAAAATATCCAAAAATTGATTACCATATTATAGTAGATCTAATCCGTTAAATAGCAAAAGAGTGACAGATCTAAAACTCTTAAATATAATCTAATTAATCAATTTTAAGTAGCAATCTAAAAATCATCTAAATGAAACTCTATCACTAAAAATTTAAATCAAACTTAATCTATCCACCTTCCGCAACTGTTTGTCGGGGGTGAAAAATTAAGAAAACTTTAGCTCATAAAGGAGCCAATGTCAAATCAAGTGTTCTACTATGTTTACTCTCAATCAATCTCTGCCAAGAAGGACGGGTCTGTCCTCCGACTGTGACTTGGGATGCTCCATGGATGAAGTAATTATGACCAGTCCTCGACGGGGTGGTTTGGCGATTCCATTATATTATGATCACGATCAGAGTCTGTATTCTCCAATAGCTCTGCCCTTTGAGTTGTGAATCATAGGGTATACTTGATAGGACAAACAACCCTCTGTCAGCTAAGGTGGACTTAAGACTGTCTCCTTAGATAAATATAATCCCAACTCTACAAGGATTTCTTGGACGACGTAACCCTTGTGTTGCTGATAAGGATCCTTCTATCAAGTTGGGTCGACTACCTCTAACTAAGTAGACTAGGACCGCTGATCGATGACGGAACCATGGGATCTAGATCGCGCCATCATTCCCCAACCATCCGGTTTAAGAAAATGATGAATTTCATATCTTAAATACAAAACTTATGTTGTTACTATCGCGCATTGAGCCATATAATGACTAGCCTTAATCAAAAGTTCTCTCATTTACTGGAGGGGTAATTAACTATGGGGCTTGCCTATAGGAAACCCGAACTAGATCTAAAGTTCTCCAAATGAGGATGAAATGTCTGCAAGTGTCTTATCTACTATTCCATCTATCTTCTGAAAATTACACCGACACCTTTAAACCACTCTTTTCATCAAGAGGTCAGAATTTTGAATTGATTTTGCAACTATGTTGGGGACATGATTATCTTTTCATTTTCTTAATCAATTTAAGCTATAGTAGAAGAGCATGATAAAAAAAAAATTAAAAAAAATTATCAATGAAATTAAATTTAAATCAATCATATTTTTATGACTAATCTTCTTGTTCTTTGTATCGATGGATCTTCAGAACACGTCGTTCATCATGCAGCTAGGTCGCGGAGCCAATATCCATCTAGCTAACGCTGTAATCAATTATGGGGATGTTGGAGCTACTATTTAATTTGATAATATAGACTTCCCAGCCATCACCGCTATAAATAATCCTCCACCTGAGCATCTGCATATTGTACACACTAACCTGTGCAATGGAGGAGGACAATTGGAATGACCGCTACTACTACTAAGGTTCCTCAAAAGAGAGCCTTTGTACTTAAAAGATTGATTCATTTTGAGGCGCCAGTCTTGAAGAGAACCTTCATTGGGCAGAAAGTTTCAGTCATACCTATGAATGCAACAACCCTGCCAGTTGAACCTTTTGCACTAGGAAGGTATGATACTGAAGCCTCCTATTCTAGAGAAAAATTGAGTAAAAGGCAAAGGAGAAGAAACACTATACTGTGAGCTCAGTAGTTGATGTTTGAATCACAAGTCATACAACTAACCTTACAACCAGAAGCGAGTATCTCTACCCTACAATAAATTTAAAATTTTTGAGATGGGTGAAAAGGAATAGCTCTACTGGTGATGTTAAATGGTATTTTTTGGGCTCAACAGCAGAAACAACATGAAACTCTTTCTACTCGAGCACATTGATTTCTGAATGTTGTTACGGAAAAATGTCTTATGAATAATAGGTGTCAAATGTCAATTATTATAGAAGCCAAAAATACTCCACTATAAAAGCTACAATCAGTGGTAGTAAGAGATCAAGACTGTTCTAAGCAATTCCTACATGGTGAACATTGGGGTGTGACACTTGGATCACATGCCCAAGAATCCATTACCGAAAGGTCCTGGTAGAAAGAAAAATAAATATGGAGGTCAATGCCTCGAGAAGAAGTAGCAGCACAAAAGCTTCTTCATCTAGAAGCAAGCTAACCCAAAGACATCGGAGAAAGAGAAATGTTGAACTGCGTGCTCAACAGTCATTGTTCAAGTAAAATTTGTACAACCAGTAGTGGAACTAGAAGCGAGTGTTCTAACCAATAATAAGTTTGATAACCTAAGATGGGTAAAGTGGAACACTCAAGTCAAATCAAGGCCCTTCAGACCGACAATGTCAAGTTCCAACTTCTCTAGTGAGGAAACTCAAAATTGTATATGCAAGAGTGTATCAGATCCTCAAAGTTACTAAGAAGAAATGACATATAAAAAGAAAATACGAAGGTCCTATTCTTAGGGAGACCAGAGTTGCTCCTCCAAAGAGACCTCCTCTTATAGCCCAAGACAAATGTCTACTAATTCAAGTCTCGCACGATGAGCATCGAGGTGTGACACTTAGATCACAGACTTAAGAATCCGCCATCAAAATGTCCTGATAAATAGGTGAGCAAATTTGGAGGCAAAAATATTGAAGTGAAATTGCTTTACAGAAAAATAACAGCATGACATCTAGACTGTACTCCCACAAAATCCACTCCTCATGCTAAAGTGTTTGAGCAGCCTTGTCACTTGAAGTTGAACTACCTTCACTCTGAGTAGTCATTTAACACAATCTCACTCAAGATGAGAATGTCTATCTACGGATGTGAGAATTTGATGGACTTGACGAGGTTAGGCACCAAGCTCAACAAAATCTAGAAGTCTACCGAGTAAAGATGTCCAAAAGCTTCTTCATTATATGTTATCTCACAAGATTACCCTCATCTCGAGGATCGATCTGCTGAAGTACTTGATGACAAGATCAGCGTTGATAGGTCGCTTGGTAAGATGGGCAGTATTGCTTTTGCAATTTGATATCACATATGTTCTGTAGAAAGTAATGAAGGGACAAGTCTTAACAGATTTTCTAGCTACACATCCCATCCTTGCAGACTCTTCTCTTAATGACGATTTGCCTGATGAGCAAATTATGGTCATTCACGAAAGAGAAAAATCATAAATTTGAGAAATGTACTTTGATGGAGCTTCATTGATCAAGCAAGTCCAACATCTAAATTTCTCAAGAGCAAGAGCGGGAATCAGCATCGTCTTCATAACACCAGAAGGAGGGATAATGAGATGATCATATGGATTGACCGAGCCATGAACTAATAATGAAGCTGAATATGAAGCATTAGTGACAAAAGAAGCTATTTTCATAGGCATTCAAAACGCACATTTTGGTGATTCTCACTTATTATAAATCAAGTACTTGCATCTATAGAATCAATAAGCTTGAGTTAGCTTTCTATCACAAGTTCTTGAGTTATGAAGCGATATCAAATATCACACTAACTCGAAGTCTCTCAACTGAGAATAATAAAGTTAAGCAAAACTAGCTAAGAAAATGACAAGTATGAATGGTGATTATGTCATGATCGACATATTTACTCAATGAGTTCTAGATAAAGTATCAATCCTCAGTAGAGGGATTATCACCCGACGCAGGATGGTTGCTCTCATACTTTCCAAAATCAACAAAAAGTTATACTAAGAAGAGCTAAGAATGATATTGCCTCAGAAAAGCAGTGTGAAGCCTTTTTTGTAGAAGAGTCACGTGAATGGAGGCAAACCTTCATCGCCTACTTTAAAGAAGGCAAATCACCAAGTAATAAATCACTGGCAGCTCAAATCAAAAAGAGAATATTACACTATACTTTCATCAACAACACTTTATATCATAGATCATTTGAATAAATGTGGCTACGATGCTTAGGTGTAGGTGAAGCTAGCAAAGTCATGGTTGAAATTCATGAAGGACTTTATGGTGCACATCAGTCAGGTCCCAAGATGGCAGTAAAGATCAAAAGGATGAGTTATTATTGACCATCTATGGTGAGAGACTGTATTAATCACGCTAACAAGTGTCATGAATGTCAAGTACATGAGAATCTCATCCATCAACCTCCAAATCCATTACACCCAACAATAGCATCCTAGCCATTCGAATGTTGAGGTACATATGTAATTGGACCAATCGATCCACCATCATTAGCTGGACATCGCTTCATCCTAAGAGTGACTGATTATTTCTCTAAGTGGTCTGAGGCTACTCCATTTAATGAAGTCACTGCTGACCGAGTGATCAACTTCTTCACGCATAATGTAGTCTATAAATTTGGAGTGCCATGTCGAATAATTTCTAATAATGACTTTTCAAAAGTGCAAAAGATTTATAGATTCATCGACACAAAATTGAAATTGATATACTCTTCAATATATAATCCAAGAGTAAATGATTTGGCAGAGGCTTTCAACAAGACATTAGTCACGCTGCTAAGAAGATTCTTACTAAAAATAAAGAGAATGACATACTAAGCTAGTAGATGCTCTATAGGCATATCAAACTACCTACAAGATGCCGACTAAAGCCACTCCTTATTCATTGGTATTTGAAACTGAAGTAGTTCTTCTACTCAAAGTTGAGTTACCTTCACTTCGAGTAGCCATCCAGTACAATCTATTTGAAGATCAAAATGCCTGTCTGAGAATGGAGGAACTCGATGTGCTTGATGAAGTTAGATTACAAGCTCATCAAAATCTGGAAGTCTATCGAGCAAAGATGTCCGGCTTTTGACCATACATGGCCCGAACATTTCAAAAGGAGAATTGATGGTGTTGAGAAGACCAATTATTCTAATCAAAAATTTGGTGGCAAATTTGAGCCTAATTGGGAAGGCACTTTTGTCATTGAAAAAGTATATCAAGGAGGGGCATACCAACTCATCAACCTAAAGGGTGAAAGACCAATGCCGCCAATCAATGGTCGTTACCTGAAAAAATATTATACATGACAAATACATTCCCAAGGTACAAAAGAAATCCCCCTGCAAGATAGGGGATTTTTTTAGTAAATCTATTTAGGTTGACATCGTGCTTCATGCCGAGATCCCTAAATAAACATACTCGAGATGAAGAACTTTTTCGTGAAAATTCTCCTGTTACATAGGGGGTATTTTTTTAGTATATCTATTTAGGTTGACATCGTGCTTCATGCCGAGATTCCTAAATAAATATACTCCAGATGAAAAACTTTTCCATTAAATTCTCCTATTACATAAAGGGCATTTTTAGATTTTTTATATACAGATGAAATCAATGTTGTATGTTAAAATCTCCTTTAGAATACATCAATTCAAATATGGATGTATTTATATATTTTCATCTTAATAAATTCTCCTAAATGTACTTTAGAATTCTCTCTGCAAGACTGAAGGTATTTTTTAGTTTATATTAAGTTTATTTGAGTTGACATCATGTCATGAGACGAGATCCTCAAATATACTTTGATTAAGGTTGACATCGAGCGCCACGCCGAAATCCCTGAATATATCTATAATTATCACTGTTAAGTTGCAGAGTCTTGAGGAATAAAAAGAATCTATTTCTACACATGAAAGGATAACCTTAAATGTCAAGAAAATTATCTCCCAGATTTATCAAATTCTGGAAATCAAGTCAGAAGAACTCCCGATTTTGGAAGCTTTAATTAATTAAGTTGGAGAAATATCAACCTCTACATCCTGAAGTTTAGGACTCGGATGGGTTCTAAAGGTCAGACTCAATAAGCCCAAATATGACCAAGTTGTTGACGCTCTCCTCAACAAGCTGTAAGAAAGGCGTAGTGAAAGAGCCCCGTCCGTCCCAATGATGATATGCTCAATCTCAAACGATCCAACCGATCAAGAGATCTCTACTTGATCGATAGATCAAGGAAATTTGAGGAAATGCTCAATTCAGGGCTACCTCAAATCAATCTATATATTACCTGTAAGGTGATATTTCAATATATTCTTAAATGATCTGATCAAGCTCAAAGCACAGATCAACGCCTATCTCCTCATCAATCCGTCAAAGCAGAAAGCATAAGACCAAGGAAGCAATTCCATAGTTCATACAAAGCCAATGGTCGAACTAAAGGCATTTTGTGGTTATTCAGTCTGTTAAAGCACACATTGCCAGACTAATAACTCTACATTGACCCTATATAAGCCGGAAGGCTGGGTCATCTATATGTACCCTTCAACGAGTCTGTCAAAACAGTAAGCACAAGGTTCATGGAGTGCATACACTTCCTGGAAAGTCAAGAAAGATAAATCAGGTCATTCCTTCATCAAGTCCATCAAGCTCAAAGCTAAGACATAAGGCATTTCAAACCGAGCATGGATAAATTGATTCCCTAGCAAAATCATTCATTAAAACAAACAGACTAATTCCTGCATCAAACCAAACCAAGCATGAAGTTAGGGTCAGAAGAAATTCAAATCTGCAAGAATATAAAATAAAGATCTTCAATAAAGTCATTGAAGTAGATAGCTCTTATTAATCTGACAAGTCGATTCTGATAAATTGGTCATGCCCGTCATTTAGCATGTCCTGAATATGACAGCATACTAATGACAAATCTTATGAAAGTTTAAAAAGCTGAAGAAGCTAAACAGATCCAAGCTCGCCCCAAATGGTCAATGCTAACAAATGTGACTCATGCGCGCAATCACATTGATTGGGGGCATTTGTTGATCTCCATATGTGTACCATAAGTCAAGACAAGTCCACAAGTCAAATTCGACGGACTTCAGAGGTGACAGTGCGCAAATTGAGGCTCAAAATGCACTCGGCGTTACTAAAATTAGTCGAAATAATCTCTGATCGATGAACGGACTTCACCGTTAGAACGTCAAAATGAATATCAATATTAAAATCTAACGAGCAATCAATTGCCGAGCTAATGCGCGACACGCATACCAGAGTTGGGAGCTACGACGTAAGTCAAACAACCTCCGTTCATAAAATTAATTGCATCGTTAGCTTTGAAATGTCAAAAAGTGAATATTCGTGCTTAATTCAGACGAAACTGCACAAATGTCGAACAATTTGAAGTGGTAGTGTGCAAATCGAGGCTGAAGCGTAGTGGACGTCACCAAAATCAACTCAAATGACCTTCGATCGATGAACGGACTTTGCCATCGCATTCAAAATATTGAAATTGATTAGGATATAAATATTGCACGGCTTGATGAGCAACCGATCAAGCCTTCGAGGTCATCAATACATGTAAACGTCGAGATTAGGGAGGCGATACAGTCAAAGCGATCTCCGTTCACAAAATTGATTACATCATTGGCTTCAAAACGTCGAAATCTATCAAATAAGATTGTTCACACTCAATTCAGATGAGTTTGCACAAAAATCGAGTGGTCAAAAGTGGCGACACGCATTTTGAGCTGAAATTGACTCAATTTGGCGTTACTCGAACCAAATGGCCTTCGATTGCGAAACGGACTACGCCTTTGCATTCAAAATATTGGAATTACCATAAATCAATATATATATCGACTATGTGCGTTCACTGGCGTGAAGTCCACATTAAGACGGTTTAATAAATTCAAAATTAATTAAAAAATTCCCAAATTACCCCCATGCTCAACTGTTCCCCCCATTTTCAGTTTTCTGAAAAACAAATAAAATAAAAAATTGAAAATAAACCACTCCCTCCTCATTCTCATCTACTCTCCCCTCATTCCCAATTCCTGTTTCTCTCTCAGATCCTTACGTCCGTTGAAAAAAAACTCGCCTGAGGTAAAAGAACTCCCCTTCTCAAAATTTCTCATTTCCTTTGAATTTCGGCTTGATCTGCCGGCTCCAATTCCACATCTCCATTATCAGAATCCGTGCATCGATCCAGCCGCTGGCTGCATTGCCCATCTTAGCGGCTCCACGTTACGCTCGCTTCGCATGATCAGTAAAGTGTGACCGGCTCGCGTCGCAATCTTGCGCGCTCGACCCGCCGTCCAGCATCCATTTCAGGTTTTCAGCCGTGCCCACATCTTCGCGACTACTTTTGCCTCCGCCCCATTACCAGACCCACTCGCCCATTCCGGCTCCCTGGTGTTGCCCTCAGCGTAGTTCAGCGTGACCGCCATAATCTGCCGCCATCCGTGACCTGCGGAGTTCGCTCCTCTTCCGCGACTCAAGCTCGGGCCCGCCAGGTGGGCAGCTCCTCTTCCCATCACACCGACCAGCGGTTTGGTGTCGACCATTGACCCTAGCTTGTTCCTCGTTCCTCCATTCCCACCGCGGCTGACCATTGGCTTTGCCAGATCCACCTCCGACCCATCGATCCACATGCTGCTGACCAGCCAAAACCCTTGGCCCACATAACTAACCCTGACCCACTATACTCTTCTGGTGATCCAGGCCCTGAACCTAGCCGTTTTCGCATCCTTCCATGAGCACGCACATCCAAATTTGTCATTTTGCTGCTGACCGAGGAAGAACATCGTCAAGCGAATTCTTCGATTTACGGCGATGCATCCTCTTTAGCGGTCCGTTTTATCAACTGGAAGAAGATCATGAACGGGTGAATTCTCCTTTCGATTTCTAGTGTTGCACCCCTCGCTTTAGCCTTCCTACTTTCGCTTCGTCGCAAACCGGGGGAAGAACATCGTCAACAGATGAATTCTTCTTTCGGTTTCCAGCATCACACTCTTTGGCTTATATTCTCAATTGCATACCTAACCTCGTTCTTTTGCCTAGCCTTGCAGCACGCCAAAAAATGCGTCAGAATATATGGGATTTGTGAATGTGAATGTATATATATGCTTGTGTTTTCCTGTAGGTTTGAAGATCTCATTTATTGCTCAATAGGCGCGAAAAAGATGAACACCAGCTTCACGCTCAACGAGCGTGAGTAAGCCACCACTTGTTAGATGTCGCTCCTCCTAGACGAAATGCTGCCAAAATTTCGTTTAATTTCCAGACTTAGAAAAAAAGGGGAGGAATATATTACATTGTATGTCTTCTTTCAGGTTTAAAGACCTTGTGGTGCTCAACAGGGCGCGACAACAAGAAAACCAGCTACGGTGTTGCAAGACACCACTCTCTACGCTCAATAGAGCGTCTTAAAAAATACCCCGATGCGACATATCTGGGGATGTGGCCAGGAAATTTTGAAATTTTGTCTAAATTTTAGACTTAGAAAAAGAGGGGAGAATGAATATACATTACATTTGTCTTCTTTTAGGTTTAAAGGCCTCGTCGTGCTCAACAGGGCGTGATGAGATGAAAATCGGTTGTGGTGTCGCAAGACCTTTCACGCTCAAGGGTGTCGAGTAAGCCAAAACACCCTCGATGCAACCACAGGGATGACGCCGGGAGGCTGCCGAAATTTCTTCAAATCTTTGGACTTAAAAAATGGGAGAATGAAATGAAATGACTTAAGAATGCTAAATAGGAAAATCAGCTAATTTTATAGCTTCAAATGAAAAAAGGGGGATCCTTTAAAGCAAATTTTGGGAAGAATAGAGAATATTTATTTAAAATCTAAGAATTTAGAGGCTATTAAACTCACAAATATTGAGAGAGGCTAATATTAAATTCACAAACTCCAATTACAATTCTCTAAGGCTTAAAGTGAAGCGGTTAAAGTGAGTTCTCTTTTCTTATAAATTCCTGAAAATTAAGCAAGCTTTATTTGGAATTTGGGGGTACTAATGCCAAATTCACAACAAACTTGAAATAAACTCAAAATCTGAGGATGAATCCAAATTGAGTTTAATAACTCTTATACGAATGTGGAGGTGATTATTATGCTAGCTAGTAAGCATAAGTGGGGCTAAAATAATAAACACTGAAATCGACATAACTTATCAAAATTGATGTAAATTGAATATAATTAAGTTGAGAAAATTACAAAAACTCAACAAGTAAACTAAGGACCCGTAGTGTCTTAAACTGCAATCTAAATCAAAATATCTTTTTTGCCACCGGATCTGCTACTCTTTGTACAAGTAGATAGAAGACGATATTAAATCAAAATCTACAAAAATCATGGAGCTTCCTTCAACCAAAAATCAAGGAATTTCATCCTAATTATGATTTTCAAAATCAATGATTTCATTAATTAGATGAAATTAACTAAGCTATAAATATTTGCATGTGCTTGGACACAGAGATTTCAAGTGCAAATTTTAATATTTGAAAGGGCTGTGCAGGCTAAATTGGAATATATTAAATATTAATCTGAAAAATCTAATAAGATATTAGATCAATTTACAATGCCTTCTTTGCCACCGGATCTACAACTCTTTGACGGCGCATGTAAGATACTAAACCAAAATCTACAAAATCATAAGGCTTTTTTGATTAAGAATTTCATTCTAATTATGATTTTCAAAATCAATGATTTCAATTATGAAATTAACTAAGCTATAAACATCTGCATGTGTTCTGGACATAGAGATTTCTGCAAATTTTAATGCTCAAAAAAGCGTAAGATGCTAAATTGAAATTAAAGAAGCTACAAAATCAATCTCATAATTCAAATAACAATTACCTCAAATTACTATACACCTGCATGTGCCCCGACACTATATTAAATGCTTAAATTCAAGTGTCCAGGATGCTACGTTGCTTCTTTAGTCTTAGACCGTCGTTAATAAAATTTAAAACCTATAATAAGAGTTTCAAATCGCTGAAACATCGGAAACCGATTCTGTCAGGTGATAGTGGATCTAATCCTCTGTTAGTAGCTAAACAGAGTTGACATGATCTAAAAGCTCTTAAACATATTCAAATTAATCGATATTTTTCAAATCAAATTAAATAAAAAATCTGAAATCAATCTCATAACTCAAAAATAGAAGAACTACCTAAATTGTTAAATACATCCGCATGTGCCCCGACACTATGTTGAATGTTTAGATTCAAGTGTTTGAGGATGTTGTACGGGTTGTTTCCCGGCTTAGTCTCAGGACTGGGTCCGGATTAACAAAACTAAAAAAACCTACAATAAGAGTTTCAAATCAGTAAAATATCTGAAAAATTGATTCTGTCATATTGCAGTAGATCTAATCCTCTGTTAGCAGCTAAATAGAGTTGACATGATCTAAAACTCTTAAACATATTCTAATTAATCAATTTTAAGTAGCAATCTAAAATTTGTTTAAATAAAACTCTATCACTAAAAACTTAAATCAAACTCAATCTATCCACCTTCCGTAATCGCTTTTGGGTGACAAATTAAAAACTTTAGCTCACAAAGGAGCCAATGTCAAATCAAGGCTATGTTTACTCTCAATCAATCTCCGAAGGATTTGGCTCGTGTCCTCGACGCGTGGTTTGGGGCCAGATGAAGAAGCATGCACCGTGAGTCCTCTGTTCGAGTGATTTGGCCAGTCTGGCTCCATTATATTACAATCATGACCGTAGCCCGTATGCTCCTCAATGACTTTTTCCTTTGAGTTGTGAATCATAGGGTATACTTGATAGGACAAACAACCCTCTATCAGCTAAGGTGGACTTAAGACTGTCTCCTTAAATAAGCACAACCCCATGTCTACAAGGATTTCTTGGACCACGTAACCCATGTATTGCTGATAAGGATCCTTCTGTCAGGTTGGGTCGACTACCTCTTCTGACTAAGTAGATAGTGGACGACTTCGGATGAGAACCATGGATCTAGATCGGCACGCCATCATTCCAACCATCCTTAAGCTAAAATGATGAATTTCATATCTTAAATACTAACACTCTATATTGCTACTATATCATTGAGCGATATAATATAAATTTAATCGAAAGTTCTCTCATTTACCTAGTAATTAACTATGTGAGCTTTCTACAAGAAAACCCGAACCATCTAAAGTTCACCAAATGACGAAATCTCTGCAAGTGTCTTATCTACTATTTCATCTATCTTCTGAAAATTACACCGACACTTTTAAACTACTCTTTTCATCGAAGAGGTCGGTGATGAATTTTCGGAGCCCACAGTATTGTACATTAATTTATTTTGTAATACTATGTGAGAATAATTACACGCATCATGGAATCATAAATATTTATAATTTCACAGAAACTGAAAAAGCCGAACTATCCATTTTAGGTGAGAAACAATCAAATTATTGAGAATATGATAAAAGCAAATAATGAGAGTTCAGTTTTGTTCTGCATTTTGATATTTGAGACAGAATTTGATGAATCGACGTAGGAGATCGAAAGTTATATAACTTGGCAAATATTTAAATATTGCACCAAAAACTACCACTAGAATATATCATGAACAATTTATATCAACTTATCCATCTTTTTAAAAGTACTTGTGACCTAAATCTAAAGTAATAATGACAACACAAAACAACATAGCGTAATAAAGAATATTTATATCAATGTAGGTTTGTACATAATTGGAAATTGATTCATTTAATAAAAAGAACATTTTCATCACATTGATCCTTACCGAATCGTTGAGAAAATCTATTTCTGATCCCAATTAGATTTCATACCATTGTTCACATCGAAAAGCAATCAAACAAGATGATAAATCCCGCTTATAAAATTATATATATATATATATATATATATATATATATATATATATATATATATATATATATATATATATATATATATCAAAATTACCTGAAATTGAGGGGTTTGTCCGGAGAGTGAAAAATAGGATGCACGAGGATTCTTACGAAATCTCTCCAATATCGTGCGCCTTCCACCGTTGAATTCAAGCTCGTCCCACACCTGATCGGTTCAAAGACGCGATTTCTCATGTACACTTCTTTCTCTTCTGCTGTTAGATCAAAGAACTCGACGAATTCATCCATCATAGCAGTTCGCAGGCTCTCCGGGACGCCGTGGTTCACTACCTGCATGCATTAATTGCTCAAACAGCTACATAAATTACACAGGTCTCAAGTGGGCCATCTCCAATAAATAAATAAAAAAAGCACTATCAATCGTTTGGTTGTGATAATCATTAATAAAAAAAATTATTGCTCTAATCCTATTGTACAATTGTTTGTGATCGACGCTTTTCGCTCCGTTTTACTATCGCTGCAGCTGCCCAAAAGGCTTTTCTATCATGCACTCCTTTACATTTAGATGGCTTGTCTGCAAAGTTTAAAAATATATAATAAGAGCTGTCAAAAAGGAAAAAGTAAATCTTTTCCTCAAATTCTAGTGAACTTATTTTTGATATGCAGGTTTGCTTGGATGGTTGCCATTTATTTTTATTTTTTATTTTTGAAAAGTTGAGAGGATTTAGGGGCTGTTTGGTTGCCTGAATTTAAAATGCAGCAGAAATTTAAATACAAACAGAAAGAATACAATGAATCAATACTTTATTGTTTGGTTCTACGAAAGAAATATAATGTAAACTATATTTTCTATTTTTGAAAGATAAAGAAAGAAAGAATACATGTATTATAAATACTCTATTATATTTTTAGAAATTAGTGAAATTTTTTTTCATTAATTAAAATATTAAATAAATAAATTAATTATATATCTTTATATATGATAGACCTTTATAATATATTTATTTTAAAAGTAGAAAACTGAACAATATGATAGACCTTTATATAATGATAAATAAATTTATTTTAATAATATCTATTATTTATTTTAAAATATTTTTTATTTATTTTTATAGTATATATATATATATATATATATATATATATATATATATATATATATTAAAATTACATAATCTTTTTAAGTCAAATATTTATTTTTAAAATATTCAAAACAATTAAGTTTTTATAAATATTTTAAAATAATATAATTTATTATAAAATTAAAAATAACAATAATAAAAAATAAATTAAATAAATATTCTTAAAAATAAATTAAATAATGTATTTTTAACAAATAAAAATAAAAAACATAAAATTAAATTTCTCAAACAATTCTTATGTTATTATCTGGATATTTCACACTTAAAATTTTCCGAATTTAGACAAAATAATATTACATTAGAGAAAAAATTGTCCAATATTCCACTTATATTTGATGTTCTTCATCTTCTTGCGATCGCGCTCGAGCCATAGCAAAATAAAATAAATATAATCGTAAAGATAAATAAAATAAATATATAAATAAAACTTTCAGCATACCAGAAATTACGTCTCACGGCCATAGCGGAAAAGGAAAAGAAGATGAAGGTCAACAGATACATTACGCAACCAAGGATTCACAAATTCAACAGTAAAGAGAAAAAAAAGAGTTCCTTTCAGCATACCAGAAATTACGTCTCACGGCCATAACGGAAAAGAAAACTATGATGAAGGTCAAGAGATACATAAGAGAATAGATAGAACATCTCATCTCTCTGAGCTCTACAATTTTGGAAGATTTACAAACACAGTAGACAAAAAAAAAAAATTTGTCCAAATCTTAGATTGGACCCAGATCATACTCGAGATCATACAGCAGCATTTGCAGAGGCACCCACTTCTCGTCGATGTGCTCGGCTCTAATTCCTCCACCTCCTCCCTCACAGCGGCTTCCTCAAAGGAAGACGGCCGTCCATCAAGAACGGCCCCTGTTATGCCGGCTCCATCGGAAAAAAAAAAACTTTTTTCCCAGCTCCGCTCTCCAGGCTCAGCTCAGCTCACTCCCGTTCCTCAGCGCTCCGCTCACACTCCGCTCGCTCGTTTAAATACGCCGTTTTGAGGATTTCGCTTATACTGAAAATAGGCTAAACAGTGAAATACCGGTGAAATTTTACGGAATTATATTACCGCATACCAAACACGAAAAAAGAAGAAATGCACGTATTTGGATTACTTTACACCGTAATTACTCGGAATCAAACAGCCCCTTAATTGAAATTCGTTGAAGATAGCAGTTAGAGCGCAGATTTTATTTATTTCGAATGCTAAATCTGAGAGATTGTAGCTTTTATTGCTTTAATGGTTTACCCTCTATGTAGCCTTTTTCAATCCGTTTGTCTTTTGCCAATTTGTTTATTGCCTTATGTCTTTCTTCTTTAGTCAGAGGGAAAGTAGGTTGAGTTTTAAATATTTTTTCATTCAGATAATTTTGCTTCCCTTGGGCATATTAATTGGATTTTCGTTGGTTCTTAGATAATTTAAAAAAATTATTTATAGAACTTATGTCTTACATTAACTGGGTAGGAGTAGGGCCTACATATTCCTCTGGTTGGCGCAGGGAAGATCAGATTCTATATGAAGATGAAGATTCTTAAAATTAAAAGACAAATATGTCATAGGGAATTTAGAATATTTCTAACCGAAAATTTACAACATATTGCCATCAGAAACCTGCTCCACATTATGATAGACAACTTTATATATTATGGCAATTAATCAGGTTTGAGGCATGTGGGATCCGAAAATTCATCATCGACCACTCGATAATATTTGAATTGAAGAGAGTGATTTAAGGTATCGGTGTAATTTTCAGAAAGCAGATGAAATAGTAGATAAGACACTACTCAGAGATTTCGCTCTCATTTTGTGAGGACTTTAGATTTGGTTAGGGTTTCATATAAAGCAAAACCCCATAGTTACCCCTCCCAATACAGATTTAATTTTCGATGAAGTTAGATCGCTTAATGCGTAGCGTATAGTAGCAGCATGCGGAGTTTAGAATTTAAAATTATGAAATTCATCACTTCAGCTTAAACCGGATGGTTTGGGAATGACGCGTCTCGATCTGGGATCTCATAGTCACATCCCGCCGTCGGGCCTACGAGAGGAGAGTCGACCAATCGAAGGATTCTTATCAACAACACATGGGTTATGTCGTCCAAGAAATCCTTATAGACCTGAGGTGGTGTTTGTCTAAGAAGACAATCTTAAGTCTACCTTACTTGATAGAAGTCTGTTTGCCTTATCAAGTACACCATATGATTCACAACTCAAAGGCGTCAGTCGGGGAGCTTACTGATATGATCGTGATTGTAATATAATGGAGCGACCAAACCACGCCGGGGGCTCGGTCATAACTTTATATATGGAGCCTCGGCTAGCAAGGACACGAGCCACGCCCCATCGACAAGGGATTAATTGACAGTGAACATAGCAGAACACTTGATTTGACATTGGCTACTTTGTGAGCTAAAGTTTTCTTAATTTGCCCCCCTCGACAAACAGTTGTGGAAGGTGGATGGATTGAGTTTGATTTAAATTTTTAATGATAGAATTTCATTTAAGCACTTTCAGATTACTACTTAATTTAATTTAAAAAATTGATTAATTTTAATATATTTAAGAGCTTTAGATCCTGTCAATTTTGTTTTGTTGCTAACAGAGGATTAGATCTACTGTCACTAGATATAATCAGTTTCTCGGATATTTCACTGATTTAAAACTCTAAGTTTTGTTAACCTGGACCTAGTCCTAAGACTAAACCGGGAAGCAACCCACGTAACATCCTCAAACACTTGAATTTAAGCATTCAACGTAGTGTCGGGGCCCATGCGGGTGTATTTAAGATTTTATGTAGTGTTTATTTTTGAATTATGAGATTGATTTCAGATTTTCATTTAATTCCAACTTAGCCTGCACAGTCTTTTCAGACATTAAAATTTATATTTGAAATCTCTATGTGTGAGTACATGCAGGTGTTTATAACTTAGATAATTTCATCTAATTAGTGATTTCATTGATTTTGAAAATCATAATTTAGAAAGGAAATTCCTTAATTTTTTTGTGTTGAAGGAAAGCTCCTTCATTCGTGCAGCATTTAGTTTAGTGTGGCTTTCGGTCTGCTTGTATAAAGAATTGCAGATCCGGTGGCGTAAAAGACATTTTAGACTTAGATTATAGTTTAAAATATTACTTTCACTTAGTTTACTTTTTGAGTTTTTGTAATTCTCCCAACTTGATTATGTTCAATTTAAATCACTTTTAATAAGTTTTATTAATTTCAATGTTTATTGCTTTATCCTTACTCATATTTATTCACTAGCATTGTAATCATTTTTATATTGATATAAGAGTTATTAAACCAAATTTAGATTCATCCTTAACTCCATATCAAATCACATATTTATTTGAAAACTAGACTTCAAATTTATTGCAAGTCTCCTATGATATTGGCATTTGTCTCCCAAAGTTTCAATTAAAGCTTGTTTAATTTTGAGGAATTTGAATAAAAGAGAACTCACTTTACCACTTTAATTTAAACAATAGAGAATTGCAATTAGAGTTTGTGATTTTAATATTAGCCTCCCAAGTTCCAATTTAAAGCTTATTTAATTTTGAGAAATTTTTTTAAAAAAAGAGAACTCACTTTATTGCTTCAATTTAAATCATAGAGAATCACAATTAGAGTTTGTAAGTTTAATATTAGCCTTCCCAAATTTTAATTAAGGCTTGTTTAATTTTAAGAAATTTGAATAAAAAAGAACTCACTCATTACTTCATCAAATCCCTCTAAATAAAGCTAAGAGAGAGCATTTGTTTGAGTTTATAGTACTTGAGAAAGAGAGGGAACAATTTTAAATTCACACTTCGAAAAGGTTTTCAACTTGCTTAAATAGGTTATGTAAATGTTTTTCATCTCTTCTTTTTTGTTTTATTTTTGTATTTGTTGTATGTCATTTTACTTTGACTTTTTTTTTCTTGTTTGACACTTTTAGTTTAAATTTAGTTGTAGGTTTTCTTAGTTAGAATTCTTAAGCCAATTCATTTTACTCTCCCATTTTTTCTAAGTCAAAAGATTTGACACAATTTTGGCAGTCTCCCGGCATCATCCCCGTGTAGGGGGCTACATCGAGAGTGTTTTAGCTTTCTCGGTACGCTCTCATGAATATAGTTTTCGTGACACCATCGTTTTCACACCCGCATCATTAAGGTCTTGAAACTTGAAAGAGAAATACAATGCAATGTGTGTATTCATTTCATTTTTTCTAAGTCTAGAATTAGACAAAATTTTGAAGATTGCAGGGAGCGACATCTAACAGATGTTGGCTTACTCAGATGCCTCATGAGCATAGTGAGGTGTCTTGTGACACCATAGTCGTCTTCGACCCACACGCCTCATGGGCATTAGGATCTTGAAACCGCAGAAAAGAAAAAGTATATATTTTCATATTCACACTTTACTCATGCATTAGTGCTTGAAACCTGCAGAAAGAAATTCAAGCATATATGTATTTTCACATTTGCATTTCCTCGCACCCACTATGTCATCATGGGTATTAGCAAAGTCTTGAAATCTGCAAAAAGAAATGTAAGCATATATGTATTTTCACATTTCCATACACATCTACCAATTATATTTTGAAATCTCCTTTCCTATTTTGGATGAGAGAAAGAGAGGGAGAGAGATGATGGAGTATAAGATTCTATGAAGGAATCGTCTGATATGGCATCCCATGATCTAGAAAGCTTTTCGCTTTCACCATCACCACTGTCACTATCTTCAATCACAGTCCTCAAAGCAGCAAGAGATTTGCTTGTGTAAATTTGGATGGCAGACAAGTAAGGTACATAGTATTGAACAACTATTTCACCACCAAGGAATAGGATTGGAACACCAACGCCATAGGCGCTCCATTCATTGAACAGATCCGAGAGGTCTCCAAGATTCACAACATACATGGTTCCACTGCAAATGATGCCAACAAGACAACAAGATCCTCATGCTCACCTTTCAAAAGATTCACACAGCTTTTCCAATTTACCACTAAGTGGAGGCAGCTCACTCATCCCGAAATTGTTTAGAAATTTCCTCTGTTGTGTGCTAGTATCAACAACATGGCATATGCATCTAATAACTTGTTTATCTTCTTCATGAACCAAAAGACTATAAAGTATGTCTCTCAATGTTTCATAGCATTCAATGACAGCTGAATGCATGTAGTTATCATATTTTATCTTCTTAAATAACTCTGCTTCACCCTTCCTTGGCCATGTCAAGTGCTATTGGTATTTTACTAACAAGAAGAAAGGGAGGCCCCTGGACAACATAAACATCACCGGACGAATATGGCACCAATAACAATAACAACATCTTGGAGTGCAAGCAGAGAACCAAACTCCACTAGGGAAACTCCCTCCCAGAATTCATCATCACTAACTGTCAACATGGCTATATCACACTCAGTGCTAATTGCCAACACTGTAGCCGAGTACTTGGTAATTGAGCCTCTTCTTCAACTTAACATACGTATGATGCTCCACCGAGAGTGGATTCGTTAGCACCCTCTTACCTCCAATGATGAACCCATTGCTGCTCGAGATGTACTGTTGTTTCTGCTGCCAAGGCAGCAGAAAAATTGGGCTCTGTGTTCACGCAGAATGCTTTAACCACCACGTCCATGGACGGAACTGCCTTCACCACCTGGTCCCACCTCGGCAGTGGCTCCCTAGTGGCGGTGACCATTACCAAATTCGCGCGGTCGACGTTGCTCTTGCTCGAGAAAATGTGCTGCGGACCACGTTTAAGTAACGAAGGTGGTGATTTGTTGTCAATGCTAGCGACATCTTTGTCAGGGATGTAGTGGTGGCATGTCTTGCGCGGTTTCGACTAGCAGAAGAAAAGGGAAGGAAAAATGTCGGAGTGAGAGAAAGAGAGAGTTTTTTTTATTTTCTGTGGTTGAGGCCAAAAACTGAACAGGATGGCTGCGATTTTCGTGGAACCGATCGGTTGATCATTGTTATGAAATATTTATATTTTGATCGCCGAATTAATGAATCGTTTATGATCGGAGGTCATTTTGGTTGATTTTGGCGACGTCAGCATTTCTCGATTTGCTATCTTTCAAATCATTCGACATTGCATGCACTCAGAATTGAGCATCTCATGATAGTTTACGATATTTGAACGACGTAATCAATTTCATAACGAGTTATTTTGACATCATCGCGGCTTCGACGATATATAATCGCATATTAATACGATCTTCGATAGGTTGATCATTAGATACAATTTATATCGATCATGTTCTAAATGCGACAAGTTTGTTCATCGATCGGTCATTTGATTATTTTCGCGATCAGATTTAGTTTCGATTTACTATCATTTCCGTCATTTAATTGAATTTGTGAAATGACCAACTTATAACACATATGTGAGGCAAGACATTCATTAATTATTATATTTTTTCTGTGCGGCATGCCATCTTTCAGCTTATAGTAATCTCATCATCATTTTTATATAAAAAAGAAATTTCTTTCATTAGATTCATTGTTCTTATTGACCCATTTTGAGACTTAAAATAAAGAACAGTAAAGACAGCTACCAAAAGAATCCAAAATTTCTTTTAGCATGGTAATATGCTTCTCAATCTTCTCTAATGTCAATAGAAGGAGCAGACTGAAATTGCTCTCGCTTGAAGATTTAGTATATTTATAGGTTATTTGGGAAAACGTTGGATTATTATTTTTATTTTTCATTTTATTTTATTTATATTTTAATTTGAAAATAAAAATATATTTAGTTAGCCACTAATGATAATAATGATTACAATGATTGATGATAGTGATGATTGTAACAATCGATAATAGAGGCAGTCGACAATTAGTTATAATGATAGCTATGAATGATGAAGAGGTGGCGATTGGTAGCCATCAATAACAATGATAATGAAAAGATGTTTGTAGTATTGATGAGTGATGGTCTAAACTATTGATGGCCAAGAGCAATAGCCGTGGCCGAATCAGAGGGAGTCGTCAAAATAAAAAATAATATTAAATTATTATTAAGAATTTAAGTATATGGGGAGCAAAATCTTTAGTATAGTGCATCATATTAAAGAATTAATACAAATCTAGGAATAGTAACTGTCTCCTCAAACCACCTTCTAGTTCCACACGTGGCTGAGAGTAGTTGTTTGGGAAAACGTTGTCTAGGACGTTTACGATATTTGAAGAGTAAAATTTTAATCATCAAAATTTTAATATTTATTCAACACAAAAGAAATAAATAAAATCAGAAACATAAAATACATTAAAATCTATATGTTTTTTGTCTTACGTGTTGGTTATATATTAAACTTATGGGAGGCTAAAGCATTGTTCATGGTGGAATCTACATCTCATAACTTTATATATTTTTATTTATTCTCTTTATAATTGAATAATTGAATCATAAACTCAAGTATTTTGAAATCAATATTGGCAATTAGTATGCAGTGAGCGAAGCATTGTTTTAATCATGAACAATTATTTTTTGTTAAAATTGGCAAATATGAAATAGCTTCGTTTATACTTGTTAGAGTACCAAAAAAAATATTTGTGTTCAGGCTGTGTTGAAAATTAGCTTGATTTTATATTTTAATAATTTTTATTTTTTATTTTTAATTAAAAATAATTATTAAAATCCAAATAATATTGACAAGAATTAAAGCAAAAAATATACAATTATATAAAATAATTATATACAATCATAATTATTATTTTACACTAAAAAAAAACTTTGTTACACAAAAAATTAAATTAGAGATTCATTCAAAGATTTAAAATCAAAATTATATACGTTAAAATTTATTTTATTAAATTAAATGATTTTCAATAAGAGATTCAAAATCATTTTTTTACATAATTGAACACAACTTCAAATATTAATTTATATAACAAAATTTACAAGATCATATATATCATATATATACAAATTTATAAATTCAAACTTATATAATTTACAACTTACAATTTCAAAAATAAAAGCTAAGAAAATAATGAAATTATAATTTCCAAATATCAATTTATAATCAAAGCTTTATAGTCTTTTCAAGATATCTTAAATCCAAATCTTGAATCTTTAAAGTAATATGACTTTATGTTAACAAAACAAAAAAATTATAAAATAAATATTATGAGGGTAAACTAAAATAAATAATCTTGATCTATTATGAATGGTAGTATGAATATTAGGTTGAAAGATGATAAAATGAGATTAATATTAAGGTGATCCAAAAAAAAATGAAAATAAGTGTAGCTTTGTTGATTAAGAAATGAAATCACAAAAAAATAATATGAAATCACAAAAGATGATAAAATGAAAGATTAATATTAATAATAGGATCTATAAAAAAATAAATAAATTAATAGCATTTGTTCCAAATTGACAAAAATGAAATCTCAAAAAATGACAATTAAATCACAAAAAAAAAAATAAGTGATGTTCCAAAATCAAATATTAAATAAATCATTGATTAAATGATGACATTAAAAATTGATAAAATATAATCAAAAAATTAAATTAAATATTTGAAAATACATATAGCAAATATCTAAGTTCTCTCATACATTATAGTTTTTCATCTTTAATGTAATATCACAAGTGATATTACACATTAATAATGTAAATCGTTCTAAATTGACAGTGTAGCATCAAGATCTTATCATTATAAGGATCAAAAAAAACCTGATATATAGCTCAAACAAGTTAATAAGAGCATAAAATAATGGCCAATAAAGGCTTTCATTGCATGTCGAGGCACAAACAAGGCCAAAGAAACATCGATAAGTTGAGGTTGCATGATCTAAGGAACAAGGAAAAGAGAGTGTGAAAGAGGGAGAAAGAAGAGAGAGAAAGAGCTCCAGCTCGAGTTACCAACACCGTGTGCAAACATAATACTCCACATAGGCGAATAGCCATTACAAGGGCTGAAGCGCAATCAAAGGCTCGGATCCAACATCACTCAAAATCCAAACTATTAAAATTTAACTATCATTTATTAAATGATGACATTGAAAATGACAAAATGTAATCACAAAAAATTAAATTAAATGTTAGAAAATACATACTAAATATCTTAAGTTGCATTTAAATACATCTATTTATAGTTTTCATCATAATACATTAATGTGTAATATCACAAATTACAATAATAAAGCTAAATTGAGAGTGTAGCATCAAAAGATCTTATCATGAATAAAGATGCAAAGAACAAAAAACACCATGTGTAATGTAGAAAGAGCAAAACCAGCAAGCAAACAAAGAACTAAATCAGCCAGCAAACCTCCTTGTTGCAGAAGTTAGAAACTAGCATTGTAAAGGAAGACAACATACCCCAGATAAATTACCAGAATTATAAATTATCGAGAAGAGATAGAATCTGGCCGATTAGAAGAAAGCATAAAGGGTTGAAAATATATATATGATAAGAAATTTCAACTATGTAAAATTACCAAGTATTGTAATTGAATTGCCATAAAGTCATTTTGAACAAAATCGCAGGTTACTCAAAGAATCACATAAATAACTTGCAAAAACGGCAAGTAAAATTTTATTGAGCAAACCCGAAAATTGTAAGGCACTGTGACAATATATCTGTAAAGGGTATACTCTCCCATCTAAAGTGGTTTTATAAAATACTCACTCAAGATACTCTCTTCCACCTCTCTTAGGGTTGACATCAACACAAGTAGTCTCAGTGTATGCTCTCATTCAACTTGTTGTAAGTACTGGTATATCATTACCTAAATCATCACCATGATGTGAGAGAATGATCCACATTAGACATGATTGCCACTAAATAAAAAGAAAATATGAGTTAGGACCATATACACACACTCTCAATCTCCGCTAAACTCCATATTCAATATTCATTTATTCTCATTTAATCTAAAAAAATTGCAACTCCAAGATATACATAATTAAGCTAATCACTATCGCCAAATCATCAATAAATAGTATCCATGCCATTGATGCCAACGACTAAATAAATAATGGCAATAAATAGTATCCATGCCATGAGACAACAAAGTAATGGTAACCAAAATAAATAATTATCCAACTATCCATGCCGCGAAAATCAACGAGGGCGATATATTTCCAAAATAATGAGAAAGCGTAATAATATGAACAAGACAAACCAGACAACGAGTAATGGCGGACAGACAAATTAGAATGAGCGAGAAGAGTAAAAGAAAATGAGAAATCAGTGCTACAATATATAGCTCGAATAACGAAGGCAATGAGAATAATGGTGACGGGACAAGCAGAAGCACTTGCATTTTAATAACCTAAAGAATAAGAAATACAACAAGCATAAGCGCATAAGATGTAGAATATACATGGCATAACCAAATAAGCACTTCAAGCATTTTATACAGGTCCAGACAATATATAATACAGGATATCAGTCAAGTCTACAAATAAAATCGAGTCACAAATTGTAAAGCTTAAGATCATTTCTCCTTTAAAATGAAACCGTAGAAGCTTGATAAAAGAAGAAAATAATGATAGGACATGCAAAGTCTTAGAGTCCCAGTAGAAGATTCATAAAACAAGAAAATAATGGTGGTGCCAAACCCGAAATCCGAGAGATGCATCAGAGGTTGGCTATTGCTTCTGATATTACCATTGCAATTTGCCAAAACTTTCAACTCGTAAGACTCTTGCTAAGAGTAGAAATTCGCAAAATCTTGAGAGAGAGTCGAGGGACTTGAGATAGGCGAAAGTCGAGAGCGAGAGTCGAGAGTTTGCGGTCGAAATGCGCAGTCGAGAGATAGGGCAATATCATCGCTCATGTCGTCTTATTTTAAATCAGTGATTAATATAAATTCCTACAATTTGGGATTAACTATCTGACTAAAATAGAAAGCGATAAGCATAAATGCATAATTATAAAAACCTATAATAATAATTACTAATATATTTTAGCTTATTTTATTTAAAATTTTTTAACTAATTTTATAATTAAATTAAATATCAATTTTAAAATATTTAATGACATAAATTATATTTTAAATAAAATTTAATATAAATTATTTATTTATTTCAAGCTAAATCATGAATACGATCAACAAAGGATTGTTAGTGTTGACATTTATCATCGAGCTGAAATATTTGTTAGGTGTTGCTCATTTTACTTCAGCGAATCTGAAATAAATATCGAACGACATTCATGACAACGAGCTTTTTTTATTGATCGGAGACTCATTCATGATCATTTAAATCAATTAATCTTTATAAGATGCTTACATCATGACTTGTCATTAAAGTAAAAATCATAGGACAAATCTTTTCTGAATGAGTAGTTGATAATCATATAACATGAAGCAAGATGATTAAATGAGTAGAATCATTTTTTATATAATTTTAGGTGTGGAGTCTAATTAATATTAATTAGATTCAATAATTTTTTATAAGGTTATTTGGGAAGGAGCAGACTGAAATTGCTCTTGCTTGAAGATTTAGTATATTTATAAGGTTATTTGGGAAAACGTTGGATTATTATTTTTTTCTTTTCATTTTATTTTATTTATATTTTAATTTGAAAATAAAAATATATTTAGTTAAAACATTTAATGATATGATGATTTTCAATTTTGATGATAATTTTAATTCGATAATAGACAATATTAATTATAATTATAAAATAAGAAATTTAATCAATAAATGATAATGAAAATGTGTTTGTAGTATTGATGAGTGATGGCCTAAACTATTGATGGCCAAGAGCAATAGCTGAATCAGAACTCAAGAAGGAGGCGTCAAAATAAAAAATAATATTAAATTATTATTAAGAATTTAAGTATATGGGGAGCAAAATCTTTAGTATAGTGCATAATATTAAAGAATTAATACAAATCTAGGAATAGTAACTGCCTCCTCAAACCACCTTCTAGTTCCACCCGTGGCTGAGAGTAGTTGTTTTAGATAGTTTAGATTTTAAGAAATCTTAAATTTTTTTGATTATTTGCAAATACAATTAGATTTATCTTCCAAAATAAAAAACAAAAAAATTTAAAGAAACATAAATTCATCATATTTTTTAAAAATAAAAATAAAAATTTATTCAAAAGCCCAAACAACTCGATCTCATAAACTTTGTTTTGTCGATTAATATTGAGCTTCTTACTATGGGAAGAGCATCTTTTTGTTTAGGTTGATTTTTTTTTCCCCACATAGCTTGGCGTGTGTGTGCTTATTTTTTTAATCATGCGCCACCAAAAGCAAAATTTGTAAAATAATACAGAAGTCCGGCAAGGTATCCGGATATGCATTGAAATGGAGCTAGCAGATATGGACAATTGTTAGAGTCCCAGGGCCAAAGAGCATCTAAATAGAAAGAGATGCTTCAGGTGAGAGAATCTTATAAGTACAAAATTTATATATATATATATTATTGTAAAAGTTCAACCGCAAAAGAAAGAAAATCCAATACCAAAAACAAAGATCAATGTCGTGAAACAAAACCTCGTAGTCTGATATATAATTCAGAGAAACAAACCGATCCATTGAAATCAGCAGTTCTAACAGCTAATCGAAAGCCACCCAAACAAAATCCAATGCGAAAGACAAATTAATATAAAGTTAATAAATCTTGAGATAATAACAATGATTTTATGGAGCTTCTAATGAGTCCAACACAAACGAATAAAAATCTGTTTGTGTTAGTGTCATTCAGAAAAAAAGTCTAAATTGAATATTATATTATGGAACAATAGCTGATTAAATAGCAAAATACGAATGGTCCAAAATCGTCAAATTGGACAGCTGCGTTGAGTACGATGTCTACGAATATACATGGCAAGGACATAGATAAGAAGCCATTATTAAAAGATTAAACTAGTATTTCACCGGTGAAGTTTACGACAGAAATGGTCAGAAGTAAAGTTAGCCATGACTAAGCAAAAAAAGCTATGACAATAATGGTTTTAAGCAGTATGGTATAGGGTTACCAAATGTAATATTTTAAGATCTAATTATATTGATCCATATGAATGGTTATTTCCGTCCAAGACAATGGTTGAGCAACAAGCCGAGCCTTCTATAAGAGAATTTCATGGTAAGCTTTTGAAATAAATCATGCGTTAAATACTTTCTATATTTAGATCCTCGTCAGAAATTGGCCGAGGTTTTTTTCTATTATTTTTGAAAACACTATAGAATATATAATAATTACTTTGACAAATAGGACAACCAATATTATGAAAATCTTCCGATTCAATCTGACCGTCCATAAAGATCGATCACTAGATTTTGGATTCTGGGGAGAACCGATTGACCATTGAACTGGCAACTAATCCGATTTTAAAGAACCGATCTTAATAACTATTATTTTATGATGTAACCATCATACAACCATTCAAGTAGTTTATCAAGTTATCCTTTGGAGTTCTTTTTTATATATAAAGAATACAAACCTTTTCTTTTTTATAATGTGAGATTAAAGAGTGAGAATAAATAATACAACTATACTTTAATTTTGAGAATAGTAAATGACATTAAGATATAAGAACATAAAAATAATATTTGAATTTTAACTTTATATTTTTATTTCAAATTATATTTTATAATATAAAAAATTATTTAAAAATATATTTTTATAATAATATTTTATATACTATATTTTTTATGATAGCTATATTTTATAAATTTTTTTAAAATAACTTTTATATTTAAAATTTAATATTTTTATTACAAAAATATAATTTTTATAATAATATTTACATGTTAGATATATTTTACAAAGTTTTTAAAATAATTTTTATATTCTAAATTATATAATTTTAATACAACTATAATTTTTTTAAATTATATTTTATGCTAATTTTTATAAACTTATATAATAATTTTTTTTGATATATTTAATACACTTATCTAAATTTATAATTCACAATAACTATAACTAAATAAGTTTTATATCAACCTTTAAAATTATAATTACTAGTAATATTATTTATATATTTCTATTTATTTTAATTATATATGTATCATATATTTAAATTATTGTATTATTTAATTAGAAATATATTTAATCATTTTAATATTTATTATATCATTTGATTCAACCCCTGATTAAATCCCGATTGAATCATCGAATCTTGAACCTCTCCTTCTTTCGATTCTATGTCCGATTCAATTTTCATAACCTTGAGGACAACTAACCTCTGTAAAATCAGCTACAAGGATGAAGAATGTTTTTTTTTTTTTTTCCGAAAATTTAATTTTGAAGGGAAAAGCTAATGTTAGTAGTTAGTGGCTGATCTGGAACGCAGGTCCTCTCTTTGAGAGTGATGCCCCAAACTAGCAGGTCACATAATTCAGTGCGAAGATGATTTAGGATTGAACTGAACTTGGTTTCATTTGTCATTGTGCATGACTTGATGACCGGGAAAGCTACTATTTTGCATTAGTAAATTGTGAAGTCGTGTGCTAGAATGAGGAGAGAGGCCCAAAGCTAGCTCTGGAAGAGCACATGGCTGATACGGATTCCCTATGAGAATTTGACGACAATTTTTAGGGTTGAAAGACTATTTGATTGAAAGTAAATGAGTGTACTATATTTATTTTAACTTTTTTTTATTAATTTTCCATGAAGTAAAAAAAAAAAAAGATCTCGCATTTGTTTAAGGTATTTCTATCACCTCAAAAAGGATTCCTATTTCTTTAGGGTTAGAAAAAAAAAAAAAAAACTTGTACAAATATTCGTGATGAATTTCATATTAGGTGAATTTGTTACACTGAACTCATTCTCAAAATAATATTTCTGAGCCACATGAACCCATCTAAGTTTATCTTCTGCTGCAAATTAAGTAGCCATAGATGCTTTCTTCTCATCACTTACTATTCTCTTCTATAACTAGGAAAGGAATAAGACAATTGAATAACTCAAAGGAAAAAGAAATAATTTGTAACATTTGGAGAAGACTTTTCTGCGTACTTTAGATCGATGTCTTTCGGAATGGGGTGGTGGTTTATTAGTTGGAGAGTAAATTCTATCCCTAAAGATTTTGAAGAGCATTGGGATACTTTCTTTTAATAATTTCAGCCTATTCTAACTCATTGAGAGGCCATTTATAGAACTAGAAGAGGTGAAAACATATAAAGACCCCTTGTTTTGCATCCATGTTTCCAAGCTGAAGCGTTTTTTGCCTACATTATTACCTAATACCTCTTATTTTCCATTTGGTGACATCTTCTGTCATATGATCTCATTGATTTATTTTGATGACACTCTATTTAGTATTTATTGGAATAAAAAATGTTATAGTTATTTTATATTTATTCTTTTGTTGCTAATTCTTCAAGAGATATAGTTACATTATTAATGACTTTTATTCTTTATCCTTAAAAAAGAAATTACTGATCTAAAATACTATATGAAGATTTTCATATAGGATTACTTGTTACATTTTTTTAGCAATAATATATCAATTAGGAAAAACTATTCTTTAAGAAAATAATCTTTGACAAAAACTGTTCTTTTCTCTTCAATTCCGAGAAGATGTAGTCATGAATAGAAAATGGAATGGCAATAGAGATTCAAAATAATTTCCTTAGGCGAAAATGCATGTAAATAATGGTGGAGTCAAAAAATTATTTAATTGGAGCATAAATATGACTTAATTTTTAATTTTATAACTTGTTTTTTATTTATATCATTTAAATTTGTTGATAAATATAATTTCGTTAACTTAGTGTGTGTATATAATTTCAAATTTATGCGATCTACAATTTAAAATTTTAATAAAGGGGAAGTGACAATTTTTTTTAACATATTCAAAATTTTTATCATGTCAAAATTTTTCACTAATTGGAATCGAATAAATATACTTATAATAATTATTTATGTTGGTTTTATAATTTATTATTATAAATAATCCTTCAAGTTAGTTAAAACTTAATTTTTTTATAAAAATAAAATTTATTTTTAAAAGTATATATGTAATAAAACTATAAATAAAATAATAAATTTAAAAATAAATTGAAATTTTTTTGTAAATTTTTAAAAATATTATCAATTTTAAAATGTTACCCAAATTTTAAGTGGATATAAATTAGTTAAATTACATAACTTCAAAAAATTAACTATTTTTTATTTTTTAGAAAGGGTTCCTGTCCCCAGGGGCCCTTCCTTGGATCCCCCTTGGATCCGCCAATATATGTAGGATTAAGCAACACATATAATAATTAGTGTAAAATAAGGTAGATGAAGAGTTTTAAAAAGAGGATAATTTGCATCTTGGTCCTCCAAACAATCTCAACAAATTTTTATTTTTATTTTTTTTGCTATTCTCTACCGTTTAACCCTCTTTAATTAATTTGAGCTGATTTTGTTAATGTATGTTGATTCATAAAATTAGTCATCATCAAGCAGATTAGAAGTAACAATGATGTCTATATATAACTTGCATAAGTATTTATTTATTTTACCTGACTACCCACTCTAACATAAATTAATTACCAAGGACAAAACTTAAAATATTTATCTGAAAAACACATATTAAAATGATCTATTTTATGCTTTCACATAAAATCAAACATTCTAGGCTCACCTAATCACCAATGCTCTGATGCTGTTGGAAGGCAATCGACTTAAGTCAGTCGAACCGCCAATCGGCCATCATTGCCGCGGTCCCGTCCACAAGCCGGTCGACCACCATCGAAGCTTAACTTTTGATTGATCGTCATCTTCAAGTTGCCTAATAGCAATTGTTGATCCATTGGTTGTTTGCCATCATTAGACGATGATCTAACCTTCGCATCGAACCACCACTGCCAAACATTACATCAAAATGTCACTATCATCCTACCACTAATGATGGACTATGACATCTCAATAACAATCATTGAATTATTATCGTTGTTTGACCACCACTATCAAGTTATCAACACCTGATGATTATTATCAAACGTCTTCGTTGTTTTACCGACATCTTCAATCCACTACCACCTAGCTACTATTGTTAGACTATCGTCCTCATCCAATTACAATCATCAAACCATCGATGACATCTAGCCAAATGCCTAACCTCTATCTATCAATTGTAGTTGCCCAATTGCAATCACCTGACTTTGGCTGCCAGACCTTAGATGCTCAACTACAGTCACACGACCTCCATCTCTTGATTATAGTCACCTAATTGCAATCACCTGACTTTAGCTGTCAAAACTTTGATGCTTTACTACAATCACCCGACCTCCATTGCCAACCATCAATGACTGACTATGGTCATTAAACTACATATATTCAATCACGATCACTCAACTATAGTCACCTGACCACAATTGCTTGACCTTCACCTCTAACCATGTCTTCCTATTTTCTGATAAATGATTATGGTCTCCCAATCTCCATCACTTAACTACTGTTGCTCGACCTCCATTACCCAACTACAGTCATCGAACTACCATCAATTGACTATCATTTTTTTACCATTTTCAATTGAAATGGTCATCTAACCATAATGCATAGCTACATACTTATGATGTCTATCACCTTCATCTGTTGACTTCAACATTAACTGTACTAATAATATTGATGCATTATGTCGCTTAAATGGTTGATGCACACTATTGTTATGTGCTATCACTTATAAGATTGGTGCATATCATCAACACACACCATCACTTATATTGAAGCTCATTCTTTATAGTTTATGTCTATTATATTATATCAATACTTTTCTGATTATAAAAAGGATATTATTTAAAATCACTAATATATGCTAGTGAAATTATTTCAATTAAGCTAGATATTATGATTTTTTTTCCTTTTTAGATTTTCTATATAAAACTCATAGGTGTTTTACAATCTTTCTCTTGGTGTTATGTGCATGTTATGAAAAAAACACCTCCCCTCTAACACTGCAATTGTTCCAGCACATAACAAATAAATAGATGAATACATAAATTATTCATATAGAAGTGTTCAGCTTTTCAAATTTTCAATTATGATGTGGGCTCCGAAAATTCGCCACCGACCTCTCGACATATTGAGAGAGTATAATTTAAGTGTGGGTGTAATTTTTAGAAGGCAGATGGAATAGTAGAAAAGACACTACCCAGAGATTTTGTCCATATTTTTTGAGGACTTTAGATCTAGTTCTAGGTTTCCTATAGGCGCAAGCCCCTATAGTTAATTACCCCTCTCAATGCTGAGAGAGAACTTTCGATTAAGGCTAGTCATTAGATCGCTAAATGCATAACGTATAGTAGCAGCATGTGGAATTTTAGAACTTAGAATTTATGAAATTCATCATCATTAGCTTAAAATAGATGGTTGGGAGAATGATTATGTGCCCGATCTTGATCCCATGATTCCGTCATCCCGGGCTGTTGTAGTCCCTAGTCTACTTGGTCAGAGGAGATAGTCGATCCAACGACCGAAGGATCCTTATTAGCAACACATGTGTTACGTCGTCCAAGAAATCCTTATATGGTGTGGTGTTTGTCTGAGGAGATAGACTTAAGTCTACATTAGCTAACAAATGGCTTTTTGTCCTATCAAGTGTGCCCTATGATGCATAACTCAAAGGACAGAGCCATTGGGGAGCATACGGGCTATGATCGTGATCATAATATAATGGAGCCTTACTGGCTAAACCACATGATCAGAGGACTCTGGTCATAACTACATCATCTATAGAGCCTACCGCCAAGCTACGCAGTCAAAGGATACATGCCACGTCATTGCTGTCATGAGATTGATTGAGAGTGAAACACTTGATTTGACAATGGCTCTTTTGTGAGCTAGAATTTTCTTAATTTATCACCTTGAACAAATAGTTACAGAAGGTGGATAGATTAAGTTTTGCTTTAGACTTTTAATGATTGAATTTCATTTAAGCAATTTTTAGAATGATACTTGATTTAAGTTAGTTTGATTTGAAATTAGAATCATATTTTGATGGAAGTATCCCCTCTAGTTGAAATCACCATTCAACACTGCCATCATCGGGGTAGTTAATTGATTGAATTGAATATATTTGAGAACTTTAGATCTTGTCAACTTTGTTTAGCTCCTAATAGATGATTAGATCTACTATTACATGACAAAATTAGCTTCTCAGATATTTTAATAAATTGAAATTCTTATAATAATTGAATTTTTAGGTTTTGTTAACCCGCGGCCCAAGATCTAAATGGAAAACTTGTAGATCCCTTGAATCTAAACATTTAGCATAGTGTTGAGGCCCACACGGGTGTATTTAAGAATGCTTTCATAATTTTAAGATATTGAATTTGAGTTTTAATGCTACTCCATAATATATACAAGGGTTCAATTGAAGCCTTAATTAATGCCTTTTGTTTGCTTGTAGGATATACTGCGAATCCGGTGGGGTTAAAGTCATTTTAAATTAATCTAATATCTTATTAGATTTTTTTAGATTAATATCTAATTGATTCCAAGTTGATTAGTCTTTGAATATTCAATAGACTTTAGTTTATGATAATTCTCAAATTCATCATCAACTATACTCAATTTCTCCTTGATCTAATTCGAGTATTTAATAAGGTGATAAATATACTTCAAATATTTTTTTTAAGATTCATTGCTTATGCTTATTAGCATTCATTCGATTTCATGGAAAATATTTGATGAATTCTTTAATTTTTTTCATTTATTTGAGTATATTTGAAGAGTATATCTTAATTCCAAGAGGCTCTCTTATGCTTTAATTTGATGTTCAATCAAGATTCGTACTTCTTTCGATATCATCTAATTTTTAATTGTTAAATTAGTTTTATGATCACTTATTTGTGAATTTAATACTTTGAGTATTCAATAAAATGCTCTATTCACATAAACAAACATCAACTCTAATATCCCTAACTCCACATCAGACTTCATATTTAGTGAATAACTGGACTTCAAATTTATTATAAGTCTCTTATAAGTTTGATATCAGTCTCTCCAAGTTTCAACTAAAGCTTATTTAGTTTTGTGAAGTTTGAAGAAAAGAGAACCCATTTTATTACTTTAATTTAAACCATAGAGGATTACAATTAAAGTTTGTGAGTTTAGTATCATCCATCAAACCCCGCCATCACACATGATTATTAAATTTTGATAAGGATGGGTTCCACATTGTTTCCTCCAATTCTTATAAATAAGGCTAAGAGGAGGGCTTCTATTTCATTCCATTTGTTTGAGGATTTGGAGTGCTTGAAAGAGAAGGGATAATTTTTTTTTAGTTCAGATTTTGGGTGGGCTTTCAACTCTACTTAGATAAATCTTGTAAGTGCTTTTTACTTCTTCTTTTTTACTTTGATTTGGTGTTTTATCTTGTATTCATTATATATTCCTTTCTCTCATTTTTTATTTGATTTCAATTAAAAAAGATTTCCATTTAAATTTATTTATGTTCCTGATTTTAGTCTAAAATTCGGCAGCATGTCGGCTAGGGGAGCGACATCTAACAATTTTTTTTGGCTTGCTCGGGACGCCCTATTGAGTGTAGTGAGTGGTGTCTTGCGATACCACATCCGTCTTCACATGCCCTATTGGGCATTAGCAGGGTCTTAACCTGCAAAAGAAAGACACAAGCACATATATATTTTCACATTCACACATTTCAAACTTATTTTCCCACGCACTTGTAATGATCGGTAAGGAGGGTTTAGCTATGGAGGTTTGGCTAGGGGAGATTGAAAATTTCAGCAAAGGGGAATTGCAGATTTAAGCAAAAGGGATTATAGATTTCAACAAAGGAGAACTTCAGATTTCGACAAAGGAGGATTGTTTCGGCTAGGGAGGAGAAGCAAGGATTTTCGGCTAGGGAAGAGAAGGGAGGTTTTTTGGCTAGGGCAGAGAAGAGAGGATTTTCGGCTAGGGAAGAGAAGGGAGGATTTTTGGCTAGGGAAGAGAAGAGAGGATTTTGGATGAGAAGGATTTTGGCTAGGGTTTTGGCTAGGAAGAGAAGGAGGATTCAGATGAGAAAAGATGATTTTCAGGGTCTTAGAAGAGAAGGGAGGATTTAGTTGATAGAGGAGAAAATGGAAAAAGAGAAAATGGATTGTTTTACCCTTGCTTTGGGTTTGAGAGAAAAAGAAGAAAGGGGATGAGGGGATCCAGAGAGTGAGGGAAGCTTCGACTCTTTTTTCTTCTTGTGTTTGCATGCGGTTGGTTTGAAGAAAACGATCGAAGGAGGGAACGGTTGAGAAGGAGAAGGGGAGAGAACCAGTGAGTGCTTGCGGTTGGGAAGCTTGGGCGATCAAGATGGAGGGATCGAATGAAGAGGGGAGAGCGAATGGTTGAAGGGAGGAATCAAATTAAAGGGGCGAAGCATGAATTGGGTTCAGTCCACTTTGAATGAAGAAATTAGGGTTAATTAGGATTAAATGATATGTTATTAAGTTTTTAAAGTGTCAAATCAATTTTAATATGAACTTTATGCCAGAAAAATCTTATAGGTTATTTTGATATTCCGGATGCAACGACATAGTCTATTTCTCGATAAGAGGCCATTTGATTCAAGTCGGTGTCGAATCGAGCCAATCTCAGTTCAAAATTGCATGATGCCGCTTCTAATCACTTGATTTTCATGCAAACTTGCCCAAATTGAGTGCGATCAATCATACTTGATAGATTTCAATATTTTGAAGCTAATGACATAATCAATTTCATGAACATAGGTCATTTGATTTAAGTTCGTGCCTCTTGACCTCGATATGCGTGAAGGCACATTGACGACATGATCGCTTGATCGGTTAATCATTAGGTTGGACAATATTTATATTCTAACCAATTTTGACATTCTAAATGTAATGGTGAAGTTTGTTCGCTAATCATAGATTATTTTGACTAATTTTGGCGATGTCCAGTGTATTTTAATCTTAATTTACGTGCTGTCACTTTCGATCATTTGACATTTGTACAGACTCGTACGAATTTATCGTGGACAGTCTCATTCGGTAGTTTTCGATATTTTGAAGCTAACAACACAATCAATTTTATGAATGAAGATCATTTGGATATCATCACAGCTTCCTGACTCTGCTATACACGTTGGAACATTAATAGCTCGATCGCTTGATCTATTGATTGTTAGGTTGTGCAATAATTATATTTTGACCAATTTTGATGCTTTGAACATGATGGCAAAGTTCGTTCATCGATTGGAGGTTATTTGACTGATTTTGATGATATTTGGTGCATCTCAACTTTAATTTGTGCTCTAAAGCATCCGAAGTTGATCAAATTTATCTCATAAGCTCGATTTGACTCATGTGGTATATATGAAGGTCAACAAATGTCTCAATAAATGTGATTTGCACATGGAGTGAGTCACATTTGTAGAAAATTGGTTGACCTTATTGATGTTCTTCTCTCTCTTTTTTGTTCCCCTTCTTTTCACTGCTTCTTAGTTTAACTCCTTTTTTTGTTTTACGCTTTGTTATGCTATCACTTGGATTCTTATGTGCCATTTCTCTAATCACTTGATAAGAGAATATTTAGCTAGAGAAGACTTGATGATCTGTCATCTGCTGAGCTTTGTGAGGAGGCTATTTGGTCAGAGATTGACAGACACGATCCTCATGGAGATGCTGATATCAGAGATAGGATTGAGCAACACACCCATATGTTGAGAAGACGTGATTTTTACCAGTTTTCTTTGTTCGCTCCTCCATGCTTCCTGACTGTACTTCAGACTTTGTAGCTTCTGAGGATCTCGTAGATTGGGTGACTACCCTTATGCTGAAATATGGGGACTACAATCCTCTAGATAGTATAGTAGCTCATGTTAGTTCTAGATATTATGATATTTTACAACCTGCTTCTAATATCATGTGAGAGGTAGCCTAGACTGAAGCTCGCCACATACGAGCTCATAAGATTTGCTTCGAGATTCATCTGATGGCAAGATTCTTAGTCTCCCATATGGATATGCCATTTGGGCTAGATACATCTTGCAGGCTCACAAAGACACTTTATGAACAACTGGCATTTATGAGACAGTATATGTATCTTTATTTGATTTTGGAGGTATGCCTTCTTCTTGGGCTCGTGGAGTGGAGTTCTGGGATGCTAGTAGTAACACTTGTTGGATTGTCTCGGAGGAGTTGACAATTATATTTTGGGACTTACAGGCTGTGTGAGGCCTTCCAGTGTTTAGTTACCGCTACGAGGAGTGTGTTCCGCCTGATGGGGAGTTATTTCACAGGAATCTCTCTATTGATAGTGATCGATGGGGTAGATTAGTCATACCATATGTTTACATTGATCTTCTGAACCATTATCACCGACTTTCCGGGCATTAGGATGCTCTAGATGATCAAGGGCTACATTACCTGTGAGTGCATAGATTCAGAGCTTCTTATAGGATTATGCTCTATCTGGGGAGACTAGTACTGCATGATCCTTTTTGATTAGGTGTGTCTGATGACAGTTACTTATCTGAGGAGACTGTGGAGCCTACTTTATTAGCAGGAGAAACTTCTCCAAAGGGTGATCGAGAGGATTTATTCTGGTCATAGTGACATGGCTCTGCATTTTTGTGCATCCCATTACAGAGGGATCAGTTCATCCAGGTGCTTCATTAGCAGCCAACAGGATTTCTTGAGGTGAGTAAATTTCTCTAGCCCTAGTAATGTTAGTTAGGATTTACAGGATATTAGGGGTAATTTTTGAGGGTGGTTCTCTAGAGTTACAAGATGTGACTCTACCATGGCAGTACTTGTATGCTTGGGTTCACCTCCACATACATGGTGTCTTTGCTTATTTTGAGTATTCGACATTATTTTCAGGGTGAGGATATCCTATAATTTTATAATTATACTGAGCATCGTCTACTTTGGAGATTGAGCAGATTTGAATGTTCTTCTTTGCTTCTTATTTGGTAAGAGATCGATTTTTGTTAGTCTACCAGCCAGACATATTTGGTTTATCATATGACTTGATAGAGGTTGATCTTATTAATAGACTTGATGAGAATGATAAATATTCATTGCTCCATTACCGACAGACATTGAGAGTATCTGAGTACCTTTTTAGTATACATCCAGAATGATTATGTTATTGATTTAGATAGTCAGTTGTTATAGAGGGCTACCAGCTCAACCGAGTTGCACGGCAGTTTGGTTTCTTCTAGTCGACTGCTCATGATGGTAGGCCATTCATCCTTAGTGTAGTGGACATTAGGAAGATCAGGATGATCCCCCTTGAGACACGTTATTTGATTACTTTAGCTATTTGGCTACATTTACTGAGGCTTGATACTGGTGCTTACTTTTGGATAGCTCCTCCGTAGAGTCACACAGGAGTTAGTTATACCCACTCACTGGGTAAGCATATCCTTTGTCCTTTCTTGGAGCATGGTGCAGGATATGAGCGTAGGGTGAGGTTTTGGGAGTTCCTCGAGGTCGAGGCCCTCACGCCCCACCGCCAGACACAACGAGAGATGTATAATTACTATTTTTCTCCTTTTCAATACTTCTTTCATCTTCTTTATTGTATCATTAAAATATATTCAATGCATCTGATATTTTAATTTGATTCATGATAGATGCAATAGTTGATGCATAGGTCAGAGTTGAGAACACCACTCCTTATAGTAGAGTTAGAGCTAGGGATTCCATTCCCGGTTATACTAAGGCTTCTTCACCACCATGAGCTTGCCTAGTGTGAGCTTCAGCTTGATTGTTCCATGAGTCCACCTCAACAGCTTTGTAACTCGATGAGGTGCCACGTGTGTCTAGATATTGAGGACTATGGAGTTGGGCAGCGTGTGCTTCTTTGATACCGCCGATTTTACTACTCCTTTTGTGGAGCCACTTTTCCCCGCTAAGTCTCACACTACCCATTGTACTGAGGAGACTTCTAAGGTGAGAGATCTTGTACCTAGAAGTTCTGGATACACCCTAGAGCTTATTAGATAGTGAGGGTCCTCGAGGATTACATCACTTATGATACACCAGTTCAGTCAGATTCCCCATGTTCAGGTATTTTACTTCCTTCCTTTGTTCTTTAGTTGCACTTATTTACATTTATTGCTTTATCTCATATTGATTTATTTTCATTCATTTCTTGCAGTGCCTGGTGTAGATTATGAGTCTAAGATCTACCATCGATATCCATGTACACCAGATCCACATGATAGAGGCATGCAGGATTATGGCTTGGTGTTTTTGAGGGGTGTGGTTTCTAGGCTTACTCCAAACTCATCAGACTCACTAGATAGCTTCACCTCATATGCGAACACTATTTTGGATCTTCTAGCTCACCGGGCTTGGAGGAGCGTTCTCTTTGGAGACTCTCGAGACGAGAGTTTTGATCCACTATATGAGATCGCTAGTATCATCCGGCACTTCAATAGAGAGCGTGAGTCGTAGGCTTCAGGGAGGCGGCCGAATTTAGCACATGATGAATTTGAGGAGAGTGTTGAGGTTCTATGACACGACCGTCAGAGTTTGATAGATGCTTCTTCTAAATTAGAGGACCGCCAAGAACAACGATAGAAGCTTGAGGATAAGAGAGCTCGTGATAGAGAGAGCAAACACATACGACACGCACGCTATGGTAGCCGAGGTCGCTTGACCGAACTATGATGCTTTATAATTGTGAGTGAGCATCGTCTTTAGCTTTATTCAAGACTTCGTGAGCTACCGTAAGCTCCCATGATTTACTTTTTTTTTTCTTTTTGTTTCTCTTTCCATTAGTCATGTATTATCTTGTTATATTAGTGGACATAAGCATTCCTCTATTACTTTTATGCTTTTTGCTTGATTAGATCATTTGAAAATATACTAAAATATCACCCTGCAGGTAATATATAGATTGATTTGAGGCAGCTTTGAATTGAGAGTTTTCTCTGATTGTCTTGGTCTATCGATCAAGTAGAAAAATCTCTTGGATTCTGGTTGCTTGTAATCACTAAGCTAGATCTAGTTTAAGATTAAACAATCATCATTGTTGACCGACGGCAAGGCTCTTTCACTACATTTTTTTACGAGTGAGAGCATCGAACTTGACCATATTTGGGCTTGTTAAGTTCGACCTTTAGAACCTACGAGTCTTTGACTTAAGCAATGATGGGTTGGTGGTTTTATCATCAGACTGACAAGTAAGGGCTCTTTCACTGTGGCCTTATCTTACGGCTTGTTGAGTGAGGAGAGTGTCAGCAACTCAACCATTTGTAAGCCTGTTGAGTTCGACCTTTAGAACCTATCCGTGTCCTAAACTTCAGGATGTAGAAGTTGATATTTTTTTAACTCAGTTGATTGAAGCTTCCAAGATTGGGAGTTCTTCTGACTTGATCTCCGACATTTGACGAATCTGAGAGAAAATTTTTTCTTGACATTTATGACTGTCTTTTCATGCACAAAAATAGATTCTTTTTGTTCCTATAAGAACATGCAACTTAATAATAACAATTATGAGTATATTCGGATTTATAAATCGATGTCAACTCAATAATATATTCGAGGATCTCATCTTATAGCATGATGTCAACTCAAATAAACTTAACATAAAATAAAAATGCCCCTGCCTTGCAGGGGGAATTCTAAAGCATATTTAGAAAAATTTTCAAGATAAAATTAAGCAAATACATCAATATTTGAGTTGATATGCTCTTAAGAGGGTTTTAACATGTAACATTGATTTCATCTATGTATAGAAATCTAAAAATGCCCTCTGTGTAATATGGAAATTTTCATGAAAAAGTTTTTTCATCTTGAGCTAGTATATTTATTTAGGGATCTCAGCATGAAGCATGATGTCGACCTAAATAGATACACTAAAAAATACCTCCTATCATGTAGGGGAATTTTTATTATACATCGAGAATGTATTCATCATGTATAATACTTTTTCAAGTATCGACCACTAATTGGCGACATTGTTCTTTCACCATTTAAGTCAATGAGTTGATATGCCCCTCCTTGATACACTTTTTCAATGATAAAAGGGCCTTCCCAATTAGGCTCAAATTTTCCACCAAATTTTTGATTAGGAATAATTAGCCTTCTAAGCACCAAGACCGATTCCCCTTTTTGGAATATTCAAGGCCGCATGGTATGGTCAAAAGCTCTAGACATCTTTGTTCGATAAACTTTCAGATTTTGATGAGCTTGCAATCTAACTTCATCAAACACATCGAGTTCCTCCATTCTTAAATGAGCATTTTGATCTTTAGTTAGATTGTATTGGATGGCTACTTGAAGTGATGGCAACTCAACTTCAAGAACGCTTCAGCCCAAATACCAATGAATAGGAGTGGTTTTTGTGTCTTGTAGGTAATTCAATATACCCATAGTGCCTCTATTAGTTTAGTATGTCATTCTCTCTTATTTTTAGTGAGGATCTTTTTAAGCAGTTTGACCAATGTCTTGTTGAAAGCGTCTACCAAATCATTTTCCCTTGGATTATAGATTGAAGAATATCGCTAATCAATTTTGTGTCGATCAATGAATCTATAAATCTTTACACTTTTAAAAGCTAGGCCATTATCGGAGATTATTCAGTGCACACTCCAAATCTATAGACCACATTATGTGTAAAAAATTTAATCACTCAATCAATAGTAACTTCTTTAAATGGGGTAGCTTCAGCCTACTTAAAAAAATAATCAATCGCTGCTAGGATGAAGCGGTGTTCAGCTGATGACAGTGGATCAATTAGTCTAATTACATGTGTACCCCAACATTTTAATGGCCAAAATGCTATTATTGGGTGTAGTGGATTTGGAGGTTGATGGATTATATTTCCATGTACTTGACATTCGTGACACCTCATGGCATGATTAATACACTCTCTCACCATAAATGACTAATAATATCCCATCCTTTTGATCTTTACTTATATCTTGGGATCCGACTGATGTGCACCATAAAGTTTTTCATGAACTTAAATGATCACTTTGGCACCTTCATCTGTACTTAGGCATCGTAGCCACATTTGTTCAAAGGATCTACGATATAAAGTGTTGTTGACGAAACCATAACACAACATTCATTTCTCAATTTGAGATTTTAGTGATTTATTATTTGATAATTTGTCTTCTTTAACGTAGTCGATGAAGGGTTGCCTCTAATCATGTGGTTCTTCTACAATAAAGGCTTCACACTACTTTTCTGAGGTAATATTATTCTTAGCTCTTCTAGGTATAATTCAATGTTGATTTTGAGGAGATCGAGGAGCAACCTGAGTCGCACCCTACTGTGTTGAATTTGATAACCCCTCTACCTATGGGGATTGTTACTTGGTTGGCTCTATAACTCATCGAGTAAATATGCTGATCATGAGATAATCACCATTCCTACTTATCATTTCATTAGCTAATTTTTCTAAGTAATCAACTTTACTATTCTCGGATCGAGAGACTCGAGTTAGTGTGACATTTGGTATCTACTTCATAAGCTCAAGAACTCGCTTATGATAAAAAGGTAACTCAAGCTTGTTGATTTTATAGATTCCAAGTACTTGATTTATAATAAGCTGGAATCACAAAAAATATGCAAGTTTTGAATGCCTATAAAATAGCTTCTTCAAGACCTGCCACTAATGCTTCATACTCGACTTCATTATTAGTTCTTGGCTTGGTCAACCCATATGATCATCTCATTATCCCTCCTTCTTGTGTTATGAAGACGATGCCAATTTGTGCTCTTGTCCCTTAGAAAATTTAGAGGTTGGATTTGTTTGATTGATGAGGCTCCATCAAAGTACATTTCCCAAGTTTGTGAATTTTCTCTTTCATGAATGAGCATAATTTGCTTATTGGGCAAATCATCACTAAGAGAAGAGTCCACAGGGATAGGATGTGCAGCTAGAAAATCTGTTATGACTTGTCCCTTCAATACTTTATGTGGGACGTATGTGATATCAAATTATAAAAGAAATACTTCCCATCTTGCCAAGCGGCCTGTCAATGCTGGTCTTGTCATCAAGTACTTTAGCGGATCAATCCTTGAGATGAGAGTAATTTTGTGAGATAACATATAGTGATGGAGCTTTTGGACTGCAAAGATCAATGCCAAACAATGCTTCTCTATCGGAGAGTATCTCATTTATGCTCCTATCAATTTCTGACTGATAAAATAAAGAGCATTCTCTTTGCTTTCTTCATTATGTTGTGCTAATAATGCTTCAAATACTCTTCTATTGCAGTCGTGAATAGAATGAGGGGCTTCCCAGGAGTAGGCATTACAAGGATTGGTTGATTTAATAGGTAGCTTTTAATGCTATTGAAGGCTTCTTGACATTCCTTATCCTATTTGAATGGAGCATCCTTTTTTATCAACTTTACAAATGGTTGATAGTGACCTGATAGGTTTGATATAAATCGACGGATGAATGCAAGCTGTCCTTGTAAAAATGAAGTCGACGCAAAAACTCTTCGGGAGGCATCTCCACAATTGCCTTGATTTTAGTAGATCAATTTCACCCTCCATGTACATATACCCAAGGAATTTTTTGGAGGATACCCCTAATGCACATTTTAGAGGATTCATCTTGAGATCATATTTTTTGAATCTTTCCAATACCATTCTCAAGTCTTCAAAGTGATTTTCATGATTTAAGCTTTTCACCACCAGATCGTCAACATAACATTCCACCTTATGGTGAATCAACTCATCAAAAATACGTGTCATGGCTCTTTGGTATGTAGCTCCAGCATTTTTCAATTCGAAAGGCATGATTGTACAACAGTATATACCAATTGGTGTCCTAAATGATGTGTGCTTCTCATCTTCAGGAGCCATCTTGATTTGATTGTATCACGATGATCAGTCCATGAATGAGAACATATTCATAGTTAGAAGTATTGTCCACTAGTAGTTCTGATATTAGAAACGGAAAGTCATCTTTTTGGCACGCCTTATTTAGGTCCCGGAAGTCAATGCAGACATGAATTTGGCCATTTTTCTTCCTAACTGGGATAATATTGGCTATCCAGTTTGCATACTTCTCCTCCCAGATGAAGCCTGCTTCGATCAGCTTCTTAGTTTCTGCAATTACTTGTTGTTCAATCTCCAATCTTATTCACCTAGAAGCTTGCTTAACAGGCATCACATCTGGTTTAATGGTAAGTTTATGAACTGCTACATCAGATGATAAGCTTAGTATTTCAGAATATATCTAGGCAAAGCAATCCCTGAATTCATAAAGTAGCATATTTAGCTTTTCAACTTTCTCATCATGTAGAAGGGCACTGATGAAAGTTGGACGGGGGTCATCCTCAACTTCTAGGTTGATTTCATTGAGTTATTCCATAATAATTGTTTGTCCACCAACTTCGAATTCTTCAGATGCAGGCTTGGCTTCTACTTCTTCATTATTTGTAAGAAGAATTTCATGGATATCATCTTCTTCATCATAATTAATTTTGATCTCAGCTTCTATTATATTATAATAAATTTTATTTCGATGAGATTTGTGGATGAACCCAAAACCTTTAGTGAGAAACTTATCACTTCTTCGTGTTGCCTGCGGAATTCTTTGGCTCCATCTCTTGTTAAAGATTTGAGTTTTATGTTTTGTAGTTCCAATATGAATTCCAAGCTTATGCATAATTTTTTATAATTTCTGTGGATAGTATATTGGTATTCTTGTTGGCACTATCTCATCAACATCTTCATGTTGAGTAGGCTGATCAAAATTATGAGGCTGAGACTTTTTCGATTTATAAAATAGAGTTCCTGTTTCGTCACTCTCTCTCAATGGTGGCACATAGAATGCTATCAATTCTTCAATGTTATAAACTTTCAGTGGAGTGATTTCTTTGAAGTACTGCCGAGGGATGGGTATAATTTTAAAGGAGTCATCTAACACTGCCAAATGAGCTATCTTTCTTGATGTGACCATCTGAACTCTATTTTCATAAGAAGATTCAAAGTCATAGTCTGAATCAGAATCACTTATTTCATACTTTGCCTTTCTTGAAAGTTTATAAGTTCTTTTGAGTTTGACAAAAAAATATCTTCTTGCGTGTCACTTCCCAAATGAGGAACTAATCTTCTTGATTTAGATGTAGAATCAAGTGCTTTAGGGAGAGTTAGCATTGCATTCTTTCTTCCTTTTTTGCTTAGGCTCCTTCACCTTATGAAGTTGCTTTTTTGTTCCTAAAGTGGATGCTACCGCCTCAAGAGGCTCTGTTGGCTTAAGTTTTTTAGGAATGAAATATTTTGCATCTTCATAGATCTTTGTTTCATGGATGGAGAATGTATGTAGGTTGCTAGGAATTCTGAACTATTACCCCTCTTTTAGGTACTTTATACACTGATGCATAGTTGATGGGACCATGCCCTACTCATGCAGCCATGGCTGACCCAACAGAGCTCTAAAGGACATATCAGCATCGATTACATGAAACTTGGCTTATGTATATAAATCCTGAAACTTGAGCGGGAGAATGAAAGAACCCACAATTTTTTATCATTTCTCATTGAAATCATGAACCATCAACTTATCTCTCCCAAGATATTGGATATCAAGTGATAATTCTCTTAATGCTTTTAGACTCATAAGAATGGTAGAAGAACCTGGATCAATCAATATTCGATAGATTAAGATGTCATCACTCTCTGTGGTAACATATAGAGGACGGTTGTGATCTGTTATTCCCAACATAAGATCTTATTCAAAAAATATGATTACTATGAGATCTTGAGTTTACAATGATTCACTCATGCATTTTTCAGCAAAGTAAGCTTCATAACTTTTTGGATCTTTGAGAGCCTGTATTAAAGTTTTTCAGAGATCTTTTGACATTAAGAGAGCCTCATACATACTTAGTTATGCAGGGATCTTTCTCAGATGCGATATAATATTATAATCTATCTTTTCGCTTTATTTAGGCATTATTCTAGGATTTTTGGGAATGATATCTTTGTTGACTTTAATTTATTAGCTTTTATTTTTATTTGAATTCCCCTTCTTTGATAATGGTAGTAAGACTTTACCACTTCTCAACTAAACTTGAATCACTTTATCTTGCTCATTCTCCTCAAGAAGTAGTTTCCACTTCTTCTATGAGGATTCCAAAAGGGCTAGATTCATTTTTCAACTTTATACGTTTCATACGTGATGATATCGATGAGTTCGACTCTTCTCCATCGGGAAAACATAAATCTTTATCTGAACTGCTATCTTTTTGTTGAGTCATTAAATAAAATCTAGATGTTAGCTCTTCAGGCTCTTCTTATTTTCCTGATGGGAATTTTGATGGGTTGGTTGAGTCTGTCTGACTACCCTTGTCATTTTGAAGTAGCTAATGCTGAAGAATATCTGATATCACATAAATGATTTAGCATGTCTCTACTAGACAAGATTCACCATTATCTTCTTCAACCAATTCAATAATACAAAGTTTAGGCATAAAGTCTGCAAGCCTAAATGGTTGTCTTATCGACTGGTGACACTCCTCTAAATTATTAATAATATTTTGAGTTATAGTTCTCTTCTTGATCTTCTTTTTCTTAGCCAACTTCTTTGATTTATGAGGTCTGCATTTAGTAGACTGCACCTCATGCTGTGATGAAGAAGCCTTATCAGAATGCCGCTGAGAATCCATATACTTGTCTTAGGCATCTCTTTTAAGTCTAATATATGTTCGAGTAGTGATTTCCACTTAACACTAGGGACACCCTTTAGCTGCTTCAACATTTTCACGGTCTTCTTAGAGACTACTGTTTCCCATTCTTCAATCTGAATTAATTTTTCTTTCTTTTTTATCTTTAATGGATGATACAGAAGATGATATAATGGAAGATGACGTAATCATCCTTGTAGACTCTCTTTTCGGGTTGACTAGAACACTATCAGATAATATAAATTTACCTCGTCGATACTTCCTTTCTATGCAATTTTTGAAGACATAACAATCTTCAATAGGATTACTGATCATCCATTGATAGGGATAGTAATTTGGACTATTGACTTGGTCAACTTCTTCTGGCTTTTTAGTTTCTGGTAAATGTAGACCAACTTTGACTACTTTGCGAAATAATTTAGTTACACTGTCCCTTCTAAAGGAATATTCTTTGTTCATCTTTTTCTTAAGAGATGGCCGCATTCGCTCATCATCTCTTGTTGCTTGTTTTGGATGCTCTCCACCACTTGAAAAAGTCTGAGGTTTATCATTGCCTCCCAATACTAATTTTGGCTATGTGTTAGAATGGATAAGCTTCTTTCCCTTATCATCATTGTACATTGGCTATTTTTCTTTATCTATATTATAGATTTCCCAACTTTTACCACTTGAGCTATAGAAAGTGGCATGAGTTTCATTTCTTCTTGAGTCTGAAGGTTTGTTTCTCTTTGCTTTATCTCTATAGATTTCAGACTTAGGGCGATTTAGCATTTCAAATTTGGTCACCCTATCGAGAAAGTCTTGGAATATTATGATTGACACCATACATAAAAATGATGCCATTTTATCATCCATATTTCCCATTAGCAATTAGATCACATGTTCTTCTTCTAATTATTGCTCATTTTTCATACTTAGGTTATGCCAACTACTTATGAATTTTATCACTGACTCATCTTTTTTCTTTTTCAGTAAGGCAAGGTGAGCATTGTTACTTTCTCAATTTCACTAACGAATCTTTTCATGAATATTGTCTCTAACTCAGCAAAGGTTTTAACCTAATCATTTGACAATTCTGCATACCACTAAAAAGCAGCTAAGGTCAGATCTAATGAACTGACAGAAAAGCAGTGCATCATTCTCTCCTGTGTTACCACAAGTAGCCTTAAATTAGGCTAGATATTGCTTTGGGTTACCAAGCCCATTGAAAGTATTAAATTTTGGCACTTAGTAACCTTTCGAGTACATCACTTGATCATATTCAGCTGGGTAAAGGCGACCTTTACTCACCAACTTTTCAGCTTGTTCCGAAGCTATATCTGTCTTTATCTTTTCATTAATTATTATTTCTAGCTGAGCAGTTATTATCGTTCTAGGTGTGCTAGCCATATTTTTAATTATCAGCTGAAGAGGTAGTTAGTTAACTTCATTTCTCGCTTCAGGTGAAGCATGTACTGTAGGAACCTGATGTACTAGAGTGACTGGTGGTATAGAGATTGTATTATTAGCTACCTATTGATTAACCTACAAAATAGGTGCTACAGTTGATGTGATATTCTTTTGCAACATATCCATTATGATATTCATTTGTATCATCATATCATTCATCTTGGTACTAAGCTATGTAATTTTCTTATCTTTGACTTTCATTTGACGTTGTATTTTTCTTTGCTTTCTGGTTAGCGCCACTACATCAACTAATACAGGCTCTTCTTCTTCCTCCATTTCTTATTGTTGTTCTGCTATTTGCTCATATTCAGGGGAAAAACTTAACTGACCTTCTCCTTATGCATTTGTAGGGACAGTTGTCACTTGGGCTGAATGACGATGCTGATTATAAAAGTATCAGGTTGATCATTTCCTGGTTCAACTATATAAACAACTTCAACACCCATGATCTCTTTCTCATTTTGATCTTCTTCTTCTTCCTCTTCAGTAGAGATTGAAGATCCATCTTATACTTGCTTCTATGAAGACTCTTCTTTCGTAAACATCGAATTCAAGTTCAGGTTCCCTGGATCCATGTTGTTGCTGATGGTGTTGAGCGGAAAGTTCATCTATATCTCTGACCTTATAGACGACTTCCATTTCCATAGTGTCCTCTTCATTGCCTTATTTTTGCACATGAATTTTTGATCTACATTTTCGGATCTGGTTTAGTGTACGGAACAAACACTTCTTCCATTAAAAGACTGCGATCAAAGTCAACCTTCTATTGTAGGGCTGAATTTGATCGATGATGGGATCCCCTAGAGGATTCTTTAGGATGTCGACTGTCATGTCTTTCATTAGTGATATCTCTTCTTTTAGGTATCCACTTTTGATGAGTTATTTTTTAGGTGGATTTCTGAACATTTTTATTAGATGTCACACCTTTTTCTTCCTTCAGAATTTCGTTATGGGGCCTTGGCCTCCATACCTGCTTATCTTTCCACCAGGACCTTTCGACAGCGGATTCTTGGACACGTGGTCCAAGTGTCATGCTCTGATGCTCACCATGTGAATCATACTTAGCTCGATGACTAGTTATCAGAAGAGATGGAAACCTCCTTAGCATGGTTTCAGTATTTTCAATTTTCACAGGCCTTTGAAATTTTCTTTTCATCAAGCCTCTATCCTTGACTACTTTAAGAATTTTATGTATTCTAGAGGACAGTGTTTCATGCTGTCTCCTCTATGGTGGTGGAGCTTGACGTTGTTGAGTCCAGAAACACTGCTTTACCTCAACAGTAGAGCTATTCCTTTTTACCCATTTTAGGTTGTCAAAGTTATTATGGGTAAGAATACTCGCTTCTAGCGGCAATATTATTTGTTCACTAGGTCATTTGAATGGGATCTGTTGAGCCCTCAACTCAACATTTCTTCTTCTCATTTTCCTTCTAATTAATTTACTTCATGATGAGGAAGCTTCATGATCATGCTTTCCAGGTATGAAAGGTTCAATCGGCGAAACAATTATACTATGAGGCATTAAAGACACAGTTTGTTTACTAACAATTCTTCTTATCACGGGGACTTCAGATTGACCTAGTCTTTTAAAAATTAAAGTTCTCTATTGGGAGAACTTTTTAATAGCTGTTGGTTGCTAAGCTGGTTGGCGAGCATGACAAGTACGAGCTTCAGTAACTTGAGGCCTTCTAGCATGGCCTCGGACGAGTGCACCATAGGTGGGTGCTTCAGGAGTTATAGCGATATCAGCTACCAAATTGAATGGTAGCTAACTTCTCCGTGTTGATGATGATTTGCTGTGATGTTCACACACTCTAGTTGGACAAATGAAATGAGTGCTCTGTAGATCCATTCTGCACAAGTGAAAGATGGGGATTAGTAATTTATAATTATTATTTCACCCCATACTTTCAAAATGCAGATGTACAATAGAATAAAATAATAGTGTAATAAAGATATACTCTACAACATAATTCATTCGACAGAGTCTCATACATTAGTAATTTAAATTTATTGCACATTTAAATCACCATTTTTTGTTTTGGATTTTCAAATATTTTGTTGCTACTATATTACATATATGACTAGCCAAAGATGGAAAGAGAATCCTATCCTCAGTGAAGTCGCCATAAATCTATGGGTTCCAAAAATTCACCACCAAGCTCTTGACATATTGAAGAAAGTATGATTTAATTATCGGTGTAATTTTCAGAAGGCAGATGGAATAGTAGATAAGACACTACTTAGAGATTTCGCCCTTATTTTGTGAGGACTTTAGATCTGGTTCCAGGTTTTCTATAAGCGCAAGCCCCTATAGTTAATTATTCCTCTCAATGCTGAGAGAGAACTTTCAATTATGGCTAGTCATTAGATCACTAAGTGCATAGTATATAGTAGCAGCATGTGGAGCTTTAGAACTTAGATTTTATGAAATTCATCATCATTAGCTTAAAGCGGATGGTTGGGGGAATGATGACGTGCTCGATCTAGATCCCATGGTTCCATCATCCTCCGTCGTGGTCCTACTTAGTGGAGGTATTCAACCCAACTTGACAGAAGTAGCCTTATCAGCAACACATGAGTTACGTCATCCAAGAAATCCTTATAGACCTAGGGTGGTGTTTGTCTAAGGAGACAGGCTTAAGTCTACTTTAACTGACAGAAGGCTTTTTGCCCCATCAAGTGTACCCTATGAATCACAACTCAAAGGGTAGAGCTATTGGGGAGCATACGGGCTACGATCATGATAGTAATATAATGGAGCCTTACACCCGACAGAGGACTCTCAGTAACTACATCATCGAGACATCCAAGACACGCATGTGAGGACATGGTCCACGTCCTTACTGCCATGAGATTGATTCAGAGTGAACATGGTAGAACACTTGATTTGATATTGGCTTATTTGAGAGCTAGAGTTTTTCTTAATTTATCACCTTGAACAAACAGTTGCGGAAGGTGGATGGATTGAGTTTTATTTTAAGATTGTAATGATTGAATTTCATGTAAGCAGTTTTTAGATTGATACTTGATTTAAGTTAGTATGATTTAAAATTAGAATCACATTTTGATGGAAGTATCCCTTCAGTTGAAATCACCATTCAAAATCATCATCGGGGTAGTTAATTGATTGAATCGAATATATTTGAGAACTTTAGATCCTGCCAACTCTTTTTAGCTCTTAATAGAGAATCAGATCTACTGTTACATGACAAAATTAGCTTCTCAGATATTTTAATAAATTAAAATTCATATAATAATTAGTTTTTTTAAGTTTTGTTAACCCGAACCCGATCCTAAGATCAAACCGAGAAGCAATTTGCGCAGCATCCTCAGACACTTGCATCTAACCATTTAGCATAGTGTCGGGGCTCATGCGGGTGTATTTAAGAATGGTTACATAATTTTAAGACATTGAATTTGATTTTTAATCCTACTTCATAATATATGCAAGGGTTCAATTGAAGCCTTAATTAGCACATTATATTCGCTTGTACGATGTGTTGCGAATTCGGTGGTGTAAAGACATTTTAAATTGGTCTAATATCTTATTAGATTTTTCAGATTAATATCTAATTGATTCCAAGTTGATTAGTTTTTGAATATTCAATAAACTCTAGCTTATGACAATTCTCAAATTCATCATCAACTATGCTCAATTTCTCCTTGATCTAATTCGAGTATTTAATAAGGCGACAAATATACTTCAAACATTTCCATGGATTCATTGCTTATGCTTATTAGCAATCATTCGATTTCATGGACTCTGATGAATTCTTTAATTTTCTTCAATTTATTTGAGTATATTTGTAGAGTATATCTTAATTCCAAGAGGCTCTCTTATGCTTTGATTTGAGTTTCAATCAAGATTCATACTTCTTTCGATATCATCTCATTTTTAATTGTTCAATTAGTCTTATGATCACTTAATTGTGAATTTAATACTTTAAGTATTCAATAAAAGGCTCTATTCACAAGAAAAACATCAACTCCAATATCCCTAACTCCACATCATACATCATATTTAGTGAATAATTGGACTTCAAATTTATTATATGTCTCTTATAAGTTTGATATTAGCCTCTCCAAGTTTCAACTAAAGCTTATTTAGGTTTATGAAGTTTGAAGAAAAGAGAACACATTTTACCGCTTCAATTTAAATCACCGAGATTTACAATTAAAATTTGTGAGTTTAGTATCATTCATCAAACCCTATCATCACACCTGATTATTAAATTTAGATAAGGATGGGTTCCACATTGTTTTCTCCAATTCCTATAAATAAGGCTAAGAGGGGGGCTTTTATTTCATTCTATTTGTTTGAGGAGTTGGAGTTCTTGAAAGAGAAGAGATAATTTTTTTAGTTCAGATTTTGGGTGAGCTTTCAACTCTACTTAGATAAATCTTGTAAGTGCTTTTTACTTCTTTTTTTTCTTTGATTTGGTGATTTGTCTTTGTATTCATTAAATATTCATTTCTCTCATTTTTTATTTGATTTCAGTTTAAAAGATTTCCATTTAAATTTATCTACGTTCTAGATTTTAGTCTAAATTTCGACAGCATTTCAGCTAGGGGAGCGACATCTAACAATTTTTTTTGGCTTGGATGGTATGCCTTATTGAGTGTAGCGAGTGGTGTCTAGCGACACCACAATCACCCGCTCTCCTATTGGGAGTTAGCGGGTCTTAGAACGCAAAGAAAGACACACGACACACACACACACACACACACATATAATATATATATATACACACACACACATATCACACACACACACATATATATATATACACACACACACACACACACACACATATATATATATATATATATATATATATATATATCCACATTCACACATTTCAAACTTATTTTCTCGCGCACTTGCAATGATCAGCAAGGAAGGTTTGGCTATGGAGGTTCGGCTAGGGGAGATTGCAAATTTCAGCAAAGGAGATTGTATATTTCAACAAAGGAGAACTTCAGATTTCAGCAAAGGAGGATTGTTTCAGCTATGGAAGAGAAGGGAGGATTTTCAGAGGAGAAGAGGATTGTGGGAAGAGAAGAGGATTTTCAGAAGAGAAGAGAGGATTTTTGGGTTGGGAAGAGAAGGGAGGATTTTTGGCTAGGGCAGAGAAGAGAGAATTTTCGCTGGGGAAATAGGAAGAGAAGGAGGATTTTCAATTGTTTGATGAGAGGAGAAAAAAGAAGAGAAATGGATTGTCTTACCCTGCTTGTAGTGAGAGAAAAGAAAGAAAAAGAGGGATCCAAAGAGTGAGGAAGCACTTTTTCCTTCTTGTCAGAAGTTTGAAAAAATGATCAAGGAGGGAAAGGAGAAAGAGAAAGGGAGGAACCGTGAGTGCTGTTTGAAAGCTTGACGAGCTAGAGGGAGGAAACCAAGAGGGAGAGCTGAAGGAGGATCATCGAAGGCTGAGCGAATGGTCAGTGATTGAATGGAGAAATTAGGGTTAATTAGGATTAAATAATATATTATTAATTCTTTAAGTGTCAAATCGATTTTAATATGAACTTTGCACACAAATATATATATATATATATATATATATCAATATATATATATATATATTCTCAAGATGCTGCTTAATCGGAGGTTGATTGTCGGTGATCAAATCGAGCCAATTTTAGTTTAAAATTGCGCGTCGCCGTTTCCAATCGCTCGATTTTCGCACAGACTTGTCCAAATTGAGTGTGATTTACTTGATAGATTTATATTTATTTTCAAGCTAAATCAATTTCACAAATAAATCGTTGATTTTTTCGGCGCCGACCTCGATATATGTGTAATTCGCTGACGACTGACGCTGATCGCTTGATCATTAGGTTATGAAATATTTATATTCTGGCAAGTTCCAACATTTTGAACGCAATGGCAAAGTCCGTTCTCCAATCAGAGATCATTTCGACTGATTTTGGCGACGCCCGTTTATTTCATGTCTTCCGATCTTCGACATTTGCAGACATTCAATTGAGCGTGAATCCTCATTTGATAGTTTTGACATTTTAAAGCTGAAAATCAATTTTATGAACAGAGGTTATTGAACATCGCCGATCCGCCTCGACATATATGCATTGACATTAATAGTTCGATCGCTAATGCTTGATTGTTAGTTATGCAATGTTTATCAGCCATGTTCAACGCGCAGAAGTTTGTTCGTTGATTGGAGGTCGTTTTGACTGATTTCGACGATATTTGACGCATCTCAGCTCCGATTTGTGCTCTAGAGCATCCAAAATCGATCGAATTTATCTCATAAGCTCGATTTGACTCATGTGGTATATATGAAGGTTAACATGTGACACATCCGATATGGCAAACGACTGCACTATTTGAAATTTTAATAGAAAACTACACGCAGATTATTGAACAAAATATCTTACATTATTCAAAGAGTATGAGACTATCCAAAAGATTTAGAGATTGGATGGAAAACTCTTCATAAGTATAAGTGTATTTGGTTTATCAGAACAATGTTTTAGGAGCACAGCATTAAAACAATTTTACGCCATGCCTTTACCTGGCATATCTAAATGTGAAGATTCAACTAGGGGTCCTTATGTTATGGCTCAGAAATATCATATCTTGATTCAATTCATCTTTTAAGATTAGCTTAAAATTAACTAATTTTGTCTCCCAAGCTAAACATAAATACATCGAATTGATAGATTATCAATTTAACTTATAGCCAAATTTAACTTAACTTGAGGGATAAAATTAATTAATTTTAAGCTAATCTTAAAGATGAATTGAATCAAGATAGGATACTTCACAGCCTTCATATCTATATATTGATTACCCATTTTGAGATAATAAAGAATTATAACTGGTACGAAAGAATTCAAAATTTCTTTAACTGCTTCTAGAAGACTTTTTAGCTTATTTAGAAGACTGTTCATGATGACTTTCTTTAAATTATTTTATTTAGTTGATATTTAAATTTAAGATAAAAACATATTTGATAAGCTGATCGTTGTGATGATGCTAATGATAGCAACTGATGATGATGATAATTATGGAGATCAAATGTGATAGCAATCCACGATCAATAATAATAGATTTTATCACTAAGTTTTGTTTTATAAGATGAGATGATTATTAATGATGATGATGGATGATGCTTGATGATTAATTGTGATGATTCTTATTTAAAAAATGGTAATTCATAAAAAATATATAAAAATCAATTTGAATATTTTTAAATATAATTATATTTTTTTTCAAAAATAAAAATATTTAGAAAATACAAATAAAAGTTTTTAATATGAAAATTGATTCAAAAACAATCTCTATCACTAAGTTTTGTTTTATAAGCTTCTTATTAAATGAGATGATCCTCTTTGTAGGGCTGTAAATGAACAAAACGTTTGACAAGCTACTTGTGTTTCGACTCGATTAGAGCTCGTTTATGATCATTTGATTAACTAATTGAACTAGCTTGAATATTTTTTTGAATATACTTGATTGTTAGATGAACAAATTTGAACAGTTTGTTGTTCGCTTTATTTATGTATATGAACAATATCAGTTAAAATTTGTGAACATTAAGGAGCTCGATTATGGCTCAATTAAGACTTATGTGTGAACAATATTGATTAGATTTTATTTTTTTTGATAAGTTTTAATAGATACAACTTATATATATTTCTCATCAAGCTACTTACTAATAAGGACAATTAAGGCTTAATTACAATTCATTTATTTTATTAATGAAGCTGCATGTTAATAGACTTGATAACCCAATTTAAATTAAACTTGTGAACAAACTAGAGCTAAACTCCAACATAATTCTTTCAAACATGCTCAAACTTGAACACCATCTTAAAAAACTCCACTTTAACTCAAGCTAAACTTGAACTATATAATGATAAATAAGCTTAAATTTAATCAACTTGATTCTATTAATTTGTTTGCTACCCTACATTTCTGTCTAGGTGAATTTTTTTGAAGAATATATATATATATATATATCACTCAAAATTTCATATATTATATATTTAACATCTAAAAATTAAATATTACATATAGAACATACTACTACTAGCAGCTAAATAGCCCCTGTATGTCGTCCACTCAAGGCTTAATTTTCAAATTAGGCTTAATTAAAACTGTAATTAGCTAATTAGGTATTTTAAAAAAAAAATTTAAATAGCCAGTCCCAATCCAAGTGATTGACGGGCACTAATCAAGAAAATTGAAACCAAGAGTCGGATCTTGGTTTCTCTTTTCGGTTTTCCATCCGTCTCAGATCTCGCAAGACTGCCGATCGCACTGCGTGCCACGACAAATGTCTCATGACAAGGAGAAGCTCGCAACGCATTTTCTTATTTTTTCTGCCGATTTAGGTATTTCTAATCCTAAATGAGAAATGTGTGTTAGATCTTAATTTAAATGAGTTTAATTGGTATGATGAAGTTATTTAGTTTGATTTCCATAGAAAATATGTGTGAAATCTCATTTTAAATGTGGTGTTTATTTTTTTTCTGCCGATTTAGATATTTCTAACCCTAAATGAGAAATGTGTGTCTGATTCTAATTTATATGAGTTTAGTTGATATGATGAAGTTATTTAATTTGATTTTCATAAAAAATGTGTGTGAGATCTCATTTTAAATATGATGTTTATTTTTTTCTGCCAATTTAGGTATTTTTAAGCCTAAATGAGAAATGTGTGTTAGATCTTAATTTATATGAGTTTAGTTGGTATGATGAAGTTATTTAGTTTGATTTCCATAGAAAAAGTGTGTGAGATCTCATTTTAAATGTGATGTTTATTTTGATGTACGATGAACTTATTTAGTTTTTGTCCGCCGAGATCTCTTTTCATAGTAGTATTTGTAGAGATTTCACTTGTAGGATAATCATTGCTTTTGGTGGTCATCTTTTTCCATATTTTGTTGCTTTTGCTGAATTGATTGTTATCAACTATGAGGGTTAGTTATGTCTATCATGAATATAAGAAATATTTGGATTGAACTGGTGTGAGTTTATTTCTTGTTTCAATCATTAACCTTATGACCAAAGAAGTTTTGAATTATTTGATTTTTCTTTCTAATAAGATTTGACTGGCTATTTATTTTGGTGGAGAATGTATTTTGTGTATGCACATTAGGAATTTGGATTTACGATTTCTCCTAAATTGAATTATGTACATTGACCAGGTGAGACGAAGGATTACTAGTGTTGTGTTATTGTTAATTAGAAATGAGTTCAGATATTGTCTGTATAGTTCTATATTATGGCGGTGAACTCAATGTAAGCGACGATTTCATTCCAACGTATGTTGGCGGGAAAAATCGTTCAGTCCAGATCTCACAGCGGATTAAATTCGAGGAGTTAAAGAAGCGAATAATGAGGTCGTTGAAGCTAGATCCAGCAAAGTTCTTTGTTAATTTCGTAGGACATTTTCCTATTGGTGCTGGATTTATTGCAACTCACATTAATGATGAAGAAGTCTGTGAAGTTGTAATTAATGCAGCATGTGTGCAGCCTATTATGATTTATGTTGAAATTGAGAAACTGACGTGTGAAGATAGAGAGGTAAACAATATTGAGGAATGCTAGAGAGCTCGAACCAGTACTGAGTACATCACACCAGCTTCTTAGCTAAGTACTAAGGTGAAATACTATGGGTCTGCACCAACAGAACATGCTTACTTTACTAGGACAAGATCTGCTGCTATGGGTGACTCAGAAGGTGATCACATGAATCCATTATCTCTTGAAGATGTTGGATATGGAACTATGCCTAGTGGAACTAGTAGTGATGATGATGATGATGATGATAACGGAATGTGAGGCACTATTTTGGGGCCACGTAACCATCCCTGTGGTCGAGACCTAATTACAGAATACTCAATTAGAATAAATCATACTAAAGAGCACTTGATATGTAACAATCAGTACATGCGCAGTGCTCAAACAGCTAGAGAATGCGATGAAGACCTTACATTTGATGGTCCGTTAGATGAATCAACCTTTTAAGAAGAGAATTGCATCCGAGATAAATTGCTTGAAGGTATGTGTTTTCATAATAAGAAGCAGTTACAGTTTGCTGTTCAGGGTTGGCCTATCATAAATAATGTTGAGTATGTCATATATGCTTCAAACTAATTAAAATTTACCATACTATGCAACCGCCATTCTCACCCAGCTAGACCTTATTTGTGGCTCTTACATGCAAGCTCAAGTAAGAGATTGGGTGATGCTTGGAGGATTGGTACCATTAACTCACCTCATATATGTAATCATTCAGTGCTTAATGCTGGACATAGGCAATCTACATCATAATTTATTAGTTATTTCATCCAACCAGCAGTTAGACGTTAGCTAGATTTAAAGCCTAGAGAAATTGTAGGCTGTATTGAGTCCAAATTTAATATAAGAGTGTGTTATATGTGAAGGTCTGAGATGTGCCTCGAAAGGCAGTTAAGCATGCCACCTATGGTTGATGTTGCACCGATAGATCCATCGTTCATACGAGTCGATGGCTGAGGAAAAGCCGACGTTGATTGGTTCGATTACCATCAGTCTTATGTTGCACAGTGGGAGCATAGACGTGAGTCAGTTGTAATGGTAGATTCATCACAGCAAGACCGGGAGCCAGCGATCAACCGATACATGATGTGGTATCGTTCTTGGGCTTCACTTTACATGTTGAAGGCTCCAACAATTCCTCCTGACACCTATTACCCTCGAGCGCCTGGAGAACAGTTGATGGTTAGTCTATATACAAAGTATTTTAATTTGGTTTTCCTATAACAATTAAACCCTGATCTAAGTTTCTTTATTTGTAGCGTGAGCACATCTTGAATACTGAGGACATATTTATTTTGGAGAGATGATGATAAATTTCAAAGAATCTATCAACGATTACGAGATTATGTGTGCGAGGTGTAATATGCATATCTCGATAATGTGGATACCGACATTCCAAGTACTTGGCATCGGCTAGATGTGTCGATGGATGTGGGCCCATCCTCTACATCAGTGGTCAGACAGTCTACGTATACATTCACACAACTACCCCAATATTCATATCAGGAAGCTATGTGGACTCAATTCACCCATGGCAAGCATTAGTCCCGCTCACATATGGTCCACCGCCATTCCATATGACACTGCCATACGGAGTGTACCACGGGTATTCGTTGCCTACTCAAGCTTCGGCTGATGTACCTCATGTTACACACTTAAGATATTCGTAACAACCTATCGAGCAGGTTAAAGAGGAGGAGGACCATTAGCAGCATCATCTGCACGATCGGTCATGGTGACCACCAGCCCATTACACTCCTGGTAGTGATGCGATTCCACCATGCAGACATCGACGAAGATAGACGTGTTATCTTTTTCATACAGTGGATGGCATGAACTTGTGATTATTTTTCATTTATTATCGTTACTCTTTCAGTTTCACAGTTATATAACTCTGAATTATATAATCCTGGTGCTGTTTATTATTTTTTTATTTTGGTTGGATTACATCAGAGATCGGCATTAGGTTCATATGCGTTTGGTTAAATTCAATTTCTTCACATCTCATATTGAGATGAGGTTGTGTTAATGTATGCTTTTTTATGATGATATATCTTTTCTCTTAAGAGCTTGTTAATTGTACTTTAATAAGAGTATTTTAGTATAGTGAGATATAACAAATTCTACAATGCTTCATTTGGTTGACTTTTAAGAGTGAAAAATTCCCTTGATTTTATTATTTCATAGAATGTTATTGGAAAAATTGTGGTTTCTCAGGCGAGAATCATTGAAAATTGTCATAATAAAAGTTGTAGAAATTTTTATTCTGTTTCCAACGATACCAAACATGCTAAAATCTAACACCGATCGGTAAAAATGGGGCCATATATATGTTTTCTGCACCTTAAATATTCATACATTCCCCAAAATTGCGGTTCTCCGGGTTAAAATCATCAAATATTGTCAACGTAAAAGTTGTAGCACTTTTTATTACCTTTCCAAAAATCCAAGCATAAAATCGACAGAATGATCTGACCAAAAAATAGCAATATCTTTATTTTTTGCAACTTAAATATTCATACATTCGCAAAAATTGTAGCTATCCAGGTGAGTTTTATCAAAAGTTTTCCACATGAAAGTTGTAGTACTTTTCATTATCTTTCCAACGATACTAAATACGCTAAAATCCGACACCGAATGAGCATGATACGACCAAAAAATAGGGGCTGCTGCAATATCTTTATTTTTTGCAACTTAAATATTCTTACATTCGCAAATACTGCAGCTACCCGGGAGAGATTCATCGAAAGTTGTGAACATGAAAGTTGTAGAATTTTTTATTATCTTTCCAACGATACCAAGCACGCTGATATGACTAAAAAACAACTCGTGTGTGTTTAATTTTTTTTAAAATAAAATTACAGCCAGTTGCCCGGCCAACGGATGATTGGCTTTGACGGGGCAGCCCAGTCAGCGCCAGTCACCCGTTAATTTTTTTTAAAATATATAATTTAGCTAATTACAGTTTTAATTAAACCTAATTTAAAAATTAAGCCTCCACTCAACATCCCTTGTAACTTTCTCTTTATTTTATATAAGTCTTAAGCTAGCACACGCCCAGGTCACTTGTTTTAATTTCTCTGCCTTTCCTTTCTTGCCTAGCATTCTAGCATTCAAAGCTGCCTCTTTGCTGAACAATTTCACTGCCAAATAACTAGTATTTGACATGGGTGCTGGTAGTGTTTCCACCTCTTTGTCCTCCTTTGTTGCAGTTGAGGCTTCCATTCAAGACGAGATTCCGGTCATCGACTACTCCCTCTTAAGAACAGGAACTCTCAATCAATGATCACAAATCATTCGGGATATCAGACAGGCCTGTGAAGTGTGGGATGCTTCTCGGTAGGTGGTCGCCGATCGAACAAATTAATTTACTAATTAAAAATATTATTAAAAAATTATATATTTTCACTCTTTTCAATTTTCAAATTAAAATATTTATTTTTGAGATATTATGTAGAAGTTCCTAGAAGTTTAAATTTAATATTGTTGCATGCTAGAAAACTAGTTACGGTAGAATAAAAGTTTACGACTTAGCTTCATTGTGGAGTCCAGCACACACACACATGTTTGAAGTATTAATAATAAAACTCTATAATTTTTATGTGAAAAACCTCAAAAAGAGGGAAAAATCACGGGGCCTAGCCCAGTAAAAATCTTTCACTGTTTATTTGTTTTGGAGTACAAAATCTTCTCGATAACGGGATTACAGAATTGTATATGAGAAGAGCGACAATGAGAATCCCTCCAACAACATATATAGTCGCGTTGTATGCCGGTTCTAGTAGATAATGGTGAACAACGGGGGTCAGCGACTGACGATTAAGGTCACCGTGATGGTGACCGGCGAGGGTGGCCGATGATGGCCGGCTGAAATGATAATAGTCGGCGATGATGGCCCGATGATAGTTTACGATAATGACGGCGAGAGGCGGCAGGAGTGGCAACGATGGTCGACAGTGATGACCAGCTACGGAGATTGATGAAGTCGAGGATTGGCGGTGGCGGCGGTGACCGACGAAGATAGTCGGTGGTGGTGACCGGCGTCGGTGGTTGGCGATCGTCAAGTGGTGACACGATTGTGCTTGAAGGATTTTCAAGCTTTAGAGCTCTCTCTTCTCTTCTGTTTGAGCTCCCCTCATGTGAAGAATAAGAGACTATTTATAGATTAGAAGGGACATTTCTGCAAATACATGCAAAGTCCGAACCACTCTTCCATCGGATGGCTCAAAATGATTCCCTTGATCATCTGATATTTTTTGTGTATTTGAATGCTCAAATGAAGTCAAAATTAGGAGATCTTAGGCTTGTTAGATTCGGCTCGTCAAGACGCTCTATTTGACTATAAACACTCCATGTTTAATAGCTATTTAGGAATTTAACTGATATCCTAAAGTTTTCAATGATATTTTAAGTGCTTGATCTCGACTAGTATCAACTGAGAATCAACTTGCTTTTGACATCAAGATTCGTGCTTCGACTAGTAGGATTTAAGTGTCATATTAGTTGCCCCCCTATTTTTGAATGACATTATCTCAATAATCCAAAAATATATACGTCAAATACTTGAAAATAGCAAATTCTTCAATGAAATTTGCGGGTCCATTAATCATACATTTTGAAAGAATATATCTTCATGGGAGCACAAGATTATGATCACGGAAGCGGGTGTAGGGCCGCAGATGTGTACGAGTATGCACGGGCGCAAGATTTTGGGGTTATGGACCCATTCGGACATTTATATGCGGCGCCAATGCGTGTGCATGCCATGGGTGGCCGAGCTCTCGTGTGCACTGGTGCTCCGTCGCCCGTGAGCGTCGGTATGGCAACGAGCAATGAGCAGGATAATGGCTCGGTGGGTCTGGAAATAAGCGGCTAGGTCGCGGGATCTGCGGTCCACATCAGCCTGTCGGGCCGAGCAGGTCGATGGGTCATGTCATGGCGAAGGTGGCGGATGTGGAGCCGTAAGTGGGAGCGGACAGCCACCACGGTGAAAGCGGCGGGCGAGTGAGAGCGGTCTTGGTCGCATGCCGCGCATAAACACCCATTTTTGCCCATTTTGGCTTGTTTTCGCCCGTTTTGAGCGATTTTGGGCAATTTTTCTTTGATTTTTTTACCTTTTTTCCCCTATAGGGGGTCTATAAAAACCCTTTAGGGCTAAGGTAGAAGACACACTCTTCATATGCTCTAGTGTTCCTCTTCTTCTTGAGAGAAGGTCATTCGGAGGCGATCAAGGCCCGTAGTACATACGATGAGGCTCCAGTTTTCCCTCGAAGAGGCGTCAACTCAATTGCCCTTGTCGGAGTGACCGGGTTGAGGCGATCAAGGCACGTAGTTCATACGGCGATGCTCCGATTTTCCCTCGAAAGAGGTGTTAACCGTCCTCGTCAGACCGACCGGGTTCGGAGGCGATCAAGACTCATGGTTTATACGGTGAGTCTCCAGTTTTTCCTCGAAAGAGGTGTCAATTATCCTCGTCGGACCGACCAGGTTCGAAGGCGATCAAGGCCCGTAGTTCATACGATGATGCTCCAATTTTCCCTAGAAAGAGGCGTCAACTGTCTCTCGGACCGACCGGGTTCGGAGGCGATCAAGGCTCGTAGTTCATATGATGAGGCTCCAACGACTGACAACAGCGGTCGGCGATGATGACCGATGACGACGGTTAATAATGACAACGATCGATGGTGGCGGCGGCGGGCCAGCGGCAGATGCAACAACGGTTAATAATGACAACGATAATGGTAGTGGCGGAGATGGCGATAATGATGGCGGTAGCCGGCAGCTGACCCAACGCAGTGAGATCAGCAGTAATGTGTAGCGATGGCGGCAACAGCGATGGTTCAGCAAGGGTGGTCAGCAGCCAGCGGAGATGCGGTCGGATAGCCAGCGATGATGGTGGTGACCAGTGGAGATGGCCGACGATGGTCGGCAGCGGTGATTGGCGATGGTGATGACCGGTGGTGATGGCCGACAATGGTGCGGCGGTAACGCGGTAACGTGGCAATGGCGCGGTAAGCACGGCAATGAGCGATAGTTAGTTAGTTCCTACTTCTTCAGAAATTGGATTTCTTGAAACTTCAATGGATGGTTCAACTTGATAACAAGATGGCGAAGTGTTAATTAAGAACCGTCATTCGAGCAACTCAGAAAGTCTGATAGATAATTTCAAAGTATTATTCTCCATGATGTTACTTGATGCCGTTAACTTGCATGTGAGGGGTATAATCGAATCCGCTGAGGATTTTTGACTCATCCGAGGTTGTTTGTCAAAGTGTTACTTGATGACATTAACTTGCACAGAAGAGGTTGAATTGAATCCGTTGAAGATTTTTGACCTATCCGAGGTTGTTTATCAGAGTGTTACCCGATGACGTTAACATGTATGGAAGAGGTCGAATTGAATTCGAGGATTTTGACCTAGGTTGTTTGTCGGTATTCTTCGATTAACATGTATGGAAGAGGTCGAATTGGATCCGCTGAGGATTTTTGACCTATCCGAGGTTGTTTGTCAGAGTGTTACCCGATGAAATTAACATGTATGGAGGAGGTCGAATTGAATCCGCTGAGGAATTTTGACCTATTCGAGGTTGTTTGTTAGAGTGTTACTCGATGAAGTTAACCTATATGGAAGAGGTCGAATTGAATCCACTGAGAATTTTTGACCTATCCGAGGTTGTTTGTCAGAGTGTTACCCGATGACGTTAACCTGTATGGAAGAGGTTGAATTGAATCCGTTGAGAATTTTTGACCTATCCGAGGTTGTTTGTCAGAGTATTACCCGATGATGTTAACCTCTATGGAAGAGGTCGAATTGAATCAGCTGATAATTTTTGACCTATCCGAGGTTGTTTCAGAGTGTTACCCAATGACGTTAACCTATATAGAAAAGGTCGAATTGAATCTGCTGAGAATTTTTGATCTATCCGAGGTTGTTTGTCAAAGTGTTACCCGATGACGTTAACCTGTATGGAAGATGTCGAATTGAATCCGCTGAGGATTTTGACATATCCGGTTGTTTGTCGAGTGTTACGATGGCGTTAACGTATGGAAGATGTCGAATTGAATCGCGAGGGTTTTGACCTATCCGAGGTTGTTTATCAGAGTGTTACCCGATGACGTTAACCTATATGGAAGAGGTCGAATTGAATCCGCTGAGAATTTTTGACCTATCCGAGGTTGTTTGTCAGAGTGTTACTCGATGACGTTAACCTGTATGGAAGAGGTCTAATCAAAACATCCATTTGTGGTTGTAGCCAAAGTTGCTCCTTAACCTTGGTCTTGTTTTTCCATGAGTATGATTGGAAAATTATAATTTGTAAAGCTATATCTCTTATCAATGTTGAAATATCCTCCAACTTTGACTTGTTTCTTGGAATGGTAATCGATTAGATGCTTAACGACGATCTTCTGAGATTAAGAGTTTCCCCCCAGTTTTCAACAAAATCAGAAAGAACGAAGTTTGATGAATCTTCATTCTTCACATAGCCCAGTAAAAATCTTTCACTATGTATTTGTTTTGGAGTACAAAATCTTTCGATAACGGGATTACAGAATTGTATATGAGAAGAGCTGACAATGGAATCCCAGAATCAGACAACAACAGCTATATATTGACATTCAGGTTGTAACAGTTGCTAGTAGATAATGGTGAATGAAGGTCGCTGTGATGGTGGCCGGCGAGGGTGGCTGACGATGGTCGGCGGCGGTAACCGATGATAGTGGTCGGCGATGATGACTGGCGATGATGGTTGGCAGCGATGGCCGGGCGGTGGTGCGTGATGATCAGCGGCAATTAACGACGGCGAGATGTAGTGGCGGTGAGGCGATGGAGGTGGCCGACGGCGGTGACCGGCGTCGGTGGTCGGTGATCGTCAAGTGGTGGCACGATTGTGCTTGAAGGATTTTCAAGCTTTAGAGCTCTCTCTTCTCTTCTGCTTGAGCTCCTGTCATGTGAAGAATGAGGGGCTATTTATAGATTAGAGGGGTGACATTTCTGCAAATACATGCAAAATCCGAACCACTCCTCCATCGGACGGTTCAAAATGATTCCCTTGATTATCTGAAGTATTTTGTGTATTTGAATGCTCAAATGAAGTCGGAATTAGGAGATCTTAGGTTTGTTAGATCCGGCTCGTCAAGACGCTCGATTTGACTATAAACACTCTATGTTTAAGAGCTATTTAAGAATTTAACTGATATCCCAAAGTTTCCAATGATATTTGAAGTGTTTGATCTCGATTAGTTTCAACTGAGGATCAACTTGCTTTTGACATCAAGATTCTTGCTTCGACTAGTAGGATTTAAGTGTCATATCAAACATTATTTTCTACATATATTCAATTAAATGACAATCATTTTCCATAACAAATTTTCTAATGAATTAAGCCTTTAAAATGTTTGTGGTGATCGACTGAGAGGGTGAGGTTGGTTAATTTGAGTATTTAAGGAATTGATTTGGTGCAGCTTATAAATCATGGCGTACCTGAGAGCTTACAAACATCCATGATAGAAGCATTTAGCGAATTCTTTAATCTATCGGTGGAAGAGAAAAAAGAGTATTGGGGAGGACGATGCTAGATCCATTCAGGCTTGAGACGGGCATTTCAACAACGCAGGACAGCGAGCAAAGTCGCAGGGATTTTGTGAGGATCTTTGTCCACCCGACTTTTCACTCACCATCCAAACCTCTCAATTTCAGGTTTATTTTTTTTCTTCTGGCAATAAAATACTTCTTGTTTTTTGAAGATATTCAAATAAAAAATAATTAGGAAGCTTTTCAAAATCATTAACTTCGTTTTAAAATAAATAAAATATATAAATTATCATTAAAAATTTTATTACTTTTATTTCAAAGTAAAAGAATGTATTTGAAATCGATTCTGATAAAAAAATAATCAGATATAATTATCTTTATTGAGAATGATTCTTTTGCGAAGAAGATACTATTGATATGTACAAAATTTAGGTGAAGCTGCTGTTCTGACAAAATATTTAAGGGAGATTTACATATATATCATACAATTTTTATGCATTTATATATTTCATACCCAAATTTTAATTTTTACTTAAATAACACTTAAATCTTTATTATTACATCAAAAATACCACACTGGTTACTTTTTCCAACTGAAATGCACCTTTTCTGCATAGGAAAAGTATTAGTTTGTAAATATTCAAATTTGGATGTCAAATATGTAAATGCATAAGAATTCCATGGTATGTATGTAAATTTTCAAATATTTAACATTCATTTTCGTAATAAAAATGTAAAACAATCGAAAACTCAATATAAAAGATCTTTGATACCTAATGAATTCCATGGACACATGAGAACTTACATATTTTTAATTCAAATATTAGTGCAATATTGGAAGAGTATGCACAACAAATTAGGAAGATAGCCAACAACATATTGACCGCCATTGGAGTAAGCTTAGGGCTCCGAGAAAGTTACATGGAGAAGGCCTTAGACCTGACAAGAGCCCACCAAACTATGGTGGCAAATCACTACCCGCCTTGTTTACAAGCAGAGAAAGCTTTGGGTCTATCTGCTCATTCAGATACTTTTCTGCTTTCAGTCATCATGCAAAATGGCAGCATTCATGACCTTGGGTGAAGCACAATGGCCAGTGGATCCCCGTCCAGTTCATCCCAGGCTCATTCTTCATCAATGTTGGAGATGTGTTGGAGGTATGTATAGATATTTATATATAAAGCATAATGCTTTTAATAACAACATTTATCTGATGGCAATTGTTGATTATATATTCATATTTTTGTTGAATGGCGAAAATTTTAAAATATTTAACCCTTTTTCGAAATCAATAAATTAAATATTAAAACAATAAAATTTTAAAATAGTTATAACTTATTGCTTACGTGATAGTTTAGTCGCTTGTTTAGTAGAGGACTGATACACTGTCATGTAAATAGCAAGTCATCTATTTAATTAGATGAGTAACTTATTGCTTACATGACAGTCATCCAATAAATTTGTTTTATTTTTTTTTTAAATCAAAATTCAAATTCATTTTTATAACTTTGTGATCATAATAAGAGGTTAAAATTTTTTTATTTATTAAATTAATAATAAATTATTCTAAATGAACTAAGCATATATATAAATTCACATAATATTATTAAATTATTAATATTTGTAAATTAGTAGATTTTAAAAAATTAAATATTTGTATCAAAATTAATAATTTATTTTGAGATAAGTGTAACTAATTATTGACAATTTAAATTATCAAATTAATTAAAATTTTACTTTTTCTTGTTTTAAAATAAAAAATTTTAAACTCCAATTTGATAATTTAATAATATTATGTGCATTTATATAAATGTTTTAATTCTTTTTAAATAATTTATTATTAATTTAATAAATAAAAAATTCCAACCTCTCGAAACATATAATATGATCACAAAATTTTAAAAATTATTCTTATTTTGACAATTAAGAAAAATTAAAACAAATCATTGTGATACAAGCTACTAGATATGTAGTAAGTTGATCATTAAATGGGCAACTTGCCACTTTTGTGGAATGTCAATCGTCTGTTAAATAGGTAATTAAGCTTCTACGTAAGTACCGGGCAACTATAATTATCTTATTTTATTTTTTATTTTAATATTTAATTTATAAATTTTGAAATGGAGGGTAGTTATTTTAAAATTTTTGACTTTGTTGAATTGTAATCTATTTACAACGAAAATATAAGACATTTATATTGAACTCTACCGTATTTTTTAAAGGGGAAATTTTTAAATTAGGTATAATTATAAGTTTAATTAGTCAATTAGGTATGGAAAAAAAATAACAAAATAGGCCAAGTCGTCGTTGAGCGGATGGCCCTGATAATAATGACGTCATGTCGGTCGGTCGTCCGTTGAACGGACGATTGACTCGTCCTTAATTTTTTTTTTTTTAAACTGGGGGCAGCTGCATATTTTGCTCATATCAATCTCATCCGATGACAGAATTGAGCAAGCTTGGTATCGTTGAAATTGTAACAAAATTTTTCACAACTTTCATGTTGATTAAAAATTAATATTGTAGCTCGATACACAACAATTTTTGAGAACAACTGGTTCGTCCTTAATTTTTTTTTTTTTAAAATTGGGAGCAACTGCAGTATTTTGCTCATATCTACCTCATCCGGTGTTGAATTGAGCGACCTTAGTATCGCTGGAATTGGAATAAAATTTTTCACAACTTTCATGTTGATAAAAAATTAAGATTGTGGTCCGATATACAACAGTTTTTGTGAATACGCTAAAACTACGACCGTCGAGGAAGCCTCCTTTATTTGTTTTTCAGCGGTGTCGAATCAAGCGAGCTTTATATCGTTGGAATCATAACAAAATTTTCCACAGTTTTTATGTTGATTAAAAATTACGATTGTAGCCCGATAAGCAGCTACAATTGTTATAATACTAAAAGCTAACACAAAAAAAAATTGTAGCTGCGTATCGGGTCACAATCGTAAATTTTGATCAATATAAAAAATGTGGAGAATTTTGTCAAGATTCCAACGATATTAATCTCGCTTGATTCTGACACCAGATGAGTCCGATATAGACAAATAAATATGGCTGCTCAAAAATTTCAGATTGGTGCCGTAGTTTTTTAGCGCATTCGTAAAAACTGCCGCATATCGGGCTACAATATTAATTTTTGATGAACATAAAAGTTGTGAGAAATTTTGTTATGATTTCAAGAATACCAAGTTTTTTTGATTCTGACAGTAGATGAGGTAGATATGAACAAAATACTGCAGCTGCCCCAAATTATTTTTTTTTAAAAATTAAGGATGAGCCAGTTGTTCGTAAAAACTGCGGTGTATAGGGCGACAATCTTAATTTTTAATCAATATGAAAGTTGTGAAAAATTTTGTTACGATTCCATCGATACCAAGTTTGCTCTATTCCGACACCGGATGAGGTAGATATAAGCAAAATACTGAAGTTGCCCCTAGTCTTTTAAAAAAAAAATTTAAGGGCGAGAATCGTTCAGCAACTGACTAACGCGATGGGCGCCATTGGCGCATTAAATCGTTCAACAAGATGCTTTATTTTTAATTTTTGTTGCCTAATTGCCTAATTAAACTTATAATTAGGTCTAATTTAAAAATTTCCCCTTTTTTAAAAGATTAGGAGATTGGATATAAATGTATTACATTTTGTTTTGTCTCTTCTATAAACAAGAGTACTATCTTAAGCCTTCTTTTCCCACCTTAAGTTCAATAATCTCAAAAGTTTGATGCCTCTTGCAACATATAGTAAGTAATGGGATGTACATAAATTTGCTTCATAGGGCTATGCGTAATGACAAGAGCGTAAGAATATCTGTTGTGGGTGCAATTGAAGTGCCGCTGCAAAAGATTTTTGGCCCTGCGACTAAATTGGTTGAAATTGCTAACAACCATTCCGTCTTTCCCAACATGAAATACCTGGACTTCCTTATACTCATCCAATCCAAACCATATGAAAAGGTAGTCATCGATTCCTTAAGATGTGAATAGTGCTTGTAACAGAAGTATATGAGGATTACCCATCATCTTAGCTTCGGTTGGTGGTGTGCGGTGAGAACCTCCCGGCCGCGTTGATTCTCTTCGGAGGTGCTTTGGAAAGTAAGTGGGGACGATATGTGGGTGATGAATGTGGCCTTCGGCTCCGTGGGATTTTATGACGCCTCCCCATTGATATTCATCATATATATATATATATATATATATATATATATATATATACTATATATATATATATATATATATATATATATATATATATATATATATATATATATTTATATATATATATTTAAGAAGTTCTTGGAAGTTGGAAAGGAAATTATATTATTAATAAAAACTTTTTAATAGAAGTATGAGTATTAAAACGGTATAAACATCTTTAATTCAAAAAAATTTATATTTTAGCTACATTTTTTAAAATAATGTTATTAAAAATGTGATTAAAAATATCTGCAAATTAAAATAATTATTTATTTATATATTCATCTTAAAAAAAAAGATTTAAAATTTTGAATTCAAATAGGGCTATTTGAGTAGAAGTAAATGTAGTATATTATACATCAAATGCATGCATTTTGAAAATTTTATAATTTGATTGGCTATATTTAAAATGCAGTATATTTTTAGAGTGAATTGAAATACAATTGCTAGTTTAATTCTGATGCATTTAAAATTCATTCAATTTAGGCAAATTTCAAATACATGGTGTAAATTGAGACCACTATTGTGTTGCCACTATCACCTATGATTGGTTATCATCTACCTTGGCCTCGCCATGGCACTGCTACTCACCGCGTCAGTCACCCGCAGCACCGACCATTGCAGCATCCTATCACCATTGACCACTGCTACTTGTTGTTATCTCATATCACCACTCACCGACAAATACTTCACATTATTTTAATTTTATCAAAAAAAAAAGTAAAATCATATATTTGTAGAATTTTCATTCAAATAATCTAGAAGTACTTTAAATAGAAGTCTTTATAAGATTAAAAATATGGTCAAAAATATTGATCTTCATTTAAAATTAAGCCAACCAAACAACCCCTAACTCAAAAGTCACACCTACTGAAAATAGAAATCTTTATAAGTTTAAAATTGTCGTCAAAAGTATGTTGTTCATTTTTGTCAAAAAAGAATTACGTATAAAATCTAACATTTTGTTATATTTTAACTAAGTTGTGATTATAATACAATCTTATTATAGCGTTCTAGCTCATTTTCTAAATATCCATTAGGAAAGTAAACTTATCACAGATCCATATATATGAAACAAGAAATCCAAACGCATCTTTAATATTCACAAATCACAACCTTGCGCAAACAAAGCATATTTCACTGTTGGTTGCGTTGCCGTATTTCATTGAACTCCTTGTTAAGTGATGACGCGAAATGCAGCGGATTCATCGCCTCTTTCTACCAACTTTGGCGAAGGTGCTACCAAAGCATCCAATGGTAGCATAATTATAGACAAAACAGATATACTTGTGCTTTCATTATTAAGCACGGCGTGATGCAGCAAACTCTCAAATGTATCAGAAAAAATTTATGTGTCAAATTATTAGCTAGGGAAGGAAGTTTTATGGTTATGCTCTCCGCTTCTCCTCCCTTGAGACTTCTGGCAGGCCGCTTCTCTTCTTCAATTCAGGTACCAATCCTTCCTCCTTGGCCTTTGGCTCTGAGCCGGGAGCCTGACCTCTTTCCCCCCTACTTTTCTCCCTTCTTCTGAGTTTTTGCGTTGCTAGGGGAGAATGAATCTTGACGCAGCTTATGCCTCAAACTTCCCCCCTCTCTCCTCCCCTTCCCTTTCCTCCTCTATTTTGGGGGTTCCCCCTAGCTCCTACTTCTCTGAGCCATAATCCTTTTAGATCTTTCCCTCTCAAATCTTGCAATTGGAAGGACCTTCTTATCTCTTATAACGAAAAAAGTAAGACATTTTCATTATCCTTCATCCCTCCTGAATCTAATGAGGCAAGCGTCTTTGAGGAGGAACTTAAAGATGGGCAAAGAGAATGGCAGCTATCTTTAGTTGGGCATGCTATAAGCAAATGACTATTTTATGGCCTCTCTTGGCTATTAAGAGAAATGGGCCTTCAAAGATAGTTTAGAGCTTTTAACCCTTAAAGGAGATTTTTTCTTTTCATGTTTTCCTACCAGAAAGATTTCAATTTGGTTTGGGATAATGACCCTTGCTTTTTCAATAGAATGCCTTTCATCTTTCAAAAATGGACGTGAGATTTTGGACCAACTAAGGAAAACTTTGCTGAGATTCCACTCTGGATTAAGCTCGCCAACTTCCCACTCTATTGTTGGAATGAATCTAGTTTCTCCAAGATTACTATTAGGGTGGGTATCCCTCTTACTGTTGATAACCTTACAGCCTCCAAATCTTGAGTGTCTTTTGCTAGAGTTTTCATCCAAATAAACCCTTTCTCTACCCTATCGAACTCGGTTTCCATTAACTTGAATGGACTCAAATTCCAGCAAGACATTATCTATGACTGAAAACCTAAGGCTTGCCGTAAATGCTCCTCCTCCTCATATGACGATGCATCATGTCATCTTAATCCTACAAGAAATCCCATCATAAGGCGACGCAGTCACATTAGGCCTCCCCCATGCCTTCTCAAGCCGTCGAGAGAGCAAACCGAGAATCAAACCTCTTCCATCACCAACACTAGTTTCGTAGCCACTGAATTGCTTCTAGACAATCTTCTACATGCCTCTCACTATAAATGACTTGAACCAATGTCCCGCTCGCTCCCCTCCTATTGAAGAACCGATGGAGGAAGCCATTTCTGCTCCCGAGAGTTCCCTTCTTTCTGAAGATCCTCTAAATTCCTCCCTTTCTCTTGGAGTTACAACTAGCTCCTCTGTAGTCTCCCCCACCCGCTCATACTCCACGAGACATAATGAAAATTGCTCTAAAACTCCTAGAAAGAGTTCCCAAGATTTAGATCAATCTAAATCCTCTCATAGCCAAAACACCCTAGGCCAAAAGACAAACAACAAAAAGAAAGGCAAGTATCCTTTCATCCCTTCTGCTCTCTATTATGAGTCTTATAATTTTAAGATGTTGGAATGTCAGAGGCCTTTTTGCTGAAGGTAGAATAAATTATTGTAAGAGAATCATGAATGATTCTTATGTTGCTATCTTTTGTCTTTTGGAGACCAAGCTTTAAGTGGCTTCTCTCGGGGATCAATCTCTCCAAAATTAGCTCAAGCTCTTCTCTTCTGAAGATGGTGTAAATAATTTTGACTGCTGTCTGGGTGGTAGAATTTGGATCAAATGGAACTCCGTTCTTTCTTCCTTTACTACTATCCTAAAACCTCTCAGCTTATTCATGGTTCTTTTACTCATAACAATGCCACTTTATTCTTCTTCACTTGTGTTTATGCTCATAATCATGCCCAAGATAGGATTCAATTATGGAATTCTCTTCATAAGATCGCTCTTGGAATGGATTTCCCGTGGACCATCATGAGGGATTTCAACTATGTTCTTTTTTGCAACGAAAAGAGTGGTGGGAACCCTATCCCAATTAATAGAACCTAGGATTTTAGAGAATGTGTTCATGATTGTGGGCTCCTCGATCTTTCTAGCTCGGGCCTTTTCTATACTTAGTATAACCATCAGGCTGATAACCTCATTCAATCCAGAATTGATCGAGTCATCTATAATATTAATTTGGTGGATCTTTTTTCCTTCTACTTCTTATAGAGTCCCTGCTCCACTATTCTCTAATCATTCCCCCTTAATTCTTTTTCTATAGAAACCTCACCCTTCTTCTCCCAGGTTTATGTTCAAAAACTACTCATTCAAACTTTAAGGAGGTTGTCAAAAGGACTTAGCAAGTATTTGTCCATGGTGACCCACTCTATGTGCTCTCTAAAAAACTTTAGCTGACCAGAGATTCCATTAAAAGCCAAAAGTGGGATTCCTCCTCTCTTTGTCACCAAATCAGTTCTCTCAAGAGAACTCAAGAACATATCCTTTCGAGTCTTGAAGCAGACCCTGACAACATTTCTTTGGCTCATGAAGGCATGAAGCTAAAGAAATCAGTGACATATATCATGATCTAGCTATTAAAGAGAGTATGTGGATTAAATAAAGAGCCAAAGCCCATTGGCTTACTAATTCAGATGATGATTTGAAGTTCCTATACTATTCTATTAAAAAGAGGAGGAATACAAACTATATCTACAATATTAGTACAAGGCAAGTCATCATTTCTGATCCTTATTCTATCGTTAAGGAGATCTGTAACTACTACTCTTCTCTCTTTAACTGTGTTAATTCTACCTCTCTTTATATTCACGACATTCCCATAGGGGGTACACTTTTTCCTTCACAAGCATGCGAGTTAGGAGTTGCTGTGACTGACCAGGAAATTCTCAATGCTCTTCATGATATTAATGAGAATAAATCTCTCGGCCCTGTGGTTCAATTTCAAATTCTTCAACTTTTGTTGGGACATTGTTGGCAAACATTTTCTTTTTACTGCTCATAATTGTTGACCTTACTTTAAGAGTGAGTCTTCAACCTCCCCATCATAGATCTAGGACTTCTATAGACACTAAGAGTTTCTTAGTCTTAAGATAATTTTAGTGATTAGGTGAACACTTAACCTAAGCCTAGAGACTTAGAAGAGTTAATCATAGGATCAAGTCATGCCTTAAGACTTAAGAGAATCATCCACCCTATGGCCTAAACCTAATCCATATGCGCCTTCTCAAATCCAATCCAAATTCAAATCTTAAACCAAATCTCAAATCCCAATTCAAATTCCAAATCCAAATCTAAGTTCCAAAACTCAAATTCAATACCCTTCCTAAGCCCTTTGATTTCATCTTATGAACTTAGCCTTAGCCAAATTAAAATCAATCCCAATTCATTTGATTTTCTCAAATATCAATTCAATCCTTCAATCAAAATATCAAATTCCAATTCAAATCCAACTTCAAATGATTCAATTCATGATCAAATTCAAGTCCAAAATTGTTCATAAACCTTATGATTGAAATCCATGTACTTAGTCAAATCTCCACCCAATTCAGCCCAATTTTGATTGATCCCTTCATGAATCATTTATATCTTTATTTATATTCAGAAATATAAATGAAATATCAACCAAATGACCAAAACTAAACCAAACTAAATCCAAATCCAACCAATACCCTTCTTAAGCCATATGGACTTATCTCTTTAAGCTTGGATAAATCCCATTCAAATCAACACAAAATCAATTGGTTTCTTTATAAGTCAATTATATATTCATTTATATTCACAACTATAAAATAAACCCCTATTCAAATGATCAAAATTAAACCAAACTAAATCAATTTTCTTCTAAGCCTTTTTGACCTACCTTCATGAGCTTAGTCAAATTTGCTTCCAAATTACTCCAAACTCAAGTAATATTTTCATGAATCATTTATATCTTCATTTATATTCATAAATATAAATGAAATATAAATTCAAATAGCCAAAACCAAATCTAAAATCAAATCAAAACCAAATTGAAGCCCTTTAAGATAATTCCTTGGACTTAACCAAAACCCACCTAAATCAAGCCAAAATCAATGGATTTTCTCTTGAATCAATCATTCTTTCAATTATCTATCCAAATATAAATAAAACCTACAATCATCAAACCAAACTTAAGTCAACTCAAGTCAAGCCCGAGTTAGCCTTTTTAACTTGAAAACTTCAAATGAGCTAAAATCCATTGGACTCTAAATTGATTGTAGTTGAATTTATATTTCAATCCTAGGCTCATATATAAGTTCAACTATACTTGAATCAAGCTAAACCAAGCCAATTGATCAACTTAGGCTCACTTGACCTAAAGGGCCTAAAGGACCTTTTTGAGTCAAGTTCTAATCCAACCCAAATTGGATTTAACCAAGCCTATCCAAGCCTCATATCATGATCAACAATCACCCTAGGATGATTAATTGCCTTGAATTGAGTCAAACCAAGTCAACTTAGCTATTTGACCAAGTCAACCCTTAGCCCAAATGAACCAAAACTAGCCAAAACTCATCCTACACTAAATTGATTGAAGCCATTGATTCACATCAACTCATAATCAGTTATTGAGCATGACTTGACCATCAATTGAGCCAAACCAAACCCAATTGGTCATTTGACCCAAGTTGACCCAAATTGGCCTAAAGGCCAAATTGGGTCAAATCATGATCCAACGAAAATTGATTGTAACCAATGGCACAAGTTCATTCTGAATTCATTATTGAACTTGACCAAAGCTCCAATTTGATCAATTGGACCCAACCTAGCCCAATTGAGCAACCTAGCCCAAATTGACCTAAAAGGTCAAATTGGCCAAAATCCAAATTAAATCCAAATTGATTCAAACCAAAGCCTACAATCATTTTTAATCAACTTATTGAACATGAACCAACACCCAACCCAAGTCAATTTTGCCAATTTGGTCAAATTGGCCAACTTAGCCCGTTTGACCTATATGAAGCTAAATGAGCCAAAATCAAACATAGGCCAAATTGATTGAAACCACTTAAATCAAAATACTACAAATCATCATTTGAACCTAACTTAAGCTTTAGTTTGACCCAATTTGACCAATTGGTCAACCTAACCCAAGTTGACCCAAATTGAACCCATATGACCAAATTGAGCCAAAACTAATAAAACCAACCCATGGGACTTTGGGAGCTGACCAAACCCTACCCAAAATCCATCCTAGGTCATTCCAAAACTAGCCTAAACCCAAAGCAAAACCCCCTTGGATATGCCTCCTCATATGAGATTTTGCCAAAATTGGCAAAGTCCACTCTCCCCTCATCCTTGGCAGCCATCAATCACCCAAATGAGGCATTACCTAACCCACCTAGCCCACCTTATGTGGGCTAGGTCTTCCATGGACCAAAGGGATGTGAGTTAACTCACCTCCCTCACAAGCCGAAGACCCAAGGGATATGGGAAGAAGCCATCATCTCACATCCCACCTTGATCCACCTCCCATGCATTCCTCCAACCAAACCGAGCCACATGGACATGATGATGACCACTTCGACGCCCTGGCGACGGCTGACGGCCAAAAAATGGGAGACAATCCTGCCCGTCCACCTTAGCAAATTGAGGGATATACCCCTTCAATTCATACCAGATTTTACATGCATTCGATTCATCTGAGCTCCCAAGAGTGAAATAAAATGCCCTAGCACTCCTTAAAGCATTCCCAAGCCTTCCCCACTTCAGAATTCTTCTTCCCATGCAAAACTGAAACAGGAGAGCTCACATCCGATTCCAACTTCATCTCTCAGCCAAACTTCAATTCCTCTTACACAGACTTTCTACGCACATCGTCGAAGCCACCCAAGTCATTTCCCAAGCTCCAAAGCCACCAGAGGACAAACTTCGACTAAATCCGAATGTCCAAAGCTCGATCCTTAGCCTTTCGAGCAATCAAAGTGAAATCAATTCAATTGCTACTCAACAGGGTCTCATTTTTGCTAGAAGAAGCTACCTCCATCAATCCCATCGATCTTGAGCTCAGGCGAGGTAATTTTACAAAATTGTAGAAAAAGTAAATTCTCCATGGCCTTTTGTGAAGAGAATTTGCATGTGAGCCTATGGTGTTTATTTTTGAAATGGTGGGACACCACATAGATCTTAGGGAATTCTTATTGAAGTGACCGGGTATGATATTAAGGAATGATGCACTATCTCAAAAGGTATAAATCATCACCCTATAATGGACCTAATCACCTAATAATAACTCCTAAGACATGATGGGTCTTCGAATGTGCTAGAGAATTTTTCTACTTTATATTGAAAAGTAAAGTAGGGTTTATTTTAAATCAGTTTCGTTAAGTTTCCTATGGAGGCAAGCCCCCATAGTTAATTACATCATAAGGAATGGGATACCTCGATTAAAGTAGACAATTAGGATCTCTAAAGATTTTAAGGCTAGACTATCAATAAATCAATTATATTTGAAAAATTAAATGGGATTGTTCAAGGAAAAGACTTATTTTAGAAGCCAAAGGGAATAAGTAAGAAATTTTCATGATACTAGGAAGCCTAGTGAGCATTCCAATCTATCATATGGTTGGGCTTTATATGTTTGAAATTGAAGAGATTGATTTTATTAAAGTTAACATTTTATTAGAAAGATATGACTTATAATCCCACAGCACAAGGTTGTGAAAATCCCTAAGAGGTGAGGATTTATGCTTATAGCCTAAAGAAAATAGCTACCTCAGATCTTAGATAGAGCTTTGGCATAAGCCAAAACATGACCTAAGTCTAAGCGAAGATGAGTATATAGTTTACCTGCACAATAGATGATAAACCACCTAACTGTTTGGCTTATAATCACCTGGAGTGTTAGCTAGCTAACTCCTCCTACACTTTAAAATCATGTAGGTAAGCCATATGATTTTCCAAGATAGTTAGGTTGTTATTATTTAAAAAGAGACTAAAGTCTTTAAACTCACTCCCTAAAGAGACTAGAGCATGAGTGGTATGAGTAATGACTTTGTATAATGCAAATCTTTTTAAATTTTATTTATTTTTGGATACTTCATCTTGGCAAAGGTCGTAGGATTTTCATATGTCTAAATGCATGATGAAATAGATTAGTGGACAAATCAAAAGAGAAGAGGGTGAAGCTCATCAGTAGGAGTTGCTCTCACAGGTCAAGCGATTCCCATGCATCTAAGAACAAAAGTTCTCTTTTTGCAAGAGTGGCAGAAGATGTATGCATGATATTAGACATATAACTATACAACTAAGGGGTTGCTAAATCTTTTAAATATCTTGATTTAATGCCTAGATGTGAGGTTATTAATTATTTAAAACTTTAATTATGAGTTGTAGTTGGGTAAAAGATTTATTTTTTTCCTAAGAGCCTAATCGCATTCAGGCCAAACAACAAACACCAATCATAAAGAAACTATGAAAAGGCATGTTATTTCTATTGCACAAGCTAAACAAAACCTTAAACAGTTTTATATCTAGCGTAAGATAATAAAATATCGGTGCAGTCGGGTACCACCGTACAACCCGAAAAGAGAAATGGGTAGCTGAGCTCTACCCTTATACAACTCAAAAAAAATGAAAGAATAATTATAATTTACAAATGATAAATGCTATGGGGGGTCTTCAAGTCTTCATATCTTTATGTATCTTCCTCCTTCTTTGATTTGGTTTGCTCCATTTCAAAGGCATCATATGGCACATAAGACATAGTCTTCTAGCCAATGCTCATCTTAATTCTCCCATAGCATTAATCCTAATTCCTAATTACAAAATTACATTAAGAATAGGAAAAAAAATCTAACTACACCTGTAAAATAAGTGTTAGCTAGACATACATACAACCCAAGCAGTTATATTTATAATTTGGACTTAGCACCCTGCACATGGGTAACCAAACCCACCTGTCCTAACTTGGATTATGCTTAGGACATGCAAAGAGAAGCGATATTTATTTTTAAGCGACTCCTTAAGCATAATCTACCATAGAAAATATGATTAGGCTAATCACAACCTACCATCCAATCTATGAAATATACACCCTAACATCCAGTCTAAAATAATACATCATAAAATAAAACCTACATCAAACTATGCACTATCCTAACATAAGGCTAGAAGTGGTGACTTAATCTAATATGTGTATTAAGGCTTGCGTGGTATGTCTTAACTAGGCTTCAGTGTTAAGATTTTTAAGTGTAGAAAGATTCAATTTAAAAGGTGGTTTCACTTTAAGTGCTTTAATTGATTTTCAAGTTTTAATTTGTGTTTTCTTTTGTTTCATATGACCTACACTTAACAACTAAGTTTTATAAAGAGAAGAAAGAGGATTTCCCTCTTTCATCCTTACCTTAAGCCACTTTCTAAAGCATATTAATTTAATTTAGTTCTCTTTAGTGAATGGCTTGGTACACATTTTAAATTAATCCTAAGTTTAGGTTCACCTTAAATGATTGCATTCAACATGAAAGGCTTCTTAAGATTAATTTGAGTGAACTACTAACACATGACATACATCAATTTATTTCCTTCCATCACATGTAGCATGCATACGACTTAACTCTAAGTATGACTTTATATACAACATGTTTTAGCACACTGAAATGATGAATGTAGATGTGTATATTTGAAGTTTATATTTTTTTATTTGATTGAATTATTTAATCATGTTAATTTAGAGCTTTATCCAAATTATTATGCAAAAAGACATAAGAATGAAATTAAATAGGTACATGTCATTGTTTACCTAGGGAAGTGAGTAATCAAATGACCTCCTTGGGGCCAGCCAAAGCTTCTTTTTCCCGGGATGTCCAAACTTTATGCCCATTTACATTCAAACACATTTAAATTTATATGTAAGAATATAAGGAAAGAGACCCCAAATCATATGGCTAATTAATTTAATCATTTAGTCTATTATGAATGCATGTATTCTTAGTAGAAAAGAGGGATTTTAAATCTTTAGCCACACATACATACACATGTAAAGTGAAAAAGCATGTACATGCATTTGTTAAACCAGGGAAGTGGGTAATCAAATGACCTCCTTGGGGCTAATTAAAGCCTCGTACTCCCGGGATGTCTAGACTATATACTTTGCTATCTCACTACACATGAATGTATATGTAAGTAAGAGAAAGAAAATCATGCAAAAATTATATTTTTTATTTGATTAGAACATTTATATACGTGAAATAGAATTTCATCCCAATTCTAATATAGGAACACATGTAAATGAAATCAAATAAGTACGTGTCATTGTTAAACCAAGAAAGTGAGGTAATCAAATGACCTCATTGGGGCTAACTAAATTCTCATATTCCTAGGATGTCCATACTAGATACTTATTAACATTCAAATACATGTGAAACTACATATAAATTAAAGAAAAGAAAGCTCTATTTCACATACTTAAGCTATAAGCACATGCAAACCTATATATAATCATAACTACTATCACTTCATATGTTATTACTTATTTATAAGTTTTTTAAAAATATATTTAGATTTAATAGTGATAATAGCCACACATATATTAAATTAAATCAACACATGAAAGCTTGACATAAAGAAAATTCATTCAAGTTTAAACATCTTGAAAATATGAATGCATGGAATCATATGACACACATCATTTAATATGATTGGAAAGGAATAATAAGACATAAACACATGTTTCATTCAATCAAACTAATTCCTAAAGTCAATCATATCAAATACAATCATTTAAAGTAAACTAAAGCTTCTTATTAAGTTATTTTTGGATGTTTGATTTGATTTAGAGAAAAGAGGAGATTCAATCATTTGCTGCTCCTAACCCATTTTCATATTGGTTAATAAATTTGGTTCAATGAAAAAAAATTAAGTTTATTTTATTGATTAATTAGGTTGCAATGTGAGTTACATCCATTAATTACCCCTTTCCTATATCACCTTAACATATTTACCCAAGTAATGGTGAGCCAACATGATATGGATATGCATTAGAAATTAATTCAACAATGACCCTAAGAAATGAAAGGGGCCAAATGCAATTGGCTCACAATTAATGGTTAATTATGCTAAGGGACTTAATTAAGTACTCTTATAATTCTCCTACGCATATGGGCTAATTATAATTTTCTTAGAATTCTCTTAGGTTATTGAACACCTAAGAGTGTACCCAAGAAACTTAATTATATGAGATATGGAATGATTATGATTTTAATTTAATTAATTAAGTAATTTAATTAATGAATTAAACCATTAATTAGTCCCAAATTAATTAGTTTCAAGTCAAGTGAAATTAACTTAGATAAAAGAATGGGAAAGAGGTCACAATCTCATTCCCCATGTTCATTCACTATTCCACAATGATTAGTAAGCTTAATTAATAATTTTCTTGCTGTCTAGGATGTTAATTAATCATTTAATTAATTAAGAAAGTAATTAGAGCTAAGACAAGAAATTTTCCTAATTAACCAAACAATAAATCCAAAGAAAATTATGGGAGGTAAAGGTCATCCCATTAATCAACCTCAGAAAGTTAGGGATTAATTACTTGGGTAATTAGGGAGTAATTAAGCTAAATAAAATTTTAATTAAATCTAAATTAAGCTTTAATTACTATTCAAAATTAATTATAATTAATTTGAAATTAATCTCCTATGAAATATCTTTAAAATGAATATTTATTCATATTTTTTTAATTTTTCTATGATTTGTTATAATTTTCCAAAGTTTCAGCTGATTTAAATGATTTTCCATGATTTTTACAAAGTCTATTAATTTATTTTCACTATTTTAACTTCAAAATGCAATATCTTCTAATCAAGAAATCCTTTCGACTTGAAATTATTATGATGGGTGCATTTTAACTTTAGTTTTAATCTCTAAAAATTTCAAATCAATCTAATGTGTATTTTTTGTTTAAGTAATAAAATTAGATTTTCACTAAAATATAAATTAAGCCCAAAATATTCAGTAAAATTTGGGGATTTTAGGTTTGTTGACTTCTCTCAGAAGGACCAATCCAACGAGCATTTGTTTGCAATTTTTAGTTAAGTATTTTATTTTCTATGAATTTTCAAAATTTTAGATGATTTAATTAATTTTAAATTGAAAAAAGGCTGAGTTTCCTACTTATCCCAGTCAGCACCGTGCGATTGGTCACGGTTCTGCGTGGCCAAAATGAGTGGGAAAATGGATAGGGATGCGTAGTTCTGATCGGACGGCTTGATCGCTGATCAGACGGTCTAGATTGATCCACGCGATCTGAGCTGCGCGATCTGAGTTACGCGATCCGCCGAACCACATGATCCATGCGATCTGAGCCATCTGTCTCCCGAACGGGAGATGAAATAACTAGTGATTGATATGGCAGACGGACGGACAGAAATACTGGTCTAGTTATGTTTTTCATAATTTTGAGTGAAATTTCATCCAAATAGGCTCGATATTGCATCAATTTCTACCAAAAAACTCCTGATTCACATGGGGATTATGTAAAATGAAAAATACAAGGATAATCTAAGAAAAAAATCCTAAAGTCGAGCAAAAATTGTCACAAGCAAGAGAACCTAAGGTCGCCTATGATTTTTTTAGAAATTACCTCCCTGTGGATGATTTTTGGTGGCGGTGTTGATCCGAGCACTCTCTTGAGTGCAAGAAGAAGCTTTGGAATGGGTTCAAGCTCTTGCTTCACTTCAAAATAATGTATTCTCCAGTTATCGTGGCTTCCTTGTTAGAATCCACTTGATTTTGATAGTTTTTGCTCAAAAACCAAGTGGGAATGGTTGCTAGTTGGTTTGGGAGCTCTAGGAGAATGAAATGAGTGTGGGAGGAAGAGTTTTTGCCTCTCTATTTTTTGTGCTTTTGGAATTGCTAGAAATCACCTCATTCCTTATAATTTTGGCTCCTAGTGGGTGTCCTTGGCTTGGGATGGTTGGGATTCTCCTTAGGTGGCCTGATTTGAGTGGCCAAGGCATGGGAGGTGGTTGCAATGAAGGACTAATGGGTGTCCTAGCAAGGGGAGGTGGAAGTCCTTCATGCCAAGTGTTCTAATGAGAGAGGTGAGGTGAATTTACCTCCCCATGAGTCATGGATGCCCCAACCATGTCTTGGGTCTGGTTGGTTAGTGTCATTGGTGTCTATGTGGACCAATGAATGAGTGCCAAGTGGTCAAGGAAGAGAAATGACTATTTGGGCAAGTGTATTTTCTCATGGGATGCCCTTTACCAAGGGCAAAGTGGTCATTTGGAATTGGATTTGATTTGGGCAAATTTGAAATGAGTCTAAAGTGAGTTGGACCAAGTTTCATATCATTTGGGTTCATTTGGTTTAATTTGGGTCAATTTGACCCATTTCGGCTAAATTGGGTCAAATTGGGTTAAGTTCACCAATTGGTCAAATTAAGGGTTGGATCAAGTTCAAATGATCATTTGGAGTGTATTGGTCATTGATTTGGTTTAATTTGGTTTAGATTTGATTTTGGCTCATTTGAGTTCATTTGGGTCAAATGAGTCAAGTTGACCAATTTGACCTAATTGATCAAATTGGCTTGAATCATGGCTTGGTTTGAGTTTACTTGATCATTTGGAATATATTGTAGGCTTTGGTTAAGTTCAATTTGGATTTAATTGGGTTTTAGGTTGATTTGACCCTTAAGGTCAAGTTAGGTTCAATGATTTTGGGTCTAGTGAGTCAATTAGGCTCAATTAAGGCTTTAGTCAAGTTTAGTAGTCAATTTGGAATAAACTTGAGCCATTGGTTACAATCAATTTGGTTTAGGTTGCAATTTGGATTGTTGGGTTCATATGGGTTAAAGGGTTGATTTGGTCAGTGGGCTAGGTTGACTTGGTTAGACCTAATTCATAACAATTGATTAACCTAGGATGATCAACAATCATGACATGAAGTTTGGATTGGCTTAATTCACTTTGATTTGTGTGGAATTTGATTTTGGTTCATGTAGGTTAAATTGGCCACTTTAGGTCAAGTGAGCTAATTAGGTTTAGTTGGCTTGATTTTGGGTTGAGTTTGATTTAATTGAGTTTATATATGGATTTGAGATTGACATATAATTGCTATTGATTTGGATTCCAATGGGTTTTGGTTCATTGGAACATTTCAAGTCAAATAGGCTAAGTTGGGTTTGATTTGAGTTAATTTTGATTTGGCTTGATGATTGTTGATTTTATTTATATTTGGATAGATAATTGAAATAATGATTGATTCATGAGAAAATCAATTGATTTTGGAGAGGATTTGACTAGAATTTGATTGAGTCCAAAGAATTGGCTCAAAGAGTTCAAATTTGGGTTTTGACTTGATTTGAATTTGATTTTGGCTATTTGATATATATTTGATTTATATTTGGGAAGATGATTGAATATATGATTGACTCATGAGAAAATTAATTGAATTTGAATTGATTTGGATGCAAATTTGGCCAAGCTCATGGAGATAGGCCAAAATGACTTAAGGAAGATTTTGATTTTGTTTAATTTTGTTTTGATGATTTAAGTGTAGGTTTCATTTAAATTTTTTAAGATGATTGAAGATATGATTGATTCATGAAGAAATCAATCAAATTTGAAGTGGATTGGATGGAAACTTAGCTAAGTCCATGGGATGTAATCATAAGGCTTAAGGAGGATTTGATCAAGTGCTTCAATCATTTGATTTGAGATTTGGATTTTGGATTTGGTATTTGGATTTGAGTTTGAATTGAATTTAAAGTTATGTTTGAAATTTGGAATTAGATTGAATTTAAGAAGGTGTACATGGATTGGGTTTAGGCTATTGGGTAGGTGATTTCTCTAATCCCTAAGGCATGGCCTAATCCTATGGTTGAACCCTTATAAGTCTCTAGGCTCAGGTTAGGTGTCACCTAATTACTAGATGTGTCTTATGAATTAGAAAATCTTAGTGTCTAAAGATTCCTATGTCTAAGATAAAGAGATTGAGAACTCACTCCAAAAGTGAGGTCAATAAAAGGACCCCCAATAGGTGTGGTGTAGCTGACAAGACACACCGCACGTATTTTGCATTGACTGAGACGATCAATAATGTCCAAAAGATTATAAGCACTAATGGAAATGATCTAATTCTAAACTAAAAAGGTAGATAGAATCACGATCTTAGCGCAATGCAACTCAACTTATGCCAGGGGCATAAGAGAGAAAGGAAGATATGGTTGGAATTTCATGTCAATGACATGAAGGAAGATCCACTAGGATCACACATGCACTGGACATGACATGTGAGAGGTCTATGCCAAGGGCATAGAAGGAGAAATCTGGAATTGGAAATGTGAACCTTCCACTAGGGAAGTAGGTTCAAGCTATGCGCTGGGGATATGGATTTAAGTGTGATTGTGAATATGATTTGTTTGGGTGTGTATCCACTGGGGGATAAGAATCTATAATCCTCTGGAGATTAAGATTAAATTAATTTTAATTTGTTTTATCTTAATTGACAGGGAGGCATATCCTCTAGGGATATGGGCTCGAATCCACTAGGGATTGAGTATGTGAACCTTCCACTAGGAAAGTAGGTTCGAGTTATCCGGGATAAGAGTTTAATGAGATCTCTTATGGCTCTACTGGGGAGATTAATTTGATTTGCTCTACACTGGGGAGAAGTTTGGTTTGTTCAATATGTTTTAATTTGACTCCCGGGAGGTTGGTTTGTGTTTGTTATGGACACTTGTCGGCGATGGACCCATTAAGAAGGGGCTATGTCGACATTGACCTATCTAAGATTTACAAATCCAAAAAGATAGTCTACTAGCCACAAGGTAGGGCTATCCGACCTAAGGGGTTGCCTTTTAGTGTGCAATGGTTGTAGTAGGAGGAAAGCGTATCAGACTTACATCTTCCAAAGCAGGGGTCAACTGCTGGGGTGATCTGTTGGATCTGCAATAAATCAAACCCGACCTGGGAGACTCTTGAAATGAATCTTCGGGAACTTATGTCAACTCAAAAGTAGTCAAAGTTAATTTCATTTTTATTTGATGGATCATGTCAGTGTGCGATGTACCACACTGAGAAGGGGCTATGTCGGACTTGGCCTATCTCAGATTTATCGATCAAAGGGGTAGTCTACCGGCCAAAGGGTAGGACTATCCAACCTAAGGGGTGCCTTTTGGTGTGTAACAGCTATGCTGGAGAAAGCATAGTAGACTTACATCTCTAAAGCAAGGAACAACTATTAGGGTTGACCCGTTGGATGCACAATAAATCAAACCTGACCTAGGGTTGCCTGTTGATGTGTAACGATCGTGCTGAAAAGCAAGGATGACTGACGAGGTAACCTATTCGTGGTAGAATAGATTGAACCCGACCTAAGGGCGACTATTGAGAGAGTGCCATCGGGGGACTTATCTCAACTCAAGAGTAGTAAGATGATTCCTATAGGAGTTTTACCGTCTAAAGATAGGATGCTTGGGAAGGTGTCAGGGGGCATTAATTTCTAATCCACAAGGGAATATATATATTATTTGTTTGTTATCATGGACCCTATTGGTGTGTGAAGGACCACTTAAGAAGGGTCTATGTGCCTTTATCTCATATTCTTGGACCAAGAGAGAATCTGCACTTCCTTGAAATAAAATCTCCAACCATGGGTGGCTACTAGGAAAGGGGGACTGTCCAATCCAAAAGTAACCCAAGTTGTGTCTAGATGGGGTCGTAAAGGACATGATCCAAATAGAGTGCCCACAGGGGAGGTGCCACTAGAGGTGTTATCCTGGACCCTGTAAATAAGAAAGCCTACAGGTGTACGGTGGCTAACTCAAGGACAAAGCATAGCAGACTTTCATCTACCATGAGTGGTGTATCCTGTATCCGGGTAGTGCTATCTCGGCATAGCAAACACCAACCAACTGGTGTGTGACAATCAGTCTAGGAAGAAGGCGTGTAGACTTATATCTCCCTAAAGTAGAACTGATTGTCCGAATAGTCTGTCGTCAGCTTAACAAGTGCTATCCAACCTAGGGCTACTCATCGGTGTGCAATGACTGTACTTAGAAAGAAAGCGTAGCAGACTTACATCTTCCAAAGTGAGGAACAACCGTTGGGGTGACCCATTGTTGGCATAACAAGTCAAACCTGACCTAAGGACAATTACTAAGTAGGGAGTCACAAAGAAGGGCTGGACCCAGACTTGAAGTAGTCAGGAGGAAAGGTGCCGTGGGGACTTACCCTAATCCTCAAATACTTGGCCCAATTGGTATATGATGGTTAGTCCAAGAAGAAAGCGTATAGTTGACTTATATACTCTTGAACGAAGCCAACATGAAGGTAGCTTACCAACTGCACAGTAAGGCTTACCATGCTAATAAGGTGCTCGTTGGTGTGCAATAGTCAAGTCAGGAAGAAAAGCATAACAGACTTACATCCTCCTAAATAAGGGACCATTGGGGTGATGCACTGATGGGGTAGCACGTCAGCTTGACCTAGAGCAGCTAATGAGTGAGGGTAGCAGGGGGTGTTATCTCACATCAAAGAAGCCCGAGATAAAAGATATGTGTATGTGTTGTGATGATATGTAGTTTGTGTTTGTGTTGTGTTGATGAAGGATAGGATGTCGATCAACACTAACCTAAACTTACGTCATGGAGGATTCGCAAATAAACAAAGATGTTTCAAATGAAGAGAATGTTTGATTTGAAAAGAAAATTTATTCATGATGATTATTTTTGGAACACAATTTAAGGATAATATTTCTTTATGTAAAACTCGTTGATTGGAAGTATTGAGCGCTCTTCTATATGGTTGATCAACTGGTATGATTCTCCTTCATAGGCCTTTACTATGGCAAAGGTGCCTTCTCCAGTGGGTTCAAACTTTCCTCCCATCTTGCAGCGGGCAAAAATTGGTCTCCTTAGAACTAAAATAAGCTCTTCTACTTGAAAAGTACTAGGATAGACCAACTTGTTGTGAGATTGAATCATTTTGGCTTTGCATAACTCAAGGTTCTGGCATGCCCTTATGCATCTCTCCTCCAAATCTTTGAGCTCTTCTAATGGCAACCTGGCTTTCTGTTCTATTGTGATCTTGATACCCATATCTATCCATACTGATGGGAGTTGGACCATTTAATGGTAGAATGGCTTGGACCCATATACTAAGGAGAAAGGGGTGGACTACATAAGAGTTCTGTATATGGTGCGGTAGGCCCACAAGGCTTCAACTAACTACTCATACCACCGTCGTTTGTTGTCATCAAGTGTCTTCTTTTATATATGGATGAGAGTTTTATTGAAGGCTTCTGTCAAACCATTTTCCCTCGGGTAATAGATGGTAGAGTATCTCTAATCTATGCTATGTCTCCAAGCAAAGTTGTTAATTTTAGTGCTCTTGAATGCAATACGATTATCGGATAAAATTCATTGAGGCACCCCGAACCTATATACGATATAATTCCTGAAAAATTGGCGCACATGATGAGCTGTGACCTCTCTAAGTGGAATCGCCTCCACCCACTTGGAAAAGTAGTCGTTGGCAGCTAGGATGAACCGATGACCCTTAGAAGAATGAGGATCAATCAGACTCATTATGTCGGTACCCCAACACTTGAATGACCATGAGACCAATGTTGGATGTAGAATATTGGGTGGTTGATGTAGGACCACACATGCACCTAACATTGGTGGCATCATCTAGTTACATCCATGCAATCGGTGATCATCATTAGCCAATAATATCCCAGTCTCTTAATTTTGGATTTCATCTTTAGACCCAATTGATGAGCTCTGCATAGACCTGAGTGTACCTCAATCATGATCTTACAGGCTTCGTGTTTGTCTAAATAACATAACCACATATAATCGAAGGACCGCCAGTACAAGGTGCTATCCACGAGAGCATATGAAAGTGCTCTCTATTTCATCTGATGGGCTTGAGACTTCTCTTGAGGTAGTTTGCCACTATTTAGGTAATCAATGAATGGTTGCTCCCAATGCAACTCCTCATCCTTTTTAGCAATGGTAACCTCCCCTTCAATGGAGTACTTATCGAAGAGTTCAATATCAATAAGAGATAGGACTTGTCTATTTTGGACTCTGATTGGTATGGACTCATCGTCCAGACATGCCAATTCCATGATGAGTTTAGCTAAGGCATCTGCCACTGTGTTCTCTCCTCAAGGAATCTTGTGAATGGTAACCTCTGGGATTTGAGCCAATAACTCCATGGTGTACTTGTAGTAGTGATGGAGCTTAGGCTTAAGGACTTTGTAGGACCCAATGATTTGATTAATGACTAACTGAGAATCCCCAAAGATGTTGATACTCTGGATTCATATTGTGACTGCTAACTCTAGACCGACAATCAAAGCCTCATATTCGGCTTCGTTATTGGTGCAAGGATTCGACATGTGATATGAGAATCTCATCAAATCACGGTCTGGAGTTAGGAGAACTATTCCAACCCCTGCCTTCCTTGAAAGAGTAGATTGTGATTCTTCTCCTCTTTGAGAGGAAGCTGCACAATCAAAATATATCTCCTAGCGCTGAATGCTTATTTCCCCTAAGTTCATCATTTGTTCATCGGGGAGGTCATCACTAAGGAGAGAATCAGTAAGTGGTTGTGCTTCTAAGAAATTCATAAGTGCTTGTCCTTTCACCGCATAGAGGGTTATGAATGTAATGTCAAATTGTGAGAGAATCATGGACCAACGTGCTAACCATTCAAATAACATCGATCGCGTCATGAGGTACTACTGTGGATTGATTCTGGGGATAAAGTTCACATTATGAGAAAGCATGTAGTGTCGTAGCTTTTGGGATGTAAAGATTAAAGCTAGGCAATGCTTCTCAATAGGTGAATAATTAGCTTAAGGATTGGATGATGGCTGAGATAGTAGAGCACATTCTCATTCCCTTTGTCATTGGTTTGAGCCAACAAAGTTCCAAGGGAGTCGTCTAATGCAGTATTGTAGAGGATGAGTGGCTTTCCTAGGATAGGGGCTGCTAGAACTTGCGGCGTCATTAAGTATTGCTTGATGTCTTCAAAGTATGCTGGAACTTGTCATCCCACTTGAACTTGGCATCTTTCTTGATAAGTGCTGAGAATGGATGGCATCTCCCTGATAGGTTGGATATGAAACATCTTAGATACGCCAACCATCCTTGGAATGATCTAAGTTGTGTTAGACTTTTATGGGGTGGCATTTTTATTATCACTTTGATCATCTCTAGATTGATTTCAATTCACCAGTGTCGGACAACAAACCCAAGGAATTCTCTGAAGCTACTCCGAATGCACACATCAAGAGATTTGTTTTGAGGTTGTATTATCTTAATCATTTGAAAAGTACTCTCAAGTCAAAGAGGTGGTATTCCTTTTCTTTGCTTTTGATAATAAGATCATCAACCTAACATTTGACTTGGTGATGAATGGGTTCATCAAAGATTCAAGTCATGACCCGCTGGTATGTGGCACTGGCATTCTAAGGCTGAAAGGCATGGCCTTATAGCAATATATTTCAATTGAGGTTTGAAAGGCAGTATTTCTTTTATCTTCAGGGGCCATCTTAATTTGGTTGTAGCCAGATGAACCATCCATGAAGGAGAAGACTACATGAGATGAGGCAATATCCACCATCAGTTTCGAGATTGGTAGTGAAAACTCATCTTTTGGACATGCCTTATTTAAGTCCCTAAAATTGATGCATATACAAATTTGGTCATTCTTCTTCTTAACTGGGACGACACTAGCCAACCAGGTAAGCTATTTTTCTTCCCTGATAAAGCCAATACGATCAATTTCTTGACTTCAGAAATGACCTGTTCAATGTCTAATTGCATGCTTCTGGGAGCTTGCTTGATAGGGTTAGTATTATGTTCTATTACTAGTTTGTGGACTACTACGTCTGGAGATAAATTGGGCATTTTTTTATAACTCCATGTGAAGCAGTCCTTAAACTCAATCAATAGCCTAATTAAGTCATTATTTTCTTTTTCATTCAACATAGAATTGATGTATGTCTGGCGTGGATTCTCTTATATTCCTAGGTTGATTTCCTTGAGCTCATCGATGGTTGACTTGATCTCCTCTTCAAACTCTAGTGGTGCATCTTTGACTTTAAAGACCATCAGATGTTTCTAAGCACACCTCCTCATATGAGTTAATGTGATTCGAAAAGAACCTATTAGATTCCAAATGATTGGTGATGACTAAGCAATAATTATCATCATCGACTGGACCCATTGTATTGAATCCTAGTCCTGGTCTTGATTGAGAATGTCCGCATGTGTTGTTCCATAACCTATTGAAGTAATCTGACCTATGTTTAGACCAAGCATGTGCAATCAATCCTTTCTTTGCTAAATTAAGAACACAAGGCGAGTACAAATCAAAATGTAATTCTATTAAATCTTTATATGAATCATCCTCAAGTTCTACATTGGCTTTTTGACTTGAGGATGATGCTCTAAGAAAGAACTTCTTCACTTTTACATCTGTAGACTTAGTGGCTTCCTTAACTACCAAACCCTCAACTTTTGTGAGGAAGTGGGATTAGAGCTAAGGTTCCCAATTAATGCCTGATTATTTCATATATAGACTTGGATACACTCATGCTTTGATTTGGAGCTCGATCTTCATCACTGTCCAGCTCAATTATCACCTGCATGAGGATTTGCTATCTATAAGTGCTAGTTGGCGTACAAACCATATAGGACTCATCTTCTGAACTAGATTCTAAGTCTATATGGATAATAGGTGTACTCCTAGTAGCAGGGACATATCTCCTATCGGGTGGCCAATAAGGGGTCTTCCATCCCTAGGAACACCTCAGGATTTGCCTCTTCCTCTTCCTGGTGGAGGTCGGGTCATCCTACCCATATATTTGAATGGAGTAACCAACTGTGGGTGGAATCCAATGTCAGGGTCTACTTTCTCCTCCAAGTCTATTTCTCCCTTTTATTTTCTTTTCATTTTCTATTTTCTTTTTTCTTTTCTCTTTCTTTTTTTCTTCTTCTTTTCTTTTTTTCTTTTCTTTTCTTTTATTTTTGAACTTTAGCCAAGTTCACGAGAATAGATTTGTTGATTTTGAGGGAGATAGTAGGCGCATCCTCTTATATTCGATCTCATGAACTGAATGGCTTGAGATCTCCTTTGACAATATGAAATCCCACCTCTCATGAACTTGATGCTCTAGTGTAGAGAGGATGGAATCAAATTATTTTCATGTATCCACGGTCACTCTAGCAAAGCATTGAAAGATGTATCTCAGTCTATAATATGGAACTTGGCTGTAGTCTTTAATCATCTATCTCCAAAGGTAACACCATGGAACCTAAGGACCTCTCGCCTTGTTCATTGAATCCTCTCAACATCATCCTTTCTTTTGAAATTTTGGAGATGTTGATATTCAAGTAGGCAAGGGTTCTTAGAGTCATAATATTTACCAATGCACCTGGATCAACCAATACTCTAGATAATCTGAATCTGCCCATGTTGATGATGATGTAGAGGGGATGATTATGCTCGATCATCCCTAAGAGAAGGTCTTCATCTGTGAATGTGACTCCTAGGACTTCCTTAGTGTAATGTGCCTCCTCCATAGTGCTCAGCCAAACATATTTTAGGATCAAGTAAAGCTTTTATCAATGACTCCCTCATCTCTTTGGATAAGATAAGGGAGTCGTATATACTTGGCTTAGCTGGCAACTTTCTAAGGTGAGCGGGGACATTATAATTGACTTTAAGTTGTCCATCCATCAAAGTATCTGCAGGAGGAATCTCTGGTGGAGGGGATGTCTGATTGGTAGAACCAATGACTTACTTACCCTTATCTTGAGGTGCTACCCTAGGAGGTGAGGAACCTTGCACGGGGTTAACTACTGTGACTTCTTGAGGTGATATGGTGGAAGATTCTACTTGCTAGTCAGGTATACCTATAGCTTCTCCTATGAGACCCTCAGAGTTGAATGAATCTAGATCAATCTCAAGGGGTGAACCCATAAGATTTAGGAATGAATAATCTATTTCTAAATTGGATGAAGAATGATAGAAATTATTAGAGCTATTATCATTTTCTAGACTTGGAGAGTTTTCTAGAGGAATAAAATCAAGAGCATCAGAAGTAGAGAAGATGTAAGTGGAATCAGGTTTCTTCATTGATTTCTTTTTGGGTGGAGATACATGATAAAAATCAAATAAAGTAAGCAGGGTAAGGGTTTTAGTGCCCTTTTCTAATACAACACTCTATTAGAAGAAGCATTGGATGAAGTGGTAGCTGCAATGGTGGATGGAATGCTTGACTTAGATGGTGGTTGCACTTCAAGAGTTTCCCGAAAGTGAGGGGCTGCTGCTGTTGCTGAGCTCCCACCTTCCCCAAGTTATCTTTGACAACTTGCAAACCTTCCTTGATGTTGGAGGTTTGAGCTGCCTCAGGCACCTATAAGGAACATTTCTTGATTTGAGAACTAATTTTCTTAGAGGTTCGAGATAAGGAGATATCCCAACCTTCTTTGGTCTTAAGAGGATCACATGTATCCCTAGAATTACTCTAATAGAACTAGATGGTTGTTCTAACAAGTATTCCTTAGGGATGACAATGGTGCCTGACTTGTAGCTACGCTCAAGCCAATCCTTAAAGGTGATGCAATCCTTTAAGGCATGGCTATCATGCGGTGGTAGGGGTAGAAATTAGGATCATCATTCTTGCCTTCTTCCTCTGGCCTCTTAGGCTCAGGTAACTAAAAATCAATCTTTTTTAAGAGATTCTTAAAGATATTACTGAGTATCTCTCTCTCTTAAATGAATATGGCTTATTGAGTTTGTCAATAGCTAGGTGGCAAATCTGAGTATCATGCATGTATGTGGTGGAGGAGGCAGCAATGGCCATTGTGGCAGCTGTGGTGGCGATATGTTGGATGTGGTGGTGGCAAAGGAGGTGATAGTGAGGGTTGCTGAGCTCATGGCCTCTCATACTGAACCCTGGTTGACTGCTTTCCCTTGTTAACTGATACAACTACCCTTGCCTTCTTTTCAAAGATCTTTTGAGGCCTGGACTTGAATGACTGATCCTGAAAAGGTAACTGTTTGGTTTCCTCTTACAACCTAGCTGCCTTATTGATTAACTTCTCAAAGGTCTTAATTGTAAATCCCTTGAGCATGAAAGCCATCCGCCATGAATATTCTTGAGAAAAATTTCTATGGCATGCTGTTCAGAGAGTTATGGTTCACATTTTATACTCAGGTTGCCACCTAAGAATATAACCAACAAGGGACTCATTGGGATTTTATTTTGCCACAATGAGCTCTCTACTTACCCCTCCATCAAACCTCTTGATGAAGAGGTGCTCCAACTCAGCAAAATTCTTCATTGAACTGTTGGGCAGTTCAGCATACCAATCAAATGCAATGCCTGTTAGGCTACTTATAAAGATGTGAAAGAGAAGAGCATCTCTACCGCCGACATTGCAACAGTTGGCTCTGAAATGTGTCATATGCTGTCACAGATTTCTACTGCCATCAAAGATCTTGAAGGAAGGTGGCACGAACCCCTTAGGATATTGGACTGCATTGAATTCCTCCGGATAGGGTCCACCCTTTGGAACAGATGAGCCACCTCAGGCTCGCGCCAACGTTTCCCTCACCTGCTGCTCCACCATTTATTTTATATCTTTTTTTTTTGCACAGAGGTGCTATCTAGGACCTTCCTATGCAAACTGCCATTATCTTGGTTCATAGGAGAGGCACTCTTTGGATAATCTAAGGTATGTAAAAGTTCAGGTTGATCACCCTCCATAGGCAAAGGCTGTAGAACTGAGGCTTGGTTCTGTAATGCTAGGATTGCCGCTAACAGATCCTCGACCATCTTATCCATTCTCATGATGTGCTCATCCTTCTGTTTGAGCTATGGAGGTCGGTCGAGTGGTCTGTCATCCTCCCATATACCTTCCTAACTGTGTTGCTCTCTAAGGAGGGAACCCATGGTATCAACCTTATGGACTTCTACCGAGTCCTCTAATAAATCATCCTCATCGGGATCAAAGTCTACTTTAGCATCCTCCTAGTCAGAGCGATAGCTTCCAAGAGCTCCCTGTCTAAGCAGAATATCTTCCAATGAACAGTCATCTACCTTCATTGGCACAAAGACTCGCTGACTAGTAGATTTCAGACTATGCTCAACTGAGGTAATGCATCAGACACTTCCCGCTGGTGGCATACTCTCTTTAAGAGGGTCAACTACCATAGGAACTGTACTAGTTTCCCCTACCTCCTCTATCACTATCACTACTATTGGTGGTGGTGACTGCTGTGGCTATTACGGCTGTGGTAGTGGCACAAGCTCGATGACTTTGGGTCGCCACTCCTTCTTTGGCAGAACTGAAGTGGGAGGTCGAATGGGAGAGCTTGACCTCACCTCAGCAGGTGGAGTAGATGGAGTGGGATCCTTAGGCCATAGCCGGATCACCAATGGGGACTTCCTCTTGCCGGATGCAAATCTCTGAACTTTGGTAGGAACAGCGGAAGGAGGGACCTGGACAGGTGACAGTGGACGGGGAACAGAGCGTGTGATGGGCGTAACACTGATTGCCCTTCCTCTAGAGCTCTTCTCTAATGGTTGGTGGTGCTGGTGAGTACTATACTATTTATGCGATTGGCCCTGGTGGCCCGGGGAAATCAATAAGGGCAGAGGCTGTCGACTACCTGGCGTACCTCCATCTCTCCCTACTGCCCTCCCAAGCTGCAACTTTGGCCTCGGTGGCCCTCTCTCTATAGATCTGGGAACTAATGCTCCTGGGGATTATAGACCTTAGATCGAATAATACACCAGACCCTAAGCATCCATAGGCTTTGCCAAACCTGGTGAAGAACTGTCTTGAGGCCAACATAGGGTTTTCTCCTCTGCCTAGCTAATACCTCATAGTAAGTTGGTGGTGGAGGAGATGCAATAATCCTCCTAGCATCCTCCTCTCCATCTAAACCAGAGAGGGGGTGAAATCTACTAGCACCCAAGAAAGGGGAGACCTCTCAAGGAGAACCCTCCTCAACAATATGTGATGCAGCGTGTACCTCCCCGGCCTCTCTCTCGTGGTGTCGCTTGATCTTCCTATTTTTGTTGCAGCATTGGGTGTTGGAGAGCAGTGTGAGGCTGGAACCTACCTCGAAGGTAGGGGACTATCTTAGATGCTAAGATAGCCTTCCCCTTTGAGGGGATCGAGGAGGAGGTAATAGCTTGCATCGAGCTAGGAACAAAATAAGTAGAAGACTAAGCTGGCACTATGACAAAGACCTCCTGTTCTCTTCAGAGAGGAAACTTGGGGTCGGACTCAACATCAAAGCGGAGGAGTGTCTTCTGCCCTGCCACCTCCTCCCTACTGACAGTTGTGAGGGCTGCCCCCTCACAGGTAATCCTAACCCCCTTAAAACCATGACCAAAGTAAATCAGGTGGGTGGACTCGGTCATGGTGAGATTGGCATGATCCAAGGCCAAGTCTACACCGGAGGGGAAAAGAAAACAAACTTACTAGGAGCCATAATAACTGTACTGAATGGAGATTGAACTGAACTAACTGCTCTGATATCTTTGCATGTGAAAATATAATTGAATTAGACTTTGACCTTATTTGCCTTCAATCACTGATTTCTGATTTGAATTTGGAATTTGAACCCACACTCAACAAATTTAAGTATGCTAAGTGGAGTTCATTGATTTGGAGAGATTTAGAATTTTGAAGAGAGACTTTGCCATAAGAATTGGTTTGCTAATTTTGGAACCTTCATCCAATAAATTAGGATATGTTGAATGAGGTTCCTCCATTTGGAGAGATTTTTGGAGATGATTTTATTTTGCTAATCCTTTATTTTGAGATTTTAATTTTGGATCTTGTTGACCTCACTTTTGGAGTGAGCTCTCAACTTCCTTATCATAGATCTAGAACTCTCATAGCACTAAGAGTTCCTTAATCTTAAGACACTTCTAGTGATTAGGTGAACACTTAACCTAATGCTAGAGACTTAGAAGAGTTAGCCATAGGGATAGGTCATGCCTTAGAATTTAGGGAGACTTGCCTACCCTATAGCCCAAACCAAACCTTGATTTTCTCAAATATAAAATTAAATCTCAAATCAAATTCTAAATCATAAACCAATTCCAAATTCAATAATTGAAACCCATGATTAACCCTAAATTCCAAAATCTCTTCCTAAGCCATATGAACCATCTTTATATGCTTAGTCAAAAACTCCTTCAAACCAACTCAAACTTGGTTGATTTCTTTATAAATCAATAATTCATTTATTTATATTCACAAATATAAATGAAATCCAAATTTAAACCCTTCAAACCTCAAAATACATCAAACCAAATCAAATTCCCAATTTTAGCCCTTTAGGTCCACTTGACCCAAAGTGACTTAAAAGATCTTTTTGAGTCAAGTTTTAGTCCAACCCAAATTGGATTGAACTAAGCCCATCCAAACCTCACAACATAACCAACAATCACCTTAGGGTGATCAATTACCTTAAATTGGGTCAAACCAAGTCAAACCTAACCTTTGACCAAGTCAAGATTTAGCCCAAATGAAACCCAAACTAGCCAAAATCCACCATATGAAAAATTGATTGAAACCTTTGATTCAAACCCATTCATAACCAATGATTTAACATGACCAAGCCATCAATTGAGCCAAACCAAGTCTTATTAGCCATTTGACCCAAGTTGACCCAAATTGGCCTAAAGAGCCAAAATAGGTCAAATCATAATCCAACCCAAATTGATTGCAACCAATGGCTCAAGTTCATTCCAAATTGATTATTAAACTTGACCAAATCCATATTTGAGCCCAGGTTGACCAATTGGTCAACTTGACCCAACTTAGCAAATTGACCTAAAGGGTCAAATTAGCCAAAATTCAAATTAATTCTAAATTGAACCAAACCAAAGCCTACAATCATTTTCGATTAGCCAATTGAACTTGATTCAACACATAACCTAACCCAATTTAGTCAAATTGGTCAAATTAGTCAACTTAACCCATTTGACCTATATGAACCCAGATGAGCCAAAACCAAAATCAAACCAAATTGAACCAAACTAATGACACCAATACACTCCAATTGGTCATGTGAACTTGACCCAACCCTTGGTTTGACCCAATTTGACCAATTGGTCAACTTGACCCAACCTAACCCAATTTGACCTAAATAGGTGAAATCAAGCCAAATCAAACCAAACAAACTCCAAATCACTTGAAATTTGGGCTAACCCACTTTTGATCCAACCCAGATCTGCCCAAATCAAACCCATAGCCAAATGATCATTTTGCCCTTAGGTTTAGGGCATCCCATGAGATAAGACATATGCACATTGAGTCATATTCTCCCCATGACCACTTAGCACACATCATGGGTCCACCTAGGCACTTAGGACCATGGCTGACCTGACCCAAAGGTGGTTGGGTTGGCCATGATCCATGGTGAGGTGAAATCACCTCCCCATCCTCATTGGAGCTTCCCAAATCACTAAGGACAAGCATCACCTCCCATGGAAGCCACCTCCACACACTCACCCAACCAAATCAAGCCACATCATGCACCCAAAGACCTCCATTTCCCTTTGAAATGGACAAATGATCAAGAAAAATCCAAACTAGCTATGGCCATCCGATCCAACGAATGAGGGGGGTATACCCATCTCATTCTCACTCAAACGCACACACTCACATTCGATTCAACCCTAGTAGCCAAGAGAGTTTCCAGAGCCATTCCCAAGCTTTCCCAAGCTCCCCAAAATCTCCATTTTTGATTTTACGCAAAATCAAAATAGGGGAGGCCACCTTCGATTCCCATTTGCTCATATCTCCACCAAAGTGAAATTAACTTTGCACACACCTTCCTTGGAGATAAACGAGAAAGAATGAATCCTTTCCCAAGCATCCCGATGGTCGGATGATAGAGTTCGATCAAGACTGACCACCTATGTTTAGTGTTTTGCTCTTCCGAGCAAACCACACCAAATAAAAGCTCGTACAGCTCAATAGGGCTATTTTTTCCAAACAAAGCTTCCTCAATCATTGGAACCACTAGTCACAAGCATCAATGAGGTATGCCATTGAAATCGATCCTTGAATAAAAATAACTTGGTATTTTGTGAAAGAAAGTTTTTATGTCATGCGATTTACACCATTGGATTTGATTGTTGTACTTCACTGAAGGTGTGGGATCATTTTCATATCCATCCGAGCTCGAGTGAGTTCAGAACAAGCGGCTCGATGGACAGTAGCCATTGTTCGATGCTCAGGAGAAGATAGATCATGGGCCATCCTTCCCATGTGATCGGAATGGATGGTCCTGATCAGATCACGCTTAGAACCGCCAATTAATTTTTGAAATCACAGATTTAATCATTGTCGTCCGATCTTAGATCGGACGGTCCCATTATTGCCTCCGCCATCTGAGTTAGCACTCGGATGTGATAACTTAAATAGTTAATCCCATCACGCCACATGGAAAGCGCATCGCATCAGCGCGCCACATTAGCCACCACATGGCCCAACAAGATTAGGGCTCTAATTAGGGCTAATTAATCTATTTTTAATCCTGAAACTTCTTAAATTCATAACTAATTCTAGAAAAATCCAAAAAAATAGAAGCTTAGGCTCATTTTAAAGATATTTCAGAGTAGAATCCAAAAATATTATCAATAATTAATTTTAAATAGTGAATTTAGCTTAATTAAGGTTTAATTGGAAATGCAATTAGCCTAATTACTCCCTAATTAGCCATCCAATTAATCTCAAATTATTTGTGTGTGTTTAAGGGGATGACCTCTGCCTCTCCTATTTTTTTGGGATTTTATTGGTTGCTTAATTTGGAAAATCAATTGATTAAGTCTTAATCACCCCGTTAATGTAATTAGTGATAATTAAATAGATGATTAGTAAATTAATCAATCAATTAAGCTTGTTAACCTCTATTAACGATGATGAAGTTTAGGGAAATAGATTGGGGCTTCCCCTTCCAATCTTTTTTTAAAAACTATCTCTAATCCCTCTTAAATAAATAATTAATTAACAAAATTAATAAAAAAATCTAATTCATAACCTGAACCTTAACTAATTAATTGAGAAGATTTAGAGATTGAGACTTAAACTCCTTTCTTTGTCTCTCTGTAAACTCATCTCACTTTGATTGGTTAAGGTTAAGACAATTATTAATGAACTTAATTTAATTCAATTGAACCTAATTCTGTAATCTTGAGTAGCTCTTTAGGTGTTCAACAACCCAAAGTAAGAGATAATAAAAATATGGTTAACTCACATGTGTGAGAAAACCATTAAAGTAGTTAAGTGAGATCCCTTAAGCTTAATTAACTATTAATCATGAGCCAATTACATTAGGCCCATTTCATTTCTTAGGAGCATTGCAAATTTACTATTCATGTGATTGCATATCATATTGGCTCATTATTAATTAGTTAATTAACTTAAGGTGATGTAGGTAAGGGTTAATTAATTGGCTTAACTCATACCCTTAACTAATTAAACTATAAAATCAACTTAATTACCTCTTCATTGAACCAAAATTAACTCACACATAGGGTATGGGATTTGGACTAGCAAACCTCTTTCACATTTCCTAACTCAAATCAAACATAAAGATGAAATAACCTTAAAGAACTTTTGTTTGTTGGAATGAATGATTGTCCTTAGGTATTAGTTGGAATGAATGAGATCATGTTCTTATGTTCATTTACTTCTACCCAATCATGCTAAATATTGCTTGCCATGTGAAGTCATGCATTCATTTCTTTTAAAATTAATTAAATGAATGGTTTCTTTCATATCAAATTGCATGTGTTGATTTAAATTAAATAGGTGTGGCTATTATCACTACTAAATCAAAAATTATTTTTCAAAGTGTATGAATCAATTATAACATATGGAGTGATGCTAATTATAAATATCTATAAGTTTGCATGTGTTAGTAATATAGGATATACAATATGAAGCTCTCTTTCCTTATCTTGCATGGATTCACATAGGATTCACGAATGTATAGTTCATTGAAAAGAACATAACATTTATCCAAATTTAATCCTATGCATCTCCATGTTAAGACTTAGGAAGAATTTCATATCACATATATAAATCATATAATCAAATCAATATGATTCCTTGTATGACTTCTTGTTCTTATGATTTCTTTTTGCACAATCACTTGTATCTAAGAAAAGTGGTACATTAGTCTGGACACCTCGAGGCTGCTAGGCTTTAAGTAGCCCTAAGTAGGCCTTGTACCTTATGCCCCTAGTGTAGAAAATAATGGTGTCGTACTCACTTAAAACTCTTATACATATGCAGGTGTGATATGACCAATGAATAGGAAGTATAAATCAAATGATTCAAGTTCAATTTTTCCATGGGTTTTCTAATCCTTATAGTTGCTTATACATCCATATGTATCTAAGAAAAGTGGTATATTAGTTTGGACACCCGAGGTTGTGAGGCTTTAAGTAGCCATAAGTGGGTCTTGTAACTTATACCCCTGGTGTAGAAAATAATGGTGACATACTCACTTAAAACTTTTATACATGTGAATGTGTATCTAGCTAATAGATGAAAAATTCCTCTTTTCTATTAAAAAGTCATGCATTTATAAATCAATCAAATGGAATACCTAAATTTCAAATATACTTCTTTGCATTCATCATTTAAGTATGCTAAAACACAAATTGAATGTATAGATATGCTTAGGACTTAACCATATGCATGCATATATGATAGAAATAAATAAACAAACATGTGTTATGTGATAGTAATTCATTCCAATTAATCTTAACATGTCTTTCTTATTGAATATGCTTGCTCAGAATAAGCCTAAACTTAGGACTAATCAAAACATGTAATAAACCATTCACTAAAGGAAATTCACTAATTAACTTGCTTTAGAAATGACTTAAGGTAGGGATGAAAGAGAGATTCCCTCTCTTTCTTCTCTTTATAACACTTAGTTGTTAAGTGTAGGCCATATGAAACAAAAGAAAACACTAAGTAAAATCTTCAAATCAATTAAATCACTTAAAGAGAAATCAACCCACTTTATAAATTAAATCCCTCACACTTAGCAACTTATAACTCTAAAGCCTAATTATGATATACTACATAAACTTTACTGCACACACATTTGACTAAGTCACCATTTCTAGCTTTATGCTAGGGTGGTGTATGGTTTGATGTATGCTTATTTTATGATGTAGACTGGATGTTAGGGTGTATGTGCGTAGTCTGGATGTTAGGCCGATATTAGCCTAATCATGTTTTCTGTAGGGGTTGTGCTTAAGGGTCGCTGTAATAAAAATATAAATGCTTTTGCTGTGCAGGTTGCTTAGCCCCTAAGCATAATCCAAGTTAAGACAATGGGCTTGGTTACCTATGTGTGGGGTGCTAAGTCCAAATTATTCATATAACTACTTGGGTTGTATGGTGTGTTTAGCTAATAATTATTTTATAGGTGTAGCTAGATTTACTTTCCTTCTTTTAATGTAATTTTGTATTAGAATTATGATGAATGTTATGGGGATTAGGATGAGCATTGATTATAAGACTAAGTCTTATGTACCATGTGAGGCCTTTGGAGCAAGTATATAAATCAAGAAATCAAAAAGGAAGAAAGAAATGGAGCAAATCAAATGAAGAAATAGAAGATGAAGAAATGAAGAAGGAAGAATGAAGAATGAAGACCCCCATAACATTCATCATTTGTAATTGTAATTATTTTATTATAATTTGGGTTGTATAAGGGTAGAGCTTGGCTACAACATTTCTTTTTGGGTTGTAAGGAGGTACTTGACTGCATCAGCCTTCTATTCTTTTATATAGCTTCATAAGATAATTTGATATTTTATTTAGCTTGTGCATTAAAAAAAGCATGCCTTTCATAGTTTGTTTATGATTGATGATTGTTGTATGGTCTGGATGAGATTAGGCTCTCAGGATAAAAATAAATTTTCTATCCCACTAATAACTCATAATTAAACTTTCTAAAATAACTCATAACATCATATAAAGCTTAGGCATTAAACTAAGATAATAAAATATTTAGCAACCCCTTAGCTGGATGATTGTATGTTTAATATCATGCATAACCATCTTGTTTCACTCTTGTTAAGAGAGGGCTTCCATCTTTGCCAGATAGAATGGGCTTAACCTTTAAGAGCCTATGATGGAAGAACACCTCCTTTCCCGCTTGATTTGGCTCATAATCAATTTCTCATGCATTTAGATATATAAAATCCCATAACATGTGTCAAAATAAAGAGTCTTAAATAAAATGAAATTTGATAAAATTTGCATTAGATTTAAGTGATTCATACCCCTCATGCTCTCTAGTCTCTTAGGGAGTGGGTTTAAAGACTTAGTTTCTTTTTAAATAATAATAGCTATCTTGCAAAAGCATATGACTTGCCTACATGGATTTAAACTATAGGAGGAGTTAGCTGGTTGCCACTCTAGGCGGTAATAAGTCCAGCAGTTGGGTGGTTTACTCTCTCTTATGGAGATAAACCATATACCCATTTTTGCATTAGATTTAGGTCGTGCTTTGGCCCTCGCTCCCTAGATTTAGGATCTGAGGTCAATGTTTCCTTTTGTGGGCTACAAGCATAAATCCTCACCTCTTAGTCATTTTCATAATCTTGTATTATAGAATTATGAGTCCTAAATTTCTAATAAAATGTCAACTCAAATAAATAAATCTCATCAACTTCAAATATGTAAAGCCCAACCATATGATAGATTGGAGTGCTCACTAGGTTTCTTAGTATTATGAGCAATCCCTACTCATCTCCTTTGGATTTGATAATAACTCTCTCCTTTTGATCCATCCCAGTTGATTTTCTAAAATACAACCAATTTATTGATAGTCTTATCTTTGAATTCTTTGGAGACAACAATCACCTAATTTAATCAAGAGTATTATTAAGGAATTCACTTTTCTTAAGATGTAATTAACTATGTGGGTTTGCCTCCATAGGAAACTTAAGGAATCCGATTCAAATAAATCCTACTTTATTTTTCCATGTAAAGTAGGGGAAATATCTCTAGTATATTCGAAGACCCATCATGCCTTAGGAGTTCTTATTAGGTGCTTAGGTCCATTGTAGGGCAGTGATTTCTATCTTTTGAGATAGTACACTATTTGTTACATCATCTTAATAAGTATATCCTTAGATCTGTGTGGTGTCCCCTCACATATACACACACACAAACAAATTCGAAAATAAACACCACAGTTTTTTTACTTCGTAAATTTTGGTATGCTAAGAGAGATCCAAGTGCATGTTTGAAAATATTTTTTAAAATATCTTTGTTGTTTGTCATGATTGTTGGTCATGTATTTAATTTGTTTTGATTTGACAATGGGATCTTTACTTAGCAAATTTAGGTATCCTAATTGAAGCCCAGTGTGTTTGATGTATTTTGATTTGATTTTGAAAAATGAGACCTTACTTAACAAATTTGGTATGTTAAGTAGGGCTCAAGTGTGTTTAATATTTTTGAAAGTGAGATTCTTACCTAACAAATATGGTATGTTAAGTAAGATCCAAAATATTTGATGTTTTGTTTTGATTTGAAAAGTGAAACCCTTACTTAACAAATTTGTTATATTAAGCAGGGCTAAAGTGTGTTTGTTGCTTTGATTTAAAGATAGGGTTCTTACTTAACAAATGGGGTATGTTGAGTAAGGTCCAAAAATGTGTTTGATTTTAATTTGAAAGTGGGATTCTTACCTAAAAAATGTGGTATGTTAAGTAAGTGTGACTTGGTATTTGTTTCATTTTGAAAGAGGTGAACTCTCATTTAATAAATGTGGTATGTTAAATGGAGTTCAATTTGATTTTCATGATGATGTTTGATTTTATAAAAAGGAAATTCTCATTTGACAAATTTGGGTATGTCAAATGGAATTCAATTGTGCTTAATTTGTTTGTGATTTGAAAGAGAGAACTATACTTAACAAATGTGGGTATGTTAAGTAGAGACAAATTTATTTTAATTTTTAAAAAGAGTGGAATTCTCATTTGACAAGTTTGGGTGTGTCAAATGGAATTCGAATGTGCATTGATTTTTTATAATTTTGAAAGAAGGCACTCTACTTAGCAAATGTGGGCATGCTAAGTAGGATCCAATTGTTTTGGTTTTAAAAAAATTTAGAGGTATATACATGGTGTTCAATTATTTGTGTGGTTGCTTTTGAAAATAGAACTCTCATTTAAATTTGGGCATGAAATGAGATTGATATTGACTTTATTTGTGATATTGCTTTTAAAGAACTCTTACTTAACAAATTTGGGTATGTTAAGTAAGATTCAATTATGTTGATTTTGATTTTTATTTTGATTTTTTAAAATGGAACTCCATTTAACAAATTTGGGTATGTTAAATGGGTTGATTTTGATTTTATTTTAAAATTTGAAAATCTTTGAAAGTGATTTTGATGATTGTAAATTTGATTTTGATTTTTGAAGATGACCTCATTTAATAAATTTTGGTATGTTAAATGAGGTTTGATTTTCTTTTATTTAAAAGATTTGAAAAATTTTATGTTTTGCAAACTTCATGTAGTGAATTTAAAATGGTTTTGTTTAGAAAAGTGCTTTGAAAATATTTTGCAAAATACTTACTTGTTTTGAGTTTTCTTAAATGTGGGATAAACCTTACCTCACCAAGCTAGTGGTAAATAGGTTCAAAATTTATATTTTGTCATCTATATTTAGTTAGTTTTGTTTTATCTTGGGGACCCAATAGGAATTTTAAAACCTACACAGAGTGAGATCCTAAAACCTAAAGGATGTTGGCTAGCTTTACTTAAGGATGAAATAAGCTAAGTGCCAATGGAAAGAAAGATAGTCTTTGGGCTCACATAAAATGTAAGTCCACTATTGATTCTTGGAGACAATAATTGTCTACTAAAGATGGAGAGAGGAACCATCCCTAGCGGAGTCACCAGAAAAATATGTAGTGTTTATTTTTGAAATGGTGGGAAACCATGCATATCTTAGGGGTACTTATTGAAGTGCTCGAGTATTAAGGAATGATGCACTATCTCGAAAGATAGGAATCATCACCCTATAATGGACCTAATCACCTAATAAGGACTCCTAAGGCATGATGGGTCTTCGAATGTACCAGAGTTTTCTCCTACTTCACATGAAAAAGTAAAGCAGGTTTATTTTAAACTGAGTCCATTAAGTTCCCAATGGAGGCAAGCCCCCATAGTTAATTACATCCTAAGGAATGGGATCCTTTAGGAATACTCTCGATTAAAGTAGAAAATTAGGGTCTCCAAAGAGTTCAAGGATAGACTATCAATAAATTGGTTATATTTGAAAAATTAGATGGGATTGTTCAAGGAGAAGAATTATTTTAGAAGCCAAAGGGAATAAGTAGGAAATGCTCATGATACTAAGAAGCCTAGTGAGCATTCCAATCTATCCTATGGTTGGGCTTTATATGTTTGAAATTGAAGAGATTGATTTTATTAAAGTTAACATTTTATTAGAAAGCTATGCCTTATAATCCCACAACACAAGGTTATGAAAATGCCTAAGAGGTGAGGATTTGTGCTTGAAGCCCGAAGAAAATAGCTACCTCGGATCCTAGATCTAGGGAGCTTTGGCATAAGCCAAAGCAAGTCTAAGCAAAGATGAGTATATAGTTTACCTGCATAAGAGAGGATAAACCACTTGCTAGGCTTTCAATCGCTTGGAGTGGCAGCTAGCTAACTCCTCTTACACTTTAAAATCATGTATGAAAGTCATATGATTTTGCAAGATAGTTAGGTTATTATTATTTAGAAAGAGACTAAATTCCTTAATCCCACTCTCTAAAGAGACTAGAGCATGAGTGGTATGAGTAATGACTTAGTATAATGCAAATCTTTTCAAAATTTATTTGTTTTTGGACACTTCATTTTGACAAAGGCCGTAGGAATTTCATATGTCTAAATGCATGATGAAATGGATTATTGGCCAAATCAGAAGAGAAGAGGGTGAAGCTCCGTTAGTAGGTGTTTCTCTCATAGGTCAAGTGGTTTCCATGCGTGCAAGAATGGATGCCCTCATTTTTGTAAGAGTGGTAGAGGATGCATGCAAGATATTAGACATACAATCATACAGCTAAGGGGTTGCTAAATCTTTTAATTATCTTGATTTAATTCTTAGGCTTTATGTGAGGTTATGAATTATTTAAAACTTTAATTATGAGTTGTAGTTGGGTAAAAGATTTATTTTTCTCTAAGAGCCTAATCGCATCCGTGTCCATACAACAAGACCAATCATAAAGAAACTATGAAAAGGCATGCCATTTCTATTGCACAAGCTAAACATAATATTAAATAGCTTTATATCTAGCATAAAAGAATAAAAGCAGTGCGATCGGGTACTACCATACAACCCAAAAAGAGAAATGGGTAGCCAAGCTCTACCCTTATACAACCCAGAAAATGAAAGAATAATTACAATTTACAAATGATAAATGCTATGGGGGTCTTGAAGTCTTCATATCTTTATGTCTTTATGTATCTTCCTCCTTCTTTGATTTGGTTTGCTCCACTTCGAAGGCATCACATGGCACATAAGACATAGTCTTCTAGCCAATGCTCATCCTAATTCTCCCATAGTAATAATTCTAATTGCAAAACTATATTAAGAATAGGAAAAGTAAATCTAACTACACCTACAAAATAAGTGTTAGCTAAACACACATACAACCCAAGCAGTTATATTTATAACTTGGACTTAGCACTCTGCACATGGGTAACCAAGCCCAGCTATCCTAACTTGGAATATTCTTAGGGGCTTAAGCAACCTGCAAAGAGAGCATTTATATTTATTATTATGTGACCTCTTAAGCATAATCCCTTATAAAAATATGATTAGGCTAATCACAACCTACCATCTAATCTACAAAACATACACCCTAACATCCAGTCTAAAATAATACATCACAAAATAAAATATACATCAAACCATGCAACGTCCTAACATAAGGCTAGAATTGGTGACTTAATTTAATGTGTGTGTATTAAGGCTTGTGTGGTATGTCTTAACCAGGCTCTAGAGTTAAAATTTTCTAAGTATAGAAAGATTAAATTTAAAGGGTGGTTTCACTTCAAGTGCTTTAATTGATTTGCAAGTTTTAATTTGTGTTTTCTTTTTGTCTCATATGAC